>JAKOGI010001263.1:15000-47500 GCA_029747015.1 Carnegiea gigantea | reverse complement strand
GACTGGAACAGTGGTGGACTTTGTCATAATTTATGATGGCGTTATTTTTTTCGCCAATGTTGTGACAGAGTTCAATCAAAAAATTCCGTCAAAATGGACAAGTCTGAAATTCTAACTCATATATGAAGTTTTGAAATTTTTTTATGAAATTGCAAACGTTCAAATATGAAAATTAGAAATTTCAAATACGAAATTGCAATATTTTAGAATTGAAAATTTGAATTCTAGAACTAAAATTCAAAAATTTCACATCCAAAACTTCAAATTTAACTAAAACACAAATACCTAATTTAATTAAAACAAAATTGCCAACAACAAAAATTCCAATTAGCAAGTCTGCTCTGTGCCTAAGCAGCAAATCTATCTACTTCTAGCATGTATAACAACTACCAGCAAATTAAAAACTATGAAACCATCAAATCTAAATTGTTTAATTTACTAGTAAGTCTTGTGTGAGACCGTCTCATATATTTCATATTATAATAATCCAACCCTAAATTATGATTATTTATTTAATTAAGTCATGTTATTAATTTTCATACATTTGTTTATTATATTTAATCATCCCGATTGGAAAAATTTCATTTGGGCCCTCACTTTGCAATTCGGTTTTTTATTGACGAAAAATTCATGGGAGTTGATAACCGACTTTGATAAATATGCTTTAAAAGATTAAATTATTTTTCATAATGCCCAAAAATTTAATTTTGAGCTATGGAAAATTCAATTGCATAAAGTGTATCTTCTTTCGGGCCCAAATTCATTTAGGCCCAATTTTGGCCCAACAAATTACTACCCATTTGCTTAGCTATTATCCTCAATTACGTCTAATTATCATTAGTAAAAAGTTGCTTTTGGAGTTAAAAACTCAGCCAAGGATTATCTAAGTCATTTTCCATCAAGTAAACTATCAAAATATCAAGCTTCTCTCTCTCCTCCTTTTTCTAGCTCAAAGTAAGTAACTCTATCACCTATCTTGTTGATTTTGATTTTGATTCTTGTTTTTATGGGTTTTAATTGTTGACCATGTTATTTTGATGAGAATAAGAACTATTTTGATGTTTTAATTTGTTGGTTATGCTTAAAAACATGCTAGGGTTGAGTTTATGCATGAGCATGCAATCTTGGGTTTGAAATGATGAATTTAGATTTTGGTACGTGATTTTTATGATCTTTGACATTAGTAATGGATATCATGATGTTTATGTTGAGTTTGGATGAGTTTAAATGCGAGAATAAGTTGGTCATAAGTTAGAGTTTTGGTGGTCAATTGGCTTGATTTATTTCTAGCATCAAGTATATTATTTGTGTATAATTAGATAAAGAAATGAATCTTAGATGTGTTGTTTAACTTAGGAAATCACTTGAGGTGATTTTGTATAAAGGGATGGATTATGAAAATTTTTCCAATTGATTATAAAAGGTCATTTTGCTCATTTGTGCAAATAAGTAAGCTTATGGATGTGTTTTGAGTGATTTTGAAAAAGAGAAGAATTGAAAATTTGATATAGATGATTATAGAGTAAATTTGAGTAATATGGCTTTATAAGGTAATGAAAAGGAACAAGACTTTATTAAATGATTTCAAGAAGTGATTTTAGAGGGGAATTATGTGAAGAAAAGGAGGAAAACAAGAACAGTAGGACTATGAACAGACCAGAAACAGGGGTCCTTTCGATTAAACTGGTACTGTTTGGCCCATTAAAAAATTGTGATTTTTAGTGGGTAGATATATTCATGAGTTATTTTTCAAATACTTTTTGAATTACTTCATTTGGAGTTGTGTGGAAACGTTATGGCCATTTTGCTAAGACTATGCAGGATAGACCGATGCAGTGCACAGTTGGGTTCTAGCCCAATTTTAAGAACCTATTATGGGAATTATGTTTTGACTGTGAATTGAAGTGTTGCGGTACTTCTTAAACTTTTCATATTGAGGTTTTATAGCTCAATTGGAAGTCGAGGGGTGAAAGATATGGATTTTTTAAAGTAGACCTTCAAACGGTAATCTGAGGGAGGAAAGAAATTGTGAGATTTGGAGATATTATCAGGCGTTTCTAAGACGCTATGGATATTACAAAGAAATTACCAAGTTTAGTGAGTTCAACAACTTTAATTGTGTATAGAAGCTTACTTGGGTTGGAAAATAGAGTTACATGAGTATGAGAATGAAATTTGAGAAGTGGGGAGAGTAATGACTCAAGATCAGTGTCTATTGGGCCAAGCTAAGGTTATATGAGCTTTCCTAAACCTCACAACACCCCTCTTGGCATTAAATTCATAAATATTAAAAACTTATGTTCTATTTATATCCCTTAAAGTCTTTTCATTATCACCTCAATTAGTTCATTTTGTTCTGTCTTGCTCTAATTTGTTTCACTTCGAGTTTGATGACCCTAACTTGTTTGGTTTTCAAATCATTTTGGTACGGCGTATCTTAAATTGAATTGTTTCAATCGTGGATGCCATTTTAATTAAGCAATTTCCATTAAAGTTACAAATTGTGGGAGTGAATGTTGTTTACTAACTGCACTTACCTATAATTACATTTGTTAAGCAGACGGGGCCTAATCTGTCATTTCTCATGTTGCATAAGTATTATCAAGTGAGATTGTATTTTAAAGATTTCAGGTACGTTCATTGCCGGTATCAGCATGTATTTATCCAAATTACAATGTTTTGATAAGTACATCAATGAATTAGTTTAATCAGTGATTTATCACATAATTAGTGATCCCATTAGTTATCATTTACATGGCATTGCCTTTCAGTTATCTTGAGCGGCTTCAGGCCAGGTCCCTCGATGGGCTTGGTAGGTGTACACCTATCCAAAGATCGTAACAATATTAAGGGGTTTATTATCAGATAATAACTAGCAATTGCAGTTTACATTCATCCTATTCACTGTTTTAATTTAAAATGAATTGTAAAGCGGGTGCCTAATCAATTTATGTAGAGATCTTTTAAAAATACAGGAATGCATGTACTGAGTTTCGACTCACAGTTCGAAAATTTTTCATCTTTTGTTTTAGGAAAATGCTCAGTGAATCACCCTTATGCTAGTAAACTAGCTGAAGAAATTGAGTTGAGCAAGGAAATCTGGATGGATCAATAGTGATATAGTACATGCATATCTTTAAGCTGTATTTTAAAAACTTCAGTGGATGGAGGTGTAGATGATATGGTGAATAGTTTTGCTATGGTGTATAAACTTTATGTTGGTTAATAGTTGATTGTATATAGTTTGATCATGTATGAATGTGTATGGTTGAAGCTATGCCTAACTATGTTATTTCTAGTACACATGCTTAAAGTCTTGTCCTTTTTAGATGACGGTAATGCCCCGATTATTGCATTTATTAGTTATAATTGAGGGAATCAGAATAACGATTGCAAATAGCGAAACATGCTCAATTAGGAGGCGTTACACATATCATGAGACAAAAACTGTTATGGTGACGATTAATAATTAATTGGGGTGACTAATAATTTATATAGGAGTAACTGCTATTATAGTCACACCTAAATGAACTATTAATCACCTTTAAGTTTAAAAGTTACTCCAAAATGTATTATTATTCATCGCAAAACATCAAGAAAATCTACCCTTGAAAGTGTTTATCTTACAATAAGTTTTAAGTGAGACGGTCTCACCCAAGAGTTTGTGTTAATTTACAAACCAGTAACGAGATGCCTACAAATTGTGTAAATTACAAACCACTAAGGTCAGCAATTCAAAAATCCAAACATCTCAAAGTCCAGAATCCACAACTTAGAACTTCAAAGTCTAATTTTCAAAACCCAATCTTAATCCAACTCTACTATTAGCTTCACTCATACATGCACCAAAATTATCTACATCCTCATTTAAGCTCATTTTCACAATTTCAAGATGGACTAGTAATTAGAGCAGATGCAATTGGGGCTCGAGAGACCTTATTTTGTGCCCCGAGCTGCTTACGTCACCTCCAACAGTTGCTCAGTTGGCCCAGGCTCGCAAGCCGACTCATGACTGGGAACCACTTGCCACTCCCTCGTTCATCCTTTGTCTGGCTTTTGCCTTTCTTTCTTTTTGTTTTTTTTTCCTTTTTCTAAGTGATAAGAGAGACAAAGATGAAGCAGAAAGGGCTTTGAAGTAGTTGTTTGAAAGATAAAGATGAATCATTGGGAGGAGGGGCAACGTGATGAGAGAGAAAGGGGGAAGAGAGAAAAGGAGGGGTAATTTAATGATATTAGTTAATTAAGTGGAGAAGACAGAAAGGGAAGGATTTAATTTAATAATATTAAGTAATTAATGATTTTTTATTACTATATTAATGATAATTTTTAAAGTTTTGTTATCATAAATGAATTAATTATTTTTTATAAATTCATAAATTACTTTAACAATTTATTTACATAAACAATGGAATAAAACAAAAGAGTAAAATTAATTAAATACATTTAACTATGAGGTCTATGAGTAATGAGCTAAAGTTGTGAGTCTTCTATTGCAGAAGTAAAAACTTGTGAGTCAAAAAATTGATTTATAAAATGATGTGGAGGGAGCAGGCCCCTACTTATGCACTAAATTTCTAACTCATGATTGTACATCCTCTTGAAATCACCCTCTTTTGTTCTCTTTGAGCCTTGATAGAAGGAAATAAATTGACAATAAAATGGAAAGATGAAACATGCAAAATAAAAAAAATCTGGGGCTCACATCAAGGTCAACAAAATCAAACCAAAACTAGAGAATTTGTAACACAAAATTAAAACCTACAAACCAAATCACATTTACTTTGTTTAAAATTTTAGATCTAAGAACTTACCCCAAAGTTTAACATTTAAACTTTCAAATCTTACTTCTCACCGTTCGAAACCTCTCATAGAATGCTAATCTTAGTAGATATCCAAAAGTTTGCCACCAATCTTCATGTAGAAGAAGAAAAAGAAGGGTGTTGATTTTGATGATCATGGAGGCGAGGAAAGAGGAGCTCCAACCATCTTTGTATATTTTAGAGAAAGAGAGATGGGGGGGGAGAGAGAGAAAGAGAGAGAGCAGGTGGGTGACTTGATTTTATAAAGAGGGGGAGAGAGAAAGAGAGAGAAAATGGGAATGGAGATAAGCAAGGGAGGCACGCTGATAAAGAAAAAAATGCTGGAGGTTGGAAGAGTAAATTAACTAAGGTAAATAAATTAAAGGGGTTTTTTAGTTTAATAAATTAAAGGGATGGGTGGAGGAAAAAAAAGGGGAAAACGTGGATTTCGCAATGAAAAATTCAAAAAAATTAAAATTGAATATTTTGATGGGTTTTGTGATTGTCGTCAGTATTGTGTTCATTACGTATTCTCTTTACAGAGATTCCCATCATAATCAACCCTCATCCATCAATATATTCATCAAGATTCGCAAAAAGTCCAAGCCATCAGTCTCATTACTATTATTACTATTTTTAGTACTATTTTTATTTTTAAGTAGTAGTTGGGTCCTTTAGTTGGGAATCATTGCAATTGAGTTGCGTCTTGCTTATTACTTTGGTATTAACATTATTTTAGTATTGGTATTTAATAGTTGGGGGTTATTTATACTATTTTAGTACTATTATTTTGATTATTCGTGCGAGAGTTATTGTTGTTATTGGGAATATTAGTTTTGTAGTTTTATTTTTAATTCCTAGTTTAGATTAATGGCTAGGGATGTTTTAGCCTAAGCACGTCCTCCAACAAGAGAAGGGGGGTATGAGGATAGTATGGATCAGGAAGTTGCACTTTGGGTTATGGAATATTGGATGCTTATGGGCAAGTTTATAGAATTAGTTAAAGCTTTATATAGACGTAGGATTGATATGACATGCGTGCAGGAGACTGAGTGATTGGGGGTAAAAGTTAGAGAAATTGATGGGTATAAGCTTTGGTGGTTCTCGGGGCTTATTGGAGCAAGGAATGGAGTTGGTATTTTGGTAGAAAAGAAGTTGGCGGATCAAGTGGTGGACGTGCAGCATAAGAGCGACCGCATCATGACCATTACGCTAGTGGTGGGGGCAAAAATCCTCAATGTGGTTAGTCTTTATGCTCCTCAGATACGGTTAGCAGGTGATATTAAGAAACGATTTCGGGAGGAGTTAGATATGGTTATTCAAAGTGTTCCTAGGAGTGAGAAAATTTTCGTGGGAGGCGATCTTAATAGGCATATTGATAGGAAAGATGGGGGTATAATGTGGCCCACGGGGGTTTTGGTTATGGGGAAAGAAACAATGAAGGGGTCTTATCCTTGATTTTACAGTTGTAGACATGTTGGTGATTGTGAACTTATTGTTTAAGAAAAAGGAGAACCACTTAGTGACTTTTAAGAGTGGCACCTCTAAGACTAAAATTGATCACTTTTTAACTAGAGTAAGAAATAGGAGGTTGTGTAAAGATTGTAAAGTGATACAGCATAAATATATAGGGACACAACACATGTTGTTGGTGATGGACATTGAGATCAAAGGCTCAAGAGGGAAGAAAAGAAGTGGTGGGAGCCTCTAATTAAATTGTGAAATCTTACTAGGAGAACGCAACAAAATTCACAGAGAGGTTGAAGTAAAAGGACGTTGGAGTCGTATGGTGGAGTCAGATCAAACGTTGGACGAAATGGCAGAGTGCATTAGAAAGTCGGCTAAGGATATCTGAGGTACTTCTAGAGGAGGTAGAGAGACGATAAAAGGAGCTTGGTGGTAAAATGATGAAGCTAAGGAGAAAGTCAAGGAAAAGCAAAAGTTTTTGCAATGGTAACCAATAGTTTAACCAAAGAAGAGAGAGCAGTTAACAAAGGTAGATAATAGGCTACGAAGAAGGCTGCTAAGAAATTGTTGTGGTGGCAAAGAACAATATGTATAAAAGGTTACATCAGATACTTAAGACTAAGGAAGGAGAGCACGAGGTTTTTAAGTTGGTAAAGGCTAGGGAGAGGAGAACAAGTGACTTAGGTAACACAAGCTACGTGAAGAATGACGAGGGTAAGGTCCCGATAAAGAAGGAAGAAATAAAGGATAGATGGTAGAGTTACTTTTTTAAGCTCTTTGATAGTGAATCAACTAAGATTACTCAGAGAGGAGAGTCGATGAGTTATGAAAGGTAACCATATTATCACCTTGGGGACCTAATAAGAGTGCACAAGGTAAAAGAGACCCTAAAGAAGATGCCCAATGGAAAAGTTATGGGCCCATATCAAATCCCTGTTGAAGTGTGAAAGAGTTTTGGTGAAAAGGGTTTAAAGTGGTTGACGGAGCCATTTAGTTTCATTTTTAGGATGCAAAGATTCCTCGAGAATGGAGACACAGCACAGTCATCCCTTTTTATAAGAACAAAGGTGATATTCAAAATTATAACAACTATAAGGGTATCAAACCGCTCAGTCATACTATGAAACTATAGGAAAGGGTGACTAAGCATAGGTTAAGGCTAGTTATTCTAATCTCAGAGAGCCAATTTGGTTTTATGTCTAGTAGATCGACTACAGAGGTAATTCACCTCCTTCAAAGGATCATGAAATTGTATGGGGATAGGAAAAATAATGTGGAATGGGATCCTCAATCTCCAAGGCTAAAGATAACAAGGAGGATAATCACACCAAGGATGCTTCTTTTAGATCCAATCTCAAATAATCAATAAGATTGTGAGCTTTGACCCAAAGTATGATCCCAAAGATAGATAAAACACTTCCCACCAGGCTCCTCTCTTAAAGGCTCATAGCCACCCAAAAAGAACTCTAAACGAAAGATTGAAAACTTTCCACCGAATTTCCCTTCTAAAGGCTTAAGCCACCAAAGAAAAATTTTAAAAGAAAGACTCTACTCAATACTCTTAATTAAATAGATAAAGATGTAGAGATTTTAATGAGAGAAAATGGCCATATGCCTTTCCATTCATAACTCAGCTTCAGGCATAGTTTATATGGAGGTAATAGGGTCTATAGATAACAAAAATGGGGGGCACTTGCTATTACAATAGTGGGGAAGTTTATCAATAGCGGGATTACAAATCATCTTAGGAAAATAAGTCTAATTACTTCAATAATTACAACCAAGATGAGCTATATTGTCCAAGATTCATCCTCCATCTTCTAGAGAGCTTTTAGAAGGCTCTACTCCACCAATAGAGGTCCTACTACTTGGAAAATCTTCCTTGATTAGTATAGAATCACCCCATGTTAATTAATCCCCAAGATTACAGTTGTAACCTCCTTAATTAAGGATGATTTCCATATTACTCTAAAACTGAAATTTTGTGTATACTCCATATATTTGGACCATTTCTCCCAATGTTTAGATCTAATGTCCAATATTAGTTCATGGGGATAAAATAGACATCATAGGAAATTGGGAGAACTTGAGCTTGTTTCATTTGGGCTTTGTTAGATAGGATTTTAACATGACCCAAATTTAGCAAATTTTCCAACAAAAATCATTGTATGAGTTGGGATTTTTTTTATTACTTTAGGGAATCAAAATGCATCCTAACTCAAAATTTTGTTACATAATAAGCAAACTCTCTAAGCTTCCCGATGAAGCAAAGATCGCCCCAATTAAACTTCATTTAGATGGCGAGAAGCCAAGCCAAAACCGAGTGAAATGCTGGAATGATGACCATCTTAACCAAGGAATATTGGTTTGGACTTTAGTGTGGATGAGGATGTAGCCAAGAGTTAGCTTGGGGCTTGGTATGTATCAATTGGACCTCTTAAACTAGAAGAAATAGAATAAAGAACTTATTTCTTCCTAAACTCATTGATTACAAAGTTGCAAACCAAACTTCCCTTTGATGCTTTATGGATCAAACTCTCCTTCTTCAAAATGATTTGCCTCAAATCCTTGTGACTAAAACCCAAGGATATCAATCTTGACAACTTGTTGCACCCCTTGAGAAAACTCATTGTGCTAAAGGTACCACCCTAATTAAACACATAGGAGTTGTTGAAGCCTTTAGGGATACTCCAATGGGATGAACAATCCTTCTAACCACAAGACTATTGGAAGTCTCAATACAATCATCACAACCTAAACTAAGAGAGATTTCCTTGTCATTCACAAGCTTAACTTGTGCAGACTCGCTTTCAAGGGCAAAGGAATTGAATGATGTTTGTGCCAACAAGGGTGAGAGTTTTACATTTAGCTTGGAAGTGCAAATGATTTCTTTGTGATGCTTCAATTTTTGTGGGGTTTGAGGTTGAGGAGAATTTAGGAGATTGAGAGTGAGAGTTTGGACTTATAAGTTGGGTTTCTCATGAAAGACAATCTTGGGGCCAAATTTCAATGGTCTCTCAAAAAATGGATACTAAGCATCCGTGGGAAATATATCATAGATAGCCTCATTACCCAACTTGCTCATTGAAAATAAAGAAGAGCTTCTTTAGTGATATTCACCTCAATTCTCAAATTGGGATAATGGAGAGCACAAGAGTGAGATTGAGGGACAGTAAGTAGTAACTTTCAAGTTGGGCTTTGATTCAACCTCTTTCTCTTCAAGATCCAAAAGGATATCATTTTCTTGCTTGGCCTCTTCTTAAACCACGGTAGGCTCTTCTTCTTCTTGAACCTTAATCTTCTCTTGAGTGACAATGATTCCTCTTTCACAGATTCCTCTTCAAAGAGTTTATCTTGGTTGAATCTCTTATCCATGTATAACTTGAGCCTAGTCCAAGTCTTAATTCTAGATTTGCCTTGAAGATCTTTCTCCCTCCTAAGACATTTGAACCAATGTTAGACATAACCTTAGAGTTTTTGAGTAGCTATCATGAAACTCTCTTCACCTGAGCATCATTTTGCCTCAAAATAATCTTCAAGTGTTTAAACCCATCTCAAATAGATGGTAGAGTCCAAACTAATACCATCAAAGCAATGATGCTCTTTCATAGCCTTTTTCATATGAGCAATTTGCTTGCTAAGCTCTCTTATTTGAGCTTAGAGCTCAATAATGGCCCTATTTATCTCATGTGGTTGTTCAGACGCATCTCCCTTATTGACCATGGTTGGGAGTAGTTTGAAAGGTAAAAAGAGGAGAAAAGCATAAAAACAGGGGAAGCATGGGCGTGTTGGAGGGGGCAGGGGCAAGAAAACAGTGAAAAAGGGGGCACGGTTGCGCCCAGGGACACTGGGGGGTCATGCCAGATTTTTGGAACAGGAAACAGGAGAGCAGGAAAGGGGCACAGTCGTGCCAGGCAGCAAGGAGTGGTCATGCCAAATCTCTGTCTGGGCATTTTTTTTTCCGGGCTTTGTGTGCAGTTTTAAGGATGTGTTTAGGTTAGGGATTGTGTTTAGGCTATAAGTAAGGTTCTTTGTGGACTTAAGAAAGAGATTTAGAAAGAGGGAAGTAAAGGTAAAGTGGGGTAGAAAGGAATAGAATTTAAGCTAATCAAAACACAGGATTTATGGATTTGATACTTACCAAAATGAAAGAACTTTTTGTTTTGATGACAATTGATGCGGAATGGGATCCTCATCTCCAAGGTCAACGATAATAAGGAAGATAATCACACCAATGATGTTTTGTTTGGATTCAATCTCAAATAATCAATAAGATTGTGACTTTTGATCCAACGTATAATTCAAAAGATAGATAAAACACTTCCCACCAAGCTCCTCTCTTAAAGGCTCATAGCCATCCAAGAAGAACTCTAAATGAAAGATTCAAAACTTTCCACCAAATTCTCCTTCTAAACGATTAACCCACTAAAGAAGAATTCTAAAGGGAAGGCCCTACTCACCACTCTTAATTAAAGAGATAAAGATGTAAAGATTTTAGTGAGAGAAAATGATCATATGTCTTTCCATTCATAGTTCAACTTCAAGGTTAGTTTACATGGAGGTAATAGGGTCTATAGATACCCAAAATAGGGGAGATTAGCTGTTACAATAGTGGGATAAGTGTACCAATAGGGGGATTACAAATTATCTTAGGAAAATAAATCAAATGACTAAGATAATTATAACCAAGTTAAGTTGTATTTTCTAAGATTCATCCTCCATCTTCTAGAAAGTTTTTAGAAGGCTCTAGTCCACCAATGGAGCTCCCACCAATTGCAAAATCTTCCTTGGTTAGTATAGAATCACCTCATGTTAATTAATCCCCAAGATCACAGCTGTAACCGTCTGAATTAAGGCTAATTTCTAGATCACTCCAGAACTGAAATTTTGTTCACACTCTATATGTTTGAGCAATTTGTCCAAATGTTTGAATCTAATGCCTAATTTTAGCTCATAGGGCTAAAATAGACATCTTATAAAATCAGAAGAACTTAGGCTGCGTCATTTGGGCTCTATTACGTAGAATCTTAACTTGGCTCAAATTTAGCAAATTTTCTGACAAAAATCTGCTCTATATGAGTTGGAATTTTTATCATCTTAGGGAATCAAAACACATCCTAACTCAAAATTTTATTGCATCATCATAAAGTAGACTCTCTAAGCTTCCTAACATAGCAAAGATCGCCCCAACTGGACTCCGTTTGGATGGTGAGAAGTCAAGCTGAAACTGAGTGAAATGCTAGAGTAGTGACCATCTCAACCAAGGAATGTTGGCTTGAACTTTGGTATGGATGAGGATGAGGATGTAGCTAAGAGTTGGCTTGGGGCTTGCTATGCATCACTTCGGCCTCGTAAACTAGAAGAAATAGAATAAAAAACTTATTTCTTCCTGAACTCATTTATTGTAAAGTTGCAAACCAAAATTGACCTTGATGCTTTATGCATCAAAAAAGGATCTCCACATGGTATTCACAGATTTAAAGAAAGCCTATGATAGAGTACCATGCAAAGTCTTATGGAGGTGCTTGGAGAATAAAGGAGTGTCGGAAGCATATATCCAGATTGTTAAGGATATGTATGAGGGGTTTAAGACGACTGTTAGGACCTTCAGAAGGGACACAAAGGAGTTTCCAATGCATATAGGACTTCAACAGGGATCAACACTTAGCCCTTTTCTATTCGCTTGCGTTATGAATGAACTCACGAAAGGGATCCAAGAGGAGGTACCTTGGTGTATGTTATTTACGGATGATATCATCCTTATCAAGGAGATTAGGATTGGAGCTAACTGTAGGTCACAGTAATGGAGACATTCCTTAAAGTCTAACGATTTTAGAATTAGTAGATCGAAGATTAAATATTTACGGTGTAGTTTCAGTGGAGGAGGAAAGGACAATGGAGAAGTCACCATTGATAGGGTGATAGTACCCAGGGTGGAGAAGTTTAGATATTTGGGCTCGATTATTGATGAGAAAGGGGATACAGAGAAGGACATTAACCATCGGGTAAGAGTGAGATGGCAAAAATAGAGGAATGCTTCAAGGGTACTATGTGACAAAAGGATACCAGTAGGGTTAAAAGGCAAGATTTATTGTATGATTGCTAGACCAACTTTGTAGTATGTCTCTGAGTGTTGGGCGATAAAAAGGAACCAAGTCCAATGACTATTGATAGCAGAGATGAGGATGATCCTGTATGAGTGGTCACACGATATTGGATGGGATTAAGAAAGAGGAAATTACAGACAAAGTTAAAGTGACAACCATAGACGATAAAACGAGAGAGAATATGCTAAGATGGTTTAGGCATGTTAAGAGAATAAGCATAGATGCACCTGTAAGGCGATGTGAGAGGATTAACCTCTAGGAGTATCGGAGAGGAGGAAGACGACTTAAGAAAAGCTAGAATGAGATGATTAGGTAGGTTTTGAAATCTTTGCAACTATTGGAGGACATAACTCAAGATAGGAGTCTATAGAGGTCGAGGACTAAGGTTGGGATTTTAGGTTGCTAGCTTCTAAGCATGTCTGTGGCTACTGTATGGTAGGAGTGTTTTTTTTTTTTAATTTTTTATTTGCTAACTTGCATTCGCAGTTTCATGTGTTTGTTAGTACCACCATCTGCTCAATCGAGATTATCAACATCAACTGTTTATGGTACATTACCTTTATCTCATAAAATACTGCTACATGTATGTCTTTTATTGCCTTTTTAAAGTAATATTATAGTTCAGAATGTATACGTATTTCTTGAAATCAGCCTCTCTGAGGGCAAAGATGCCTGTAGGGGTAAAGTTACCTACATCTAGATCTCCCTAAACCGCGAGTAAGTGGGATCTACACTGGGAGCGGTTGTTGCATCTTTCCATCAAAAATTATATTCGTAATTCAGATAACTTGTTGAAAAATTATTTGAGCCAATGTAAAAAACAGTACAATAGTTCTTTTAAAGTTAAGTAGAAAATCTCGCTCCCATAATTATTTGTGAATGAAAAAAAAAAGAAAATTTAACTTATAACATCTTAAACTAATTATTGATTTTTCACTTCTTTTTTTAAAATTTAACTAAATATAATAGTTTTACATGATTCATAAGTTATTCGTTAGACGTGCAACAAATTATTTGTGATAAGATTGCTGGTGTAATAATAATAATAATAATAATAATGATAATAATAATAATAATAGGATTAAGATATCTTTAATGCCAATTACATATCATGCAAACCCACCGTGTTTCTAATTAATTAGAAATTATCATGCATGTAAAGCGCTAAAGGAACCCTCCTAAATTTTCTTGGAAAATTTATGAAGCTAGCTCACACCTAACCCGGTACAACAAACCGTCCTTTGCAATGGGTGATACTTTTGTGGGAAGGGGGGGGGGGTTCTTAGCTGATGATTGATATATTAATATTGGATTTGATAAATTTGGTGACGGAAGACGTTAGTACACAGGAGTTACATTAAATATGCATACATAGTATATGAATGGATAAATATTTTATCATAATATTTTATTTTATATATATTTTTTTAAAGAAGATAAAAATCTTTCATTATTCGATATTGTTTTTATTGTATATCAGAAGATTTTAATGTGTATATTTTTTTAAAAGAATTTGAAGGCCAAAATAATAATAATAATAATAATAATAATAATAATAATAATAATAATAATAATAATGAAAATCAGAAATCTTTAATTGTTTTTTAGTAGGCTTGGATTTAGGTTAGGAATTATTGTCAAAACTTTGAGAGCTTTCCATGTGTCAACTGTTAGGTTTAGAAAGTTTTGTGTGTGTGTGTATATATATATGTCTATGGATTAGGGTTTTAATTAGAAGAACATTGCAAAGAGTAGAACAGTAATCAATTCACATGCCTAATATAGCTTGGGACTATCTAAAGTTGGCCCATTGCAGATGGAGCAAAATAAGCTGATCAGTTAATTAGCCTACCTAGCATTTTGAGTTACTACGGCTACAACCTTTACAAAACATGATAACTAGTCTACCCTGAGTGGCTCTATGCATGGTCGACACCGAGGGTTAACGATCTCGT
The DNA here is from genome assembly GCA_029747015.1 of Carnegiea gigantea. NCBI lineage: Eukaryota > Viridiplantae > Streptophyta > Magnoliopsida > Caryophyllales > Cactaceae > Carnegiea > Carnegiea gigantea. Next base: position 33,172 of record JAKOGI010001263.1, on the reverse strand, counting down.
GGGGGGAAGGGGGAAGAATTGTTGCATCATCGGACCATAGCCCATTAATCTCCGCTGAACACATCAAGCATAAGGAAATTGCGCTCCTTGAATCCCTGTGACTCGCATTTGGGATGTGATAGAATCTCAAGAAATTAGATGCCATTGCGCTTCAAATGCACCACATTTTAGTGTTGTTAGACTGATTTGCTTCAATAGCAACCTCCGTAAGGGATATTTATCGCATTATATATAGACTATCTGTCTAAAGTAAGAATCTATTTTAAATTAGCACATGTTTTGCCATATTAATTGTTTAAAACCTTTATAGCTTTTATTTATTCATCTTAAACATGTAGAAATGAAACAAGCCACACAAATGATGAAGTTAGTTACTTAGGCAACCCTGGGCATGTTAAAGAAAAGAATTAGCTCATTAGTCGTAATATCACCAAGTCTAGCAACGCACGAATTTAGATTGCAAAACGCAATCACACAAGATATCACAAACCAAACTGTTGTAAAAGTAAGGGTTCGAGTCTACGTATGGGTGAACTCCTTGTCTCTGCTTAGAGCCTAAATATAGGGGTTGACCTGAAAAGAAAAGAGAATTACAAATACTATTCATATTTGGTTACTTGACCGATCTAGCATTTTTTGCAGGAGAAAATCCTGGTTTTCCTGCTAGAATCAGACACCAATGCTGTCGAAACATGGCAATGAAGGCTTCTACTCTTTGATTAACACTACCAAAAAAATAGCGAGCAGTGACACAAATTTATCAACGTTTGATCCAAACGTGACTGTATAAATGACATATGAGGCGCTCAAAACCGTCGCTGCAATATAGTGTAAGTTGAAAACGTCACAAAGACTTGGGGGGACCAGCAAAATTTTCAACCTTATCTATTCCCGCTGAGTACCACTGAAAATTTTAGTTTTAATTTAAACTAAAAACTTCAAAGTCAACTGAGTAAACAAAAGTCAGTGTAAGGGTTTTGGGCATCGGTTGAAAAAAAAAAAAAAATCTTCATTCAATTACCAAGACAAGGGGCTAAATCAGAAAACAAACCCATGCATCTCTACCTATTCGAGTCTTCGCTGCTTCAATTCTCCATCTCGCTTCCTTCTTCTACCGGCTTCAATTCTTCATCTCGCTGCATCCATCTTCTCTTACCCTTTTCGCACTGCCTCCTCATTCATCTCTTCGCCTTCTCGTGTGGTCTCTATCCCTGGAAATTCAGAGGGAGCGAAAGTCGGACTGTAGGGTTCAGATTTCCCAAGGGTTTTGGGCATAAGTTGAAGAGGATCCTGACTCAATGAAGTGGTTAGCAACTAAAATTAGTGGTCGACAGTGGTGCGGTTCATCTCTCTCCCGTTTTGGTTGCTTGGCTGAACAGTAGTAAAACCCTAGATCTGAAATTACAGTTTGTTTTTCGTGTATCTAGCGGCGTTTTGGTGTTATTGTTGACAATTGTGATAAAGTATTGATTATTTCATGACTTATCATTAGAATACCTCATCTCCATTGTCAATTCTTGGGAGCCCAAGGGTACCCTAAATCTTGACAGCAAAAGAATGCTTAGTTTCAATGTTCCTGGCAAAATTAAGTTTTTCGAAATTTCCTTCACCCAGAATTGTTCCCAACTCGTATTTTACGAGTAGGATTCAGACCAACATTATGTACACTTCAACGTCTAAGCGTATATTCAATCTCAGTCTCTCTCCAAAAAAACAAAGTGAATTCAGACCCTGGCAATATTTATCAGAATTGGTATAAACCAGTTGGAACCAGACTTAATCTTATGAAAATTTGGGTAAAATAGATTTCCTCCATTGTACAGGTACCATGAGTAGCCGGAGCGTGGGCTAATGGGATGGGAGTGAATTACTTGAGTTTGATTACAATTTTCCCCTTGGAAGAAAGATATGACTTGATTTAAAGGTTATGCCACTAATCAAGCCTAAGGACCCACCAAGAATTTGTTTAAAGGCTATGCCACCCACAAACTCTATAAAGGATTCTACTCAAGAACTCACCACCTTTGAAAAGGATAAAGAGAACTCAAGATTTAAGAGAGAGAAAGCTCAAACTAGCAATGCATGTATATCCAAATCTGAAAACTTACAAACTAAGGCCTCCCTTATATAAGGGAGTCTTTGACAACATAAGAGAAGGCAGCCAAAAGGACTCTCAAAACCCATAAAGCATGGGGAACCAAAAGCAATAAATTAGAAGCTAAATAGTGCCCTCTACTTTTGTTAAAAATTTTCAGTTTACCAAGGTCAACTTTGAGCAGCCATATCTCCTAGTTCCCTGGGCCAAATCTGATGAAATAGACCTTCCTAGAAAGCCTAGGAAGTTAGCTTTCACGTGGCTCAAGAGGTATGCAGATTGGAATTGTTATTTGGGAGATATGGGGCAGAGAGTGCAGCTTATGCAGGCTGGGGCAGAAATTGCAGCATAGGGAAAAGACTCCTCTTGACCTATGATCACAAGCCTTACCTTAGAATTCTCTTTGTGCTCTTTTAGCTGAAATAAGAAGGTTCCCAAAAAGTGGATTTTCAGCACTTTGATCCCATACTAAGCTTAGGTAATCAAGCCCACAATACCGGGTTAAAACTTGGGCTTAATTTGCTTTGATGAACCAAACTCCTTAGAAGGTCCCTTGTCCGTTCCAAAATAGAAGAGTAATAGGTTCCAAAGGTTTAGGATGAGTGTGGAATTGAAGTTCTAAGTTGGTACAAGGATCAAGTCCCCTTTGATGAAGCTTGTGAGCATTGAGGAGGAGTTGTGAGTTTTCTTGGAGTTGTGTAGGCAAGACATTTGCTTCATCCTCCCCTTCTTGAATGTGATTTGCCCTCAAATCAACACCTTCTTCTTCATCCTCAAGATAGGGTGTGAGATCACCCACATTGAAGGTAGATGATACACCCATGTTCCCGGGTAGCTCTAACTTGTAAGCATTATCATTGACCCTTTCAAGGACCTTAAATGGGCCATCACTCCTTGGCATGAGCTTATTCTTTCTTCTAGAGGGAAACCTCTCCTTTCTCAAATGTATCCATACCAAATCCCCGGGTTTGAAGGTGATGGCTTTGCGGTGCTTGTTGGCTCTAGCTTTATACATCTCATTTGTCTTCTCAATCTTGGCCCGAATTTCTTGGTGAAGTTTCTTCATCTCTTTGGCCCTCTCCTCGGCCTCATAGCTCACTCTAGACTCAAGTGGAAGAGGTATGAGTTCTAGGGGAGTTAGAGGATTGATCCCATAGCATGATTCGAAGGGAGAGTGTGCCGTAGCAAAACTAGGAGTGCGGTTGTATGCAAATTCAGCATGGGGAAGCTTGAGATCCCACTCCTTAATGTTTTTGCGCACCAAACTTCTAAGCAAAGTAGCAAGAGTTTTGTTGGTGACTTCGGTTTGGCCATCGGTTTGAGGATGGTGGGAAGTACTATACAAGAGCTTAGTACCAAGGAGCTTCCATAAGCATCTCCAAAAGTGGCTAAGAAACTTTGTATCCCGATCCGACACAATGCTCTTAGGAATGCCATGAAGCTTAACAACTTCTTTGAAGTAGAGGTGAGCTATGTGAGATGCGTCATCGGTCTTTTCACATGGGATGAAGTGAGCCATCTTTGAGAAACGGTCCACCACTACCATAATAGAATCCTTGCCTCTTTGAGTTCTTGGGAGAGCAACTATGAAGTCCATGCTCACATCCTCCCATGGACCATTAGGAATAGGTAAAGGAGTGTACAACCCTTGATGGAATTGACTCTTAGCTTGTTGACAAATAGAACACTTGAAAGTCACCTCATGAACATCCCCTCCCATTCTTGGCTAATAAAAATGTTCCTTGAGCATATCAATGGTCTTGTTGATCCCAAAATGACCGGCTAGGCCGCCTCCATGAACTTCCTTGACAAGAAGCTTTCGGATTGGACCCTTTGGAATGCATAGCTTGTTGCCTTTGAATAAGAAGCCTTCTTGAAGCGTATAAGGGCCATGCTTGTTGCTCTCTTGTTCGACAAGGTAGGGTTTGAAATCATCATCTTCTTGGTAGTAGTCACGGATGAATTGGAAGCCAAGGACCCGTGCTTCCATCACGGCTAGTAGAGAATGCCGCCTTGAAAGAGCATCCGCAACCACATTGATACTCCCCTTCTTATGTTTGGCCACAAATGAGAAGCTTTGCAAGAATTCAACCCATTTAGCATGCCTTGGATTGAGTTTGTGTTGGCCATTTAAATACTTCAAAGCCTCATGGTCCGAATGGAGCACGAATTGTTTTGGCCTTAAGTAATGAGACCAATGATCAATGGCCCTTACCAATACGTAGAATTCCTTGTCATATGTTGAATAATTCCTCCTTGATCCATTGAGCTTCTCACTAAAATAGGCAATTGGGCATAGATCTTGCATAAGGACAGCCCCTATGCCAACTCCACTTGCATCACAATCAACTTCGAAGAGCTTGTTGAAGTCGGGAAGAGCTAATACCGGGGCCTCACATAACTTGGACTTGAGTTTCTCAAAGGCAACATGGGCGGCCTTTGTCCACTCAAATGTTCCTTTCTTCATGCATTCGGTGATGGGGGCCATGAGGGTGCTAAACCCCTTGATGAATCTCCTATAGAAGGATGCCAAGCCATGAAAACTCCTAACTTCTGTGATGGTGGTGGGAGTTGGCCATGACTTGATAGCTTCCACTTTGCCTTGGTCCATGGAGATGCCATCACAAGAAACAACATACCCCAAAAATGTGACTTGGGGTGCAAAGAACTCACATTTTTCTAGCTTGCCAAAGAGCCTTTGAGCTCTTAGAACCTTGAATACTTCTTCCAAGTGATGTAGATGATCTTCTTGATTCTTTGAATATATAAGGATATCATCAAAATAGACCACTACAAATTTGCCAAGGAAAGGCCTCAAGACCTCATTCATCAGCCTCATGAAAGTGCTAGGGACATTAGAGAGGCCAAAGGGCATCACTAACCACTCATAAAGCCCACCCTTGGTCTTGAATGCCGTTTTCCACTCATCTCCTTCCCTCATGCGGATTTGGTGATATCCACTCCTTAGATCAATCTTGGAGAAGATGGAGGAGCCATGAAGTTCATCAAGCATGTCATCAAGCCTAGGTATGGGATACCTATACTTGATAGTAATGTTGTTGATGGCTCTACTATCTACACACATGCGGTATGAGCCATCCTTCTTGGGGACCAATAATGCTGGAACCGAGCAAGGACTCATGCTCTCCCTCACATAACCTCTAGCCAATAACTCATCAACTTGCCTTTGAAGCTCTTTGGTCTCTTGAGGGTTACATCTATAGGCCGCTTTGTTTGGAAGTGGAGCACCGGGAATGAGGTCAATTTGATGCTCAATGCCTCGGATTGGAGGGAGGCCGGGGGGTAAATCTTGTGGGAAAACATCTTTGTATTGTGAGAGGAGGGGAATGATCTTGGGATGTGAAGGAGTCACTTCCTCACCATTGTTGCTTTCAAGCATGAGTAAAGCTAGAACTTGCTTACCCTTGCTTAAAGCTCTCTCAACCCGTGTTTCACTCATCATGAGAAGGTCTCTCTTTTTCTCTCTTCCCACCCCGGGTTTAGATTTGTGGACTTGGTTTGGAGGTCACGGGTTTAAAACAATCTTTTCCTTGTCAATGATCAATGAGTATGTATTCTTAAAACCATCATGCATGACATGTCTATCAAATTGCCAAGGTCGACCCAAAAGTATATGGCATGCACTCATGGGTACCACATCACAAAGCACATTATCTCTATACTTTTTACCAATTGAAAAAGAGATGAGTGCTTGTTTTGATACTTTAATGTCACCACCATCATTGAGCCATTTGAGAGAGTAAGGCTTGGGATGTGAGATAGTAGGAATGCCAAGTTTCTCAATAAGTGTGGTAGAGGCCACATTGGTGCAACTTCCCCCATCAATAATCAAGTTGCAAACTTTATCTTGTATGGTGCACCGGGAGTGAAAGATCATGTCTCTTTGAGCCTTGTCATAAGGAGTGTCTTGGGTGTGTAGAACCCTTCTTAAGACAAGTAACTCTCCCTCATCGGCCTCAAGTTGAGTCTCTTCTTGTATGGAGTCCGATTCTTCCTCAAGAGCTTCCTCTTGCGCCTCCATCAATAGGGCATCTACTTCTTCAACTTCTTGTATGGTCATAGCTCTTCGGTTGGGGCAATCATATTGGAAGTGCCCATACCCTTGACATTTAAAACACTTCTTGCCCTCAAGTTTCTTAGGCAATTCCTTAGGTGTAGGGAGTGCCACAGTCTTGCCCTTGTCAACCCGTGAGGTACCTTCGGGTTTAGTAGGAATGAAGGGCTTAAATGGGGGCTTTAAACTTACTTGCTCCCTTGGAAGGGGTTTAGTAAAAACTCTCTTTTCTTTCTTTCTCTTTTCAACCTTGAGAGCTAGCTTGAAAACATCATCCAAGGTGAAGTAGGGTTGAAGTTCCACCTTTCTTGCAATAAGAGGGTTTAACCCATTGAGAAACCTAGCCACGGTTTGCTCTTGGGGTTCATGGATGCTTCCCCTTAAAAGGAGTTGCTTAAATTCCCTCATGTACTCACCCACACTCATGTTGTTTTGTTTGAGTGAGAAGAGCCGGTTGTAAAGGTCTTGCTTGTAGCTTTCCGGAAGGAACCTCTTGTTCATGAGAGTTTTAAGTTTTCCCCATGAATTGATCTTTCTTTTGCCCTCTCTAGCCCTTTGCTTTTTGATGTTTTCAAACCACAAGGAGGCATACCTTGTGAGTTTAAGGCTAGCAACCTTGAAACTCCTTTCATCATTATAACCCTTGGCTTCAAAGATTCGGTCCAAGGCGTGGACCCATTCAAGGTATTCATCGGGGTTCAAGTTGCCATTGAACTCCGGGGGCTCCACTTTGATGTCCCTAAATTCATCCATAGGAGGCCTTCTTCCTTCCCTTCTTGGATTACTTCCCATGCTTGAGTCACTAGAGAAGTCTTGTTCATCCCCACCATCACTCGGCTCTTGCGGTCTTTGGCCTCTTTGGAGGGCCAAAAATTGGGTGGTAAGTTGCTCAAGTTGCCTACTAATTCGTCTCATGCTTTGTTGTAAGGCTAGAATGGCATTGTCGTGCCTCATTGCATGCATTTCTTCTAGGTTCATGCCCCTTGGTACTCTTGCCGGTTGAATAGGATGGGTGGGGGTATCTTCTTCATTAGACATGGTGAAAGGGGAAAGGCGTAGAAGAGAGGATAGGAGTAGGATAGGACACGGGCGTGCTAGAGTGCACGGTGGGAAGTTTGACTGAGGAAGGCGGTGACACGGTCGTGCAAGGGAGCACGGGGGGACCGTGCTGAACTTCTGGGGTAGGATCTGGGGTGGCACGGTCGTGCTTCACCGCACGGGGTGACCGTGCCACTATTCTGGCCGGCTGCACGGTTTTGCGAAATTTGCTTTTGTGGGGGGTTTTGGTGGGGGTTCGTGTTTGGCTGTTTTTTTTTGGGGGTTCTTTGAGAGGTAAAGGAGGCAATTTGTAGGGAATGGAGGTGTGGAATAAGGCTTGTGAACTTAAGGAGGTAGTCAAGAGTTCAAGGTAAAGAGAGGTGATGATTCACTATGATTTTCACAGCAAAGTGAAGGAAAATTTGACAAGGATGAAACCAAAGTAGGGGAATGCGATATAAACTCAAGAACACCAACCTGGATTTGCTCTGATACCAAATGGAGCGTGGGCTAATGGGATGGGAGTGAATTACTTGAGTTTGATTACAATTTTTCCCTTGGAAGAAAGATATGACTTGATTTAAAGGTTATGCCACTAATCAAGCCTAAGGACCCACCAAGAATTTGTTTAAAGGCTATGCCACCCACAAACTCTATAAAGGATTCCACTCAAGAACTCACCACCTTTGAAAAGGATAAAGAGAACTCAAGATTTAAGAGAGAGAAAGCTCAAACTAGCAATGCATGTATATCCAAATCTGAAAACTTACAAACTAAGGCCTCCCTTATATAAGGGAGTCTTTGACAACATAAGAGAAGGCAGCCAAAAGGACTCTCAAAACCCATAAAGCATGGGGAACCAAAAAGCAATAAATTAGAAGCTAAAGAGTGCCCTCTACTTTTGTTAAAAATTTTCAGTTTACCAAGGTCAACTTTGAGCAGCCATATCTCCTAGTTCCCTGGGCCAAATCTGATGAAATAGACCTTCCTAGAAAGCCTAGGAAGTTAGCTTTCACGTGGCTCAAGAGGTATGCAGATTGGAGTTGTTATTTGGGAGATATGGGCAGAGAGTGCAGCTTATGCAGGCTGAGGTAGAAATTGCAGCATAGGGAAAAGGACTCCTCTTGACCTATGATCACAAGCCTTACCTTAGAATTCTCTTTGTGCTCTTTTAGCTGAAATAAAAAGGTTCCCAAAAAGTGGATTTTTAGCACTTTGATCCCATACTAAGCTTGGGTAATCAAGCCCACAAAACCGGGTTAAAACTTGGGCTTAATTTGCTTTGATGAACCAAACTCCTTAGAAGGTCCCTTGTCCTTTCCAAAATAGAAGAGTAATAGGTTCCAAAGGTTTAGGATGAGTGTGGAATTGAAGTTCTAAGTTGGTACAAGGATCAAGTCCCCTTTGATGAAGCTTGTGAGCATTGAGGAGGAGTTGTGAGTTCTCTTGGACTTGTGTAGGCAAGACATTTGCTTCAGTAGCACTCTGGCTCTCACTTTGAACTTCTTCCATGTATAATTTGTAGAAATTGGAGTTCATTTGCTAGGAAAAAGCTACGTTAGAAATGAGGTGAAGTATTCTGCCCACAAAACTAAAAATCAACTAATGAGGTGGTTATGGGAGGATTGGGTAGTTAAACTCCTTATTTAGGGTTGAAAGCAAGTGCATTCCACTCATCCTATGACTCATCTTTCATATTTGTTTGGAATTTTCTAATCACTTAGAGCAAAAAAGGGATTTTGGAGGAAGAAATTAGTAGGTGGATGCTTGAACATTAAAAGATCTTTGAAGAACCTCCATAGATTACCAAGTATAATATTCCTTTTATTTCTTCTTGAACTCTGGTTAATTTGATCTAGATAATGTTTAATTTGAAATGAGTGAGCAGTTTATTTTGTTCTTGGGATTTGCTTGCCAAAACATTGATGTTGGATCCCTAATTCTACTACTTATGCTTAATCTATCTTGGAATGATTTTATTCTATCTTGTGATTGCATTGATGTGCATGAGTTTGGCCAGATTTGCTTGCATATGTTAGATAGTTAAGTAAAGTGCCGAAAGGAGAAGCTCGCTATTAGACAAATGAGATTGAGCTAGATCTGGTAATTCTAGAACGACAGTTGTATGCTGAGAGGACACATTAGGGATCAAAGCCTATAAGCTAGACCAAAACAAGGATATTTGAAAGAATAGTAATTGGATTGGTGTAGGCAATTTGGTTTATTTTCAAAGAAAAGATTAACTTAAGTCAGATTACATTACTTTGAATCATATAAACTAGAAAAGAGCACATGCTAAATCAAAGGATCCAACTCTTTACTAGGCAAAACCAATCCCTGGATGCTTTTCTTTTATTGAATTCCCGAACTTGTTGCCTAAAAGTCAATTAGCATAGTCGAAACAACCTATTGAAAACTTATTTGCTTAGTAATTTTTGGTAAGGCAAAACTCCATAAATTACTTGGGTTCCTGATAACAATATTTACTCTAGACTACAACACCCATGTGCTTATAGGGTATGTCAAGTTTTTAGCGCCGTTGACAGGAGCCAATTTGTTAAATATTGAGTTAATCCTAGATAATTGACTAAGCACTTTTCTTTTTTTAAAATTTTTGATTGATTTGGTAGTATTTTTGTTGGTGCTTGTTGGAGATTTTTTCCTTTTATGCGAAGTCCATTTTCATACGAATCCAATCTTAAGATTGAAAGGACTTTTCGTCTAAGGAGCAAGAAGCAAAGGCTAGAGAAGCAAAGGCGTAAGGCCTTTGATACCTCACATAAAATGGCTGATGGTATGGGAGACCCGAGAAGGATACTTCGAGATTTCATTACTCCAGGAGTCTAAGGCATCACTTCTAGTATTGCATGACCAATTGTAGAAGCTCATAATTTTGAGCTTAAGGTGGCACTCATCTCCATGGTTCAACAAGCATTGTTCGGTGGTGCTTTAATGGATGATCATAATCTACACTTCTTGGTCTTTTTGGAGGTGTTCCACAGGTTAAAGCTCGATAGAGTCTCTACAAATGTCATTAGCCTTTGGTTATTTCCCTTTTCCTTAAAGGCTAAGGCACAAGCATGGCTCCATCCATTACCTCCTGGGTCCATCACAACTTGGGATGAGCTCACTAAGGCCTTTCTTGCCAAATTCTTCCCATCTAGCAAGATAGCAAGCTTGAGGAACCAAATAACTACCTTTGCTCAAAGGGACAATGAGACACTTTACAAAGCGTAAGAGCGATTCCATGACTTATTACGCTTGTATCCTCACCATGGGCTCTAAAAAAGGATAATCGTGCAAACATTCTATTAATGTTACAGCATTCTTTCAATTGAAATGAAAAAGCAGTCATTTGCCTTGCTGGTGTACTCTGTTCTTTCTTCATGACAACCTCTTGGTTTATCTATACATTGTTCTTTTCATTCTGCTACTTTATGCTAGTTATATATGAAATTGTTGTAACTTTTATAGCCTCTTAGTGTTTTCAACTTACACCAGAGCTTGCAAATTAACTGCCATTCTCTTCCCTCTGAACTTTTCCCACAAACATCATTCCCTTCCCTCTCAACTTTTCCCACATTTCACTTACATTCCATTAAAGTCACCGTAAGAGCAAACCCAAATAATTGTAAATCCCCATCAAATCAGCTTACTATTTTGGTAAATTAACTGTCATGTTAATTTTTTTGTTTATTTTTCTTACATTTAATATTTTTAGAATTTTATTAATTTTAAAATTTGACTTTTCCTTCCAATGCCTTTAGGTCTTGTGGTGAGCTCTATTTATCTAATTTTCATCATAGTTTTACTTTTTCCCCGCACCCTAAAGATATTTAACCTTTAGAACACCGTGTCAATTTAATAGAAATCCAATGTAAAAACAGTCTGCAGAGGTTACTTGTAAGTATATATATAAAGTGAAGGAGATGAAGGTCAAGCTGGAATCAAATGGAGACGATGCTTAAATTTACTTTTTTAATTTGTAAAGTTATTTTTTTGGGTAAAGATGCTAGCTAAAACTAACATGTGGAACATGTGCCACTAATGTTTAGTTGCTTCAGCCCTTATTTTCTTAGTCAATTCACAAAGGTTGAATTTAAAATTATATTTGAGGGAACAAATGTCAAATTGCTTAAATTAACTTGTGGTAGTTAGATTCATGAATGTTGATTTGTTTAAGTTGAATTTAAATACATTTCATCTCCAATATCTATCCGACTTTCCTTCGAACAATTATCACAAAAAATTATTTACTTTATATTCCCTTGAAAACTTGAATTTATCAATTTTGCAGTCTATATTTTCCTTGGTTCTATATGTTAATAGTTGAAAAAAGACACTCGTCAACGGTCATTATGTTTTTGCTACAGGTAAAGGTATTCTTATTTTTTAAGGTGCATGTAAGGGGGTTACCCATTCTATAAGTACGTACGATTGTGTAAATTGTCTTGATGAGTGTTTTTTTTTTTTGGTTGGTTTCATTTTAGGAAACAAACAAACGAGTTCCTCTTATTTATAAAAGTTCCAACATTTGCATATATGTACGAACTTCTTGTTATAGAGTACAACTTTAATTTGCTTATCAAGTAGGTAAATCTTTGGAGTTTTTTAGTCATGGACAAAGCATGGATAAAAGAACCAACTAAAAGTCAAGCCTACAAGGTCGACGTTGAATCATTTATGAAGTATGCTCGTACAATAGTAGTTCAAGGAACTATTCCTTGTCCGTGCTTAAAATGTTGTAATCTTAAGAAATAGGCATGTGGGGTTGTTCTTGGGCACATACTAGTTCACGGCTTCTTGCCAAGTTATACTACATGGACATTTCATGGAGAGGAAGTGTCTTCTCAATGTGATACCCCTTATATGAAAAAAATGCAATCCCAAACCCAATCCAAGAATGCTCACAAAACTCCTTTAGTTGCTCATGATATAAAGGGTATGCTCGAAGATGTCATGGGATTTAACTCATTGAATTGGACTAATGAGCCAGAGGCTGAAAATGTTGAAAAGGCCAAGCTACTGGTGAAAAGAGACTAGGGTTGTCAAACACTAGAGAGACCAATCAATTTCAAAAATTATTGGAAGAATGTGATGAAGAGTTTTATAACGGGGTGTCGTTACTCAAAATTGTCCTTCATCTCACACTTATATCACATAAAATGTTTGGGTGGGATTTCTAATAAGATTTTTGATATGCTATTGGAGTTTTTGAAAGATGCTTTCCCATTTTTGACCTATGTAATTAAGAAGCTTACGAATGCATTAAGTCTTGGTTATGACAAGATTCATGCACGCCCAAATGATTGTATGCTTTATTGGGGTCCAACAATAAACCACGATGAGTGCAATACATGTAAAGCAAAAAGAGTAGAGGGTACCAAAGTGTTACATTATTTTCCATTAATTCTAAGGCTGAGAAAGTTGTACTCTTGTCCAAAAATTGCAAAAGATATGAGATGGCACCGTACAGATCGTACGAAGGATGGAAAATTAAGGCATCTAGCTGATGGCTTGGCATGGAAAGCTTTTGATGCACGATATCCAAAATTTGCTTGTGACCCCCGAAGTGTAAGGCTTGGACTGGCCACTGATGGACTGAATCCCTTTCGTACTATGAGTACTACCTATATAGTGTTTGGCCAGTGATGTTGATTCTATATAATTTACTACCTTGGTTATGTATGAAATCAACATCATTCATTTTGTCAATGATCATTCCTAGAGAAAAGGGTCCGGGCAATAACACAAATGTGTATTTACAGCCTTTAGTGCATGAGCTGAAACAATTATGAAGTGGCATAAACGCTTATGATGCTTTTGCACAAGAGCATTTCACATTGCAGGTAGCTCTTATGTGGACAGTGAATGACCTACCAGCCTATGCTAATTTGTCAGGTTGGAGTACTAAGGGTCATGTTGCTTGTCCTAACTATGCAGATTCCACCCATTCTATCTGGTTAAAGCATGGGAGGAAGTTTAGCTATATGGGTCATAGGAAGTGGTTAGAACCAAATCATCCTTCTCGATTTCAAAAAGACTTATTTGATGGCACAGTTGAGCATGGACAACCTCCACATCCACCTTCTGGTTTAAATGTCCTTAAGCAATTGAAAGGGGTTACATTTAAAGATGGTAAGGGTTATAAAACATTAAAGAAAAGGAGATGTGATGCAATAGGACTAGAGAATGTTGATGGTATGCACAATTATGATGATGAGGAGATATTAAAAGACATTGATGATTTCATTGAAGAAGACATTGATGGAGAGCAAGTATTGTGGAAAAAGAGAAGCATTCTTTCGATTTGGCTTATTGGGAGCCTAATATTCTTAGACATAATTTGGATGTGATGCATATAAAAAAGAATATATGTGATAATTTAATTGGAACATTGTTGAATCTTGAAGGCAAGAGTAAGGACAATGAAATGGCTCGAAAAGATCTTATGGAAATGGCCATTAGGCATGAACTTCATCTAGGCCTAACCAGAAGCCATATGTACCCCCTGCATGTTACACCTTATCAACCAGTGAGAAAATAGCTTTTTTACAAGTTTTAAAAGATCTTAAAGTTCCAAATGGGTACTGTTCAAATATTTCAAGGGGGTTAGTTTGAAAGATCGAAGGATCTTCAATTTGAAAGGCAATGATTGTCATAACCTTATGCAAGATCTGTTGCCAATTGCTTGTCAGACATCAATGCATTCGCAGTCATAAGCAAGGGTGGTAATGGTTATAATCAAATTATGCTCCTTTTTTAAAAAGTAATGCGCAAAAGTTCTTGATTTGTCAGAATTAGACAAATTGGAGTGTGAAATTGCAAAGACTCTATGTGAAATGGAGCAACTATTTCCCCCAAGTTTTTTCACTATCATGGTGCACCTAGTTATTCATTTAGTTTCAGAGGCTAAGCTTAGAGGCCCTGTCATCTATCGATGGATGAATTCTCCTGAAAGGTAAGAAATCAACCAGCTTCTAATTTGTGAATATAACACGCACTTGAGTTTTCGTGTTTACTTATAACTAGTTTGCATTTGTAATTGGTAGGTTTTGGGTGGATTTAAAATCAGATGTTCGTAATAGAGCTCAACCTGAGGGGTCTATGGCAGAAGGTTATATTGCCAATGAGTGTATTACATTCTATTCTAGGTATTTTCAAGGTGTTGAAACTCATTTCAATCGTCCTCAATGTAATGATGACCACGTTCCCGACAAGGATAAATAGTTGTTGGGTACAGCTGGTCGTGCCATTGGGAAAGTTGAAATTGTCCAATTTGATGACCAATCCTTGGCCCAAGCTCATTGTTATGTTATCCTGCAAAGTGATAAGATTACCCCTTATCTTGAGTAAGTATTTATTGTTCAAAATACTATTTAATTGAATTCAATTATTAAGATACATAAATTACACATTTTTAATGCATGTAGGGTATTTTTAAATAAACATTGAGCCACATACCATGGGCAGATTACAGACAGAATGCAAAATAAGTGGGTGGTTAGTGAATTTGCGGGGTGGCTTAAGCAATAGGCCTATGATACTACTTTTTATTCATTGTAGTGACTTATCTATGGTTTGGTCATTATCTTATCTTTCAATGTTAGTTTTAATCAACTATAGGTACCAAATATGGAGAAAGTAAATTGCAATGAAGAAACGATTGCTATTGCTCGCGGTGCAAATGAATATGTCAAAACATATAATGCATTCATCATTAATGGGGTCAAATTCCATACTAAAGATCGTGAAAAACATGTAAGAACTCAAAATTCAGGAGTGGTTGTAGAGGTTCAAGAGAAGAATTTTATAATAGATGGCATTGAGACTGCACGTAACTATTATGGTGTAATCAAAGACATATATGAATTGGATTATTCTACTACATATAAGGTTGTTCTTTTTCAATGTGATTGGGTAAATGTGAAGTCACCTAGTGGATTTAAGAAAGATAAGTATGGATTTCCCTTGGTAAACTTCTCTCATTTGATTCATACTGGTGAAGCTTTGAAAGATGATCCTTTTGTGTTATCGTCTCAAGTGACGCAAGTATTTTATGTCGAAGATCGAAGGGATAGTGATTGGCTGCATGTTGTAACTGCAAAGTCAAGGGATTTGTATGATATGGGTAAGAATCCAAAAGAGAATAATGATGAAGATTACATCTAATGCATGACTTCCAATATGATAATGTTTGACAATATTACCTTAACCCCTACTTGGCGAAGGGTAGATATTGAAGAAGAGGACAATCATTGATAAATTTATGTAGGTACCAACCCCCCCGTGTTTATTTATCTTTGTTGTTAATTTTTACTTGTTAAGCTTGAGCCTATTATTCATCTAAATCTTGTAATGATTCTGATTATATCATTACTTTTTTGGGTCACATGTTAGCTTCTTGAATTACATTCAGTTATTTGGTGTTTTAACAACTATTATTTGTTTATAGAAGAGAATGTTTAGGTCGAACAAAGCATGGGATGAAGTAAATAAAGTGGGCATGAAGCAACCTTTATCACAAGATGACATCTCAAAGCCACCAGACAGTCAAACTCAATCTATGCTAAATCTTTTGCAACCTCAATCCATATCTGTGAGTAATTCAAGCATGCAAGTAGTTGGTGCTATGCCTAATTCAAGTTTACTAGGTGCCTTGTCTTCCATTCATTCACATTTGCAACCATTCCAATCTAGTCCAAACTTTCCATATTTTCGACCACCTTCCATTTGGCCACCTACTCAGTTGGAAAACGTCGTACCTAGTACCTCACAAGTGAACTCAACTCCCTTCTTATCATCCTTACAGAACATGATGCTTCCAGTGAATTCTCCTCTTCATGTACAAGATAGTAGCTTGCTGGCTCGCATGACCTACAGGGAAAGATAATCATCTCTATCATCAAGTGAGTCACAACTTCGACCATCCTCGTCCGGATCAACCCAACTAGAAAAGGAAGTCAGGCAATTATCTAGTACTCCTTCCAAGTCATCAATATCTGATGACGAAGATAGTGATGATGAGAACAGCCACCATAATTCAAAATATGAGGTTGAGATAATTGATAAGATTAGTCATGAACTTCTCATATATATTTAATGTGTTGTATGAATGATAACATTAGTATGTGATTAGTTATATGTGATATTTGTTCATTTGATATTTTACAGATGCTTATGGAAACATAAGAAAGAAGCAGAATATAAGTGTTGTCGATGTGATGAAAATGCATAAAGGTGAGAGAATCAAGGTGGAAATAAATGAACGCGGACAACCAATCAGAGGTGCTAGAGGAGTTTTGACTAGGTGGATGACTCTACATGTGAGACAACCTAATATTTGCCCACCTAATGCTAAAGATTTTCGTGAGATGAGACAAATAGTCGGCATTCAATTACTGAGAATGGTGCGAGCAAGTAACAAATACAACTATGTTAAGTTAAAAGCTTATGATTTTAAAGCTAAAATATACTAATATAGTCTTGATGCTATGACAGGAGAATTTTGTGTTTCCTAATCGTGGCAATGTAGATAATGTCCTTATGGCTCTGTTTGGAGCAAAGCATAGGAATAACAGATATAAGACAATCAAATGACTTTTCAAGGACACTGCAAATCAACTGAAAGAGAAAGCAAAGAAAAATATGGAAGTTGCTGGGTATGATGATGCCTCCATTGAAAAAGCTTTGAAAGAATTCAATTTTCATATGAACAACTTGAGGATGAGCTTGAAATCTGCCATGTCTGTCTGGGTATTCAGACCTCCAATGGAAGAAGTTCTTATCATATATAAAATTTGATGCATACAAGGTATTTAAGCAATATCACAATGGTTCCTGTGCTTTTACTACTTT
This sequence comes from Carnegiea gigantea, assembly GCA_029747015.1. Lineage (NCBI taxonomy): Eukaryota > Viridiplantae > Streptophyta > Magnoliopsida > Caryophyllales > Cactaceae > Carnegiea > Carnegiea gigantea. Next base: position 16,106 of record JAKOGI010001263.1, on the reverse strand, counting down.
ATTTTTGGATATGGTGGTATTTTACATAATTAATAAAATGTGTTGTCTATTTGTTCTAGAAACTATCGGCAAAAGGAAAAGAGGCGCATACATCACTTGCTCATCTTCACACAACCGGTACTAAGAGCTTTGCTGTAGTGGAGGATGAACAGGTTAGCATGATTTTGGGTATGTGTTGTAAACTAGCTAATGAATTCCTACTTAACCTTTCATTCTCTATGTTTTATTTGATATTATGAATTCCGATAGGTTAGCAAGGGGAAAAGAAAACTCAGCTTTCTTGAGTTTTTTGACTTAACTCATAAGAAAAAGGACGGTACTTATGTTAAGGATAAAACAGAACTTCTCATGGTATGTCATGTAATTGAAATGATTTTTTTTTTAGTAATTTTGATGTAAATATTATTTACCGTTAGTGCCTTTCTTTTATATAGAAAGCTACTGAGAAGAAAATAGGGGAGCTAAGGGCTAACGGATCATCAAGTGACCAACACACTTTGGAAAGTCAGGCTTGGACATTTTACATGGACGATGATAGGCCTGGTAGAGCACGTGGATGTGGTATTGGGGTGACAAAATCACAGGCTAAAGGTTTTCGTGCTAATTTAATGAGAATGTGGTATGAAGAACTAAATCGTGATTGGTCTAGAGTTGAACTGCAAAACTTACACAACAAACTTGTTGAACAAAAACACATGTTTGATCAACATGTTGCGAGTACTACACAAATCATTACTGAGTTGAAATCTGAGGTGCAGTTATATCGCATGGCTTTTGGATCATAGGTATGTGGTGCCCATGTTGTTTTGGAATTTTGATTACATTTAGTGAGTCATTTTTATTGGTTATAACTATCTGTTTCATAATTTCATGGTATAATTTCATATTCATAGTGTTGCTATAGATGTATTCTGGAGCTTTTAGAATGTTTGGCCCAAATCCAATGGTAGGGGCTAATGACTATGCCTATGCTCCCACTATGGCGAACACACAGGTATGACTTGAGATTGAATTTTTTGGGACACTTGGAGATCCATTACTATTTGGTTGGTATAGTATGTTGCTTGATATGTGGGGAGATTACTATTATCTTCATCTGCTAGTGG
>JAKOGI010001263.1:0-10000 GCA_029747015.1 Carnegiea gigantea | reverse complement strand
ATTTCCCCACTAGGAAGGTAAGAATACACGGCTGGCCACCTCAAAAGAGCTGAAGAATGCATGGTTGCCATGTCATGCTTGAGTGGCCGTGTGTGAGCTTGCAAAATGGAGGCTTTTCCCTTGCTCCACGTGTCTCTCTCATAGGTGGCTGGGTGGCAGCTTACCAAGCAGCTCAAAATGATCAAGTAGGCAGGCACTCACCTTAAGCAAACCCCTTGAGGGAGGAAAACCACTAGGCTAAGTAACTGGGTGTCAATCAACCGGTTTTTGCCTCAACTTGTCACGCATGCTTGACACATCAAATGCTGACTAATTGCTATGTTTCTTACATGGATGGAAACCTCAAGATGTCTAGTTTATCCTCCAACTTGAATCGTAGAATTTGGACTTCATTTGCCTCCTTAACAAACCAGAATTCCAAAACCGTGCAGTTTGTAGTGCAATCCGGGCAAGGTCCAAAGATGAACTGTTTTAAGCAACCAATTGAACTCCAAATAATATGAAACCAATTGGACTTAAAAGCTAAGATCTTGAGCTTAAAATCTCCCAAAAAACAAGCGCGAAATCGTGCTTTGAACCTGTGTAATCAGATAATGAAAACCGGGTGAAAATCTGGATGAGAACCTGGGTGCATCACCTTGTGTTTTCTCCATCAAGTGACTTAAGGCCATGACTTTGGACTTGATTTCTTGATTGTTCTGGATCATTGAGACATTATTAGACCTTGAGGATGGACCTCCATCATTCTCCCCTTGTTGGGAAGATTTGATCCTCAAATTAGAAAGGTAGTCATCTGCTTCATAAGGGCTTAAATCAGCAACGTTAAACATAGCTGATACTCCATAATCTCCTGGTAACTCCACCTTATAAGCATTATCATTAATCTTCTCCAAAATCTCGAATGGACCATCTACTCGTGGCATCAGCTTAGTTTTCCTTTTGGAAGGAAAACGTTCTTTGCGTAGATGTATCCAGAGCAAATCACCTGGCTTAAAAAGCTTCTCTCTTTTATGTTTGTTAGCTTGGGCCGTGTATGAGAGTGTAGTTTTGTCGATCTTGGCCTTTACTAACTCATGCAACTTCTGGATTTCTTCCACTCTAGCTGCAGCCTCCGCACTTGGTTTTTGATCTAACGGTCAAGGAATAAGATCAAGTAGACTTAGGGGATTAGTCCCATAGACCACCTTAAAGGGTGATAGACCAGTAGCCTTGCTTGGAGTTTTGTTGTATGCAAACTCAGCGTGTGAAAGTAACAGATCCCATGCTTTAGCTTGGTGCTTAATCAAAACTCTTAATAAGGTACCAAGAGTTTGATTAGTCACCTCCGTTTGCCCGTCTGTTTGTGGATGACAAGTGGTATTGTATTTGAGTTTGGTACCTAACTTCTTCCACAAAGTAATCCAAAAGTGACTTAAGAACTTGGTATCTCGATCTGAGACGATGGAAGGAGGAATTCCATGTAATCTCATCACCTCTTTGAAATAGAGCTCAGCGACATGAGTAGAATCATTAGTCTTATTACAGGGAATAAAATGAGTCATCTTTAAAAATTGATCCGCAACCACAAAGATAGAATCTTTATTCCTTTGTGTCTTTGGTAAACTAAGTATGAAATCCATACTAACGTCTACCCAAGGTAACGTAGGAATAGGTAGTGGCGTGTAAAGCCCCTGAGGGAGTGAATGACTCTTTGTAATTTGACATGTACTGCATCTTCTAATGATATCTTGAACGTCCTTCTCCATGCTTGGCCAATAATAATGTTCCCTAATCATGGTTAGGGTCTTATCTTCACCAAAATGACCAGCTAAAGAACCAACATGGACTTCTCGAACCAACAACTCATGAGTGCTGCATTTGAGGACACATAACCGAGCACCTTTAAAGAGAAACTCTTCTTGAATTAAGAAATCCCCTTTGGAATGTTTAGCACACTCAGAGTATAACACTCCAAAATCTTCATCATCCTGGTATAAAGCCTTTAGATGCTCAAATCCAAGGATACAAGCATCTAACTGGAACAACAATAGATAACGCCGAGAAAGGGCATCGGCGCCTTAATTCAGCTTGCCGGACTTATGCTTGATAGTAAAGTGAAAGGACTGCAGGAACTCAACCCATTTAGCAAACTTATGTTGGCCTTGAATATACTTCAAAGCCTCGTGATCTGAGTGCAGAATAAACTCACTGGCAATCAAATAATGGTTCCAATGTTCTAGGCATCGAACGATGGCATAGAACTCCTTGTCATAAGTTGAATATCTCTTTCTGGTATCACATAACTTCTCACTAAAGAAGGCCAAAGGGTGTCCTTCTTGAGTAAGAATTCCTCCAATACCAACTCCAGAAGCATTGCACTCGACTTCAAAACTTTCTCAAAGCACGGTAGAGCTAAAACCAGTGCTTGAGTTAGCCTCTCTTTCACTTCTTCAAAGGCTGCTTGGGCTTTAGGATTCCAAGTGAACGAGGAACCTTTAAGAACTTCAGTTATAGGAGCTAAAATAGTGCTGAAATTGCGTATAAATCTCCTATAGAAAGAAGCCAAGCCATGAAAGCTTCGAACATCATGAATACTCTTAGGAACAGGCCAAGTCCGAATAGCCTCAATCTTGCTTTCATCTGCCTTAATACCATTTTCAGAAACAATATAACCTAAGAAGGTAACTTCATGGGTCAAGAAGGTACACTTCTTTAGGTTTCCAAACAATTTCTCCTTTTCAAGAACGAGCATCACCTGAGTTAAGTGATCTTGATGCTCTTGCTCATTCTTACTAAACACCAAAATATCATCGAAGTAAACGACCACAAACTTGCCCAAGCATGGCCGAAATACTTGATTCATCAATCTCATAAACGTACTAGGGGCATTGGAAAGACCGAAAGGCATAACTAACCACTCATATAATCCGCCCTTAGTCTTGAAAGCAATTTTCCACTCATCGCCCTCCCTAATATGAATCTGATAATAACCACTCCTCAAATCAATCTTACTAAACACCTTAGAGCCATGTAACTCATCCAACATATCTTCAAGCCTAGGTATAGGGTACCTATACTTGATAGTAATTTTGTTTATGGCCCTACTATCAACACACATCCTCATACTACCATCCTTCTTCGGGGCCAAAAGAGCAGGAACAGCACACGGACTTAAGGATTCTCGTACCAACCCCTTGAATATTAGTTCTTCAACTTAACGTTGAATCTCTTGAGTTTCTTTGGGATTTGTCCTGTAGGCTGGCTTATTGGGTAGAATGGATCCTGGGATAAGGTCAATATGATGTTGAATGTCACGCTTTGGGGGTAAACACGAAGGTATCTCATCTGGAAATAGGTGACTAAACTGATTCAATATGACCTTGGCTATGGGATGGGATGGAAGTGGTGTTTCTGGCTCATCTTGTACTTGCAATATCCACTCTTTCAAGGCCTTGAACTCATGTTGAGAAGCCTTTAAAAGTGGTTCAACATATGTCAAAAGCAAGTCAGATTGATTTTGGCTTTTTTGTGGTTTCATTTTGTGGAGTTCGGATGGTGACATAGGATTCAGGGTAATCTTCTTGCCATCTTTGGTAAAAGAATAAGTATTAAGATAACCATTATACATAACCTTCCTGTCATACATCCATGGTCGTCCTAACAGAATATGGCAAGCATCCATGGGGATAACATCACACCAAAGTTCATCTTGGTAGTTCTTACCAAGAGAGAATAAAATCAAGCAACGAGAGTTAACTTGTAATCCCTTGCCTTGATTTAGCCATTGAATATTGTATGGGTGTGGGTGTGCCGTGGACTGAAGGTCCAGTTTCTCAATCATACTCAATGAAACAATGGTGGCACAACTTCCTCCATCGATGATTAACGAGCACACTTTGCCTTGGACTGTACACCGTGAGTGAAAGATGTTCTCACGTTGTTCATCCTTAGCAACTCGTTGATTGCTCAATACCCTTCGAATTACTAGCATCTCACCTTCATCTGTGTTTTCCACAAACTCCTCCTGATCATCCTCATGATCCTCCTCAGCATCTTCTTCCTTTTCCTCTTCTTTCTCCTTGGCAAATTCTCCCTCTATGGCTTCCCACTCAGCTTAGGTAACCACTTTGCGACTAGGACAATCAGAAGCAATATGTCTTAAGCCTTGACACTTATAACACCTTCTCTGGTTTATATGGTATGGGTTTGGATGTGGGGGATTCGGTAGTGGCCTTTGAGGAGCTTGGTTCTTTTGTGGATTGGTTGGGAAAGGAGTACATGGTTTAGGCTGAGGTGTGGTACTTCCCTTGTTGAAGGGTTACCCATGGTTTGGTACTGAATTTGGCTTGAAAGAATCACGAACATTCATCCTAGACTTTCTTTGTTGCTCCACCTTATGTGCTAGGAAGCACACTTCGTCAAAGGTGGTGTAAGCTTGCAATTCAACCACGTTGGCTATCCTAGGATTAAGCCCTCCTAGGTAACGAACCATGGTCTGCTCTTCAGGCTCATGAATGTCACATTTGATCATGAGTTTCTCAAACTCACGTGTATATTCTTCAACACTCATTTTGCCTTGATTCAGATGGTGAAAGAGCATGTATTGATCTTGGACATACGTGGAAGGCAAAAATCGTGCCTTCATCTTAGCTTTCATCTTGTCCCAAGTAGCAATCTTACTCTTCCTCTCCCTAGTTCTCTTAGTATTAAGGTTTGTCCACCATAAGGAGGCATATTTCCTTAGTCTAAGAGCAACTATTTTGACTTTCTTATCCTCCAGAATCTCCTTAAACTCAAAGATACGTTCCACTGTTTGTAACCATTTAATGAACTCATCAGGATCTAGCTTACCCTCAAACTCAGGAATTTCAACCTTGAATTCATTAGAGTTGAAAGTAGGCCGCATTCTTCTTTGCGTTCTTTCGAATGGTACATCCTCTTTAGAGAATGATAACGCATTGCTAGCTTCCTCTTCATGGCCATAAGCCGTCCCAATTCGAATGCTTGGTGGCTCTTAAAGCTTTTGCTTTTGTTTCATGTTATTCCCAAGCTGTTTCCTCAAGTACTCATTTTGTGCTTTGAGTTCTTGATTACTCACACTCATTTCTTGCATTTGCTTGGAAAGAACCTCGAGCTTTTCTTCCACAGACATGCTAGTACTCATTGTGACCGCAGGAATGAACGGTTTGAGCTTGATTGTATTTGAACTGATTTCAGAGATATACTGGGAATGGCGTGGGGTTCAGGCAAGGATCTGAACTTGCTCTAATACCAAAATTGATGTAAGTCTCAAGAGAATGAAGCAACCCAAGTCAACTCACATCAAGGACACTAGAAAACAAGCAAACACCCAATGGCCAAGGAGGTACGGCCGTGCTTAATGGCACGGGGTGATCGTGCTAACTTGCTGCTTAGCTCGCCTAGAAAGTGCCTCACTTCACGGTTTGAGATGGCTTTGAGTTCAAATGGAAATCTGATGCAATGAGCCTTGTTTTGGCCTTGATTTTGTGTGGAAAAGAGTAAGCAAAGGAGTAATGAAAGTGAGGAATGAAAGTAGGATTAAGAACACTAAGAAGATCATTAAAGGAGCTCACGGTTTAAGAGGAGAGAAACCAAGAGCTAGCTTACGAACTTCAAGTGTGTTTAATGAAACTAGGATAGTTCTAAGCTAGATGATTAGATAAGATACACCACTAATTACTTAGCTTAGGGCCCTTAATCTTGGATCAGGATAAGATACACCACCTAACCAAAGATTAAGACTCACTTGGTCACCACCTTAATCGGCCACAATTAAGGATAAGCAAGTTAAGTGTTTAAGGAAATCACAAGACACAAAGTCTTTGCTCTCAACTGAATAATCATCTCTATCTCATTAAATGAACACACAAGGCTTTTATATGGCCTTAAAAATATATAAGAGGGCTTTCCTTCTAAAGTAGGAAAGTCATTAAGCATACCTAAGACTACTTAGTACACGGTTTAGTCTAAAACAAACATAAACTGAAAGTTTAAGTTACAAAGCACTATTTTATCTTCCTAAGCTCTTTCCTATGCATTAAGGAATGTTAATGACTCAATTTCCCAGCTAGGAAGGTAAGGATACACGGTTGGCCACCTCAAAAGAGCTGAAGAATGCATGGTTGCCATGTCATGCTTGAGTGGCCGTGTGTGAGCTTGCGAAATGGAGGCTTTTCCCTTGCTCCACGTGTCTCTCTCATAGGTGGCTGGGTGGCAGCTTACCAAGCAGCTCAAAATGATCAAGTAGGCAGGCACTCACCTTAGGCAAACCCCTTGGGGGAGGAAAACTACTAGGCTAAGTAACCGGGTGTCAATCAGCCGATTTCTGCCTCAACTTGTCATGCATGCTTGACACATCAAATGCTGACTAATTGCTACGTTTCTTACATGGATGGAAACCTCAAGATGTCTAGTTTACCCTCCAACTTGAATCATAGCATTTGGACTTCATTTGCCTCCTGAACAAACCAGAACTCCAAAACCGTGCAGTTTGTAGTGCAATCCGGGCAAGGTCCAAAGATGAACTATTTTAAGCAACCAATTGAACTCCCAATAATATGAAACCAATTGGACTTAAAAGCTAAGATCTTGAGCTTGAAAATCTCCCAAAAAACGAGCATCAAATCGTGCTTTAAACCTATGTAATCAGATAACAAGAATCGGGTGAAAATCTGGATGAGAACCCGGGTGCATCACCTTGTATTTTCTCCATCAAGTGACTTAAGGCCGTGACTTTGGACTTGATTTCTTGATTGTTCTGGATCATTGAGACATTATTAGACCTTGAGGATGGACCTCCATCATTTCTTCTTCATCCTTTCTCAATCTTCCACCCCCTTTTGGATCTCTGCTTCAAATGCCCCTGCTTATTACCTGCCATAACCAGACCACATCCAGAAAATAGCTTCTACATCAAACCACCCAATCAATCCAACTTCCTCAATTCTGCCACAGTACCTCGCTAAGCAACAATGGCGATGATTCCAAGCGTTTTCGGAGTTTGATGAAGCACCGTCATCGACCCATTCTCACTTGATGTCTGCAACCTTTTGTGCTCCACAACTTTCTCTCTGTCCCTACCAGATCGGAAACGACCGCCATAGCGGCTGCCTTATCCGACGCCTGCATTGACCGGAGAGGGACTTTGGTGGCCAAAATCTTCAAGGTTGATGGTCATGGTGTGACGGGAGAGGTGAAAATGGAGGAGGATGTCTCTAGCTTAGTTTACCGGTTTAAAAAAAAAGAGAAACTAATGAAACTGGCTACAGCCAGTCATGTGAGATTAGAATGGCACTGGCAAACATGAATAAAAGTTGAATGGCAAATTTGATTAAAAAAAAAGATGAGTGGTATTTTTGACAAAAAATGAAAAGTGGGTGGCATTGTAGTCTAATAACTCATAATCTTGTATATAGTTAGACAGGTCTTTACAACATTTATGTTTCAAACTTAATGGACATGTATGTAATTTGGCACGTTAGAATATACAATCATTCACAAAATTATAAAATCATCTATGAACGTTCAACCACCAATTTTGTCTCTTTTTTTGTGTAAAGTAAGATGCAAAAGTTCGAGATGAAATTTGAATTCAAACACATGACAATAACTTCCGTGCATTTCACCAATTAAACTAATTAGCACCATAATAAATATGAATCAACTCAATTAATAAAGTTTCTAAAAGTTATTATTGATAACTGAATTTAAACTCGAAATAAAAGAAGATACAGAGGAATATACCCGAAAGGACATTGGGGTTTTGGCATTAGGAATCTGTTCGTTTTCAACGTTTTGGATGCATAGTTAATAGCTGGAGCAGATTGAAGCAAGTTAGAGCAGTTTGGAGTTGGTCTGACTAGCAGTTAGTAAGTAGGAACAGGTTGGAGCAGGTTTGGAAATAGGTTGGAGCACTTTTGAGCGTTTTTATAGTGATTCTTTGAATATTATGATTATCGATGAATATTATGTAGTAATATTTCTGTTTTTGCAACATTAGTTCATAATAGATTTGTGAAAATAATGTGACAGAAGAGTTGAATGCAATTGCAATACATTAGTAAACATTATCCGCAACACATTCTTCTGATTGAGGATCATTGATGGCCATGTTCTCAATTGTTGCGTTCATAGAGTGTTGTCCATGATCCATTCTTGGAAAAAAATATCGGTGTGATAATTGAGGGCATATTGTGGTGTATCAAATATATATACGTTTTAATGTTGTAATATATATATATATATATATATATATATATATATATATATATATATATATATATATATATCAAATAGGAAAGTTAAATTACGAAATATTAGTGATATATTATATTTTAAAATTACTGCGTTAAAAATTGTGTGTTACTTTATTGCAAAGCGATGTTATAGTTCGACAAAGTTTGAGCATGGCTTAGTTGAATTCGGTTTGCTTAAAGCTTGAGTCGTGTTTGCGCTCAACATTACTTATCGAGTGAAGCCAGGTGAGGCATCCATTCCCTCGAATAGGCTCCGACCTTCTATTTTTTGTTCGAGCAGTTTGGAACGGGTTAGAGCAGGTGAGAGCGCATTGAGACAAGTTAAAGCAGGTTGAAGCAAGTCTGACTAGTATGCCGTAGATTTAGGCAGATTGGAGCAAATTCGAGCAGATTGGAGCAAGCAGTAGGTATAAAATAGTGAAAATGAATAGACCCTATATAAGGGAATGTTCTCTGCAAAGCCAGGAAGTATGAGTGTGAGTGTAACTGGAGGAGAGAATGTTGGGAGTGGCAGTGAGCCGTAATGATCAAGAAAGGTCAAGAAAAAGGAGATGAGATTTTGGGAGACATAAAAGCACACTCTTGCACTTCTTTTACCTACGGATGTTTTCATGTTGCCTTATCTCACTTAGGAATCATCCTACTTTTTATTGGGCTTGTTCTTGTGCTTTCTGGGTTTGGCTTCAATTTCTCGCAAAAGGTACTGGGATTCCTATTCCTCACCACATGAAAGCTTCAAAACCTTTTTTTAAAATAAATTAAACAAGAATATTGGCCTTTTCCTCTTTTTTTTTTTTGCGGCTATGTAGGTAAAATCCCAATTCATTCAAGGAGACATTGTCATGAGAGATAAAACTATTTGTAATTGATTTTTAATATGTTTGAGTTACTTCTATATGACTTTATGAATTAAGCTTACTTGATATTAATTATTATCTAACATGTTTTTTATAAAAGATTTAATTTATCAAAAAAGGAGTGTCGTGGGTGGCTAGGGTTTAAGGTCCATCAGAGCTTGAGGTCATGAGTCTATAATGATGGTCATCTCCTAATACATATGATCTGATTTTGCTTTTTATTTTTTAAATGTGTATGGGTGAGAGACAAGAAGTTTACATGTAACGCCTTCGCCCATAATTGTTAGCATTATAGCACATATCAAACATATAATGTGTTGCTGTCTGGAATTCAACAACATTTAAAAATTAGGTGAACATTTGCATCTCTACTTAACCAATGTGCTATTCCCAGAATATGTGAGTATGAGGGCAACATGGAACTAAGAGAATTGGACGGAGTATATGCAGTCAAATCTATAGTATTTTATTGGTTAGACCAAATGTCACTTTAGAATCAATTTTTTGGATTTTAATAGCAAGGAAATGATGAAAATGAGGAGACCTTTGAGTTGGAGACCTCCCCAAAAGGCATGTTCGATACTTAATGCTATTGTTTCTTTAGGGGATTAGACAATGGGGTCCGATGTAATAAAAGGTGGAAGTTTAGGACTTAAGGTTGCATTACATTGACAATATCCTAAAAAGGGGTATATTGTCAAGTGGCAGATCGATTCTATATAGAAATAAATTGGAGATTGGAGACCTATTTTTGATGTTTGGTGATGGAGATTGAGTCACTCTTCAAGGACCATCTAACTTCTCACAAAAGACATGTATTTAAGTACTTAGACTTTGCTTTTTATAACATAGATAGCCTTTTTTTTTTTTTTTTTTTTTTTAGTTGAG
>JAKOGI010001262.1:262500-271348 GCA_029747015.1 Carnegiea gigantea | reverse complement strand
TATATATATATATATATATATTGTAACGCCCCGAGCCCCTAGGCCAGAAGCATTACGCTTTCCTAACTTCTTACTTAATTCCTGGGACGAAATTGACAGAGTTTCCCCCTAAAAACCGACCATTTCCAGGCTAAAAGCCTTACAATAAGTCTCTATAAAACAACGAAAGCGTAAACATTTAAAACATAACTCAACGGCCACACACCGGAGTTTATAACTCAACGAGCCACTCGCTCGGAGTACCCCAAATAGATTGACTCATGAATAAAGAAGAAATGGAAGATAAAACTCAACGGTTAACAAAACCGGAGAATTTAAGATTTACATCTCAAAACAGAGCTAAATTAAACCAAGAAGACATCTAACTGACTTGATGGTTGGCTCAGATGGCCATACAGAGCGACCTTTTATACCATATGCATTACATGAACTAGAATAATTGTTTACAGACCTTTATAAACTAAGAATACATTAGATGACTTCATTAAACACATAGGATCCCTTCAAATGAGCACATGCGACGCCTTGTAAGCAACAATAGGTTCCTTCTGGACTTATCTGACTCAACTTCTTCCTGTCAGAAGGAAAACCTGGGAAAAAGGGGGAAAGAGTAGTGGGATAAGCAACCACACGCTCAGTGAGTGTCCCCCAACCCCCTTAAAACCAAAACCGTTGCAGGCAATACTATCTTTACTAGTCACATACCACGTTTTCATACTTTACTATTATAATAGATGTTCATAGAACCTTCATGGGAGGATCACTAAACATAACTTCACTTAAGCACTTAAACACATTTCCAGGATTCTAAATGTTCAAACGTCTTTACTAACAAGCAGATGAACACTTAGATAGGCGACGAGGCTAAGCGTATAGAAATCTTTCTTTTTCATAATATAACTTCTTACACTCCATTTAAACTACGCATGAAACCTCAATCATATGATGTGTATATAAGGTTATCCCTTTTCATAAATACACTTTTCTTGCATTTCATTCATATATATACAATCACACACATAAACACCATATCAAGCATTTAAGTACTTAAAACATCATATTAAGCTATATGACACCTCGCATGCTATTCACATATCAACGTTCTTCTTTTAGGAAGAGACGCCTTCATTCATGGAATTTTTAACGTGCTATAACTTTCCTTCTCATCTCATACACTTTAAATCAGACAAACTTGCTATGGATAAGAATGATGCCACACAAGATTAGAATCCACGTTCAACCATGCTTAAGAATCGTTCATAAAGCATTCATTGAAAGCTTTCTTTTAATACATGGGCTAAGAATCCATATTCAAACACGCTTGTGGATCATTTTATAACTCATTCATTGAAAACTTTCTTTCTTTCGTTGAAAACGTTTTCTTAGTCTTCAAAGGAAGTTTCATTTCGTTTGGTCGTATAATGACCCTTATAAGCTTTCCATACATCATTCCATATAGCCTTTTGGGCTCATAAAAAGAACTTCCTTTCCTTTGTAATCGTTTAAAAATGGCAAAGAGCCAATTGCTTTTCTTAACTTAGTACAAAAGTACTTCTGGCATAAGATCATTACAGGGTGCTGATTGGGTGAGAACTATTCTCGACCCCATAGTGAGACCTAACGCTCACGCTTAAGCTCTTACTCCCGGGATGGCTACATATAACATATCGGACCATTACATTAGCCCTCGTCAGGGCCTCTAGGGTTTATCCGGACTTATCCCCTAGGTTAACATTACATCATATCATATTGTCCGCAGCACATTATCTTAGCCACTTAAAGCGTATCGGCCGTAACGGCTAGTAATTTTGTCGTATCTTTGGTAAAATCATTTGTCATGCAACTCACGCCTTTGTAAAATTCTTTAGGATTCCCCCGTTCAAGCAGGTTCACTCCCAAAACTGTATCCGTTTACTTTAAAATATGCCATCATGCAATAATATTTATGGCTACTATTATTTCAAAACATGAAATCCTTCTTTGGAAATCTCACCCTTATGCACATAATGCAACTTAAGCAAATAGAAGGGAAAGAGGTTCACATATATCACATTCAAACACTTCATAATTAATTCATCACATCGAGCCACACATGGCCTCGCAATCCACACGATTGCGGTCATTTCACAACCCAGTCTCCCTCCTCACTTGCACCGTACCACAAGACCTCGAACGCTCATAATTCTTTCCTCAAACCATCCAACTACCAACTCGTTTCATTGATTTATTAATACAACATATTATCATACTAATTTATGAAAAGGTAAGATTTAGGTACTTACCTGGGCAAGCAGCACCACTTGGCGGTGCGTTACAGCAAGCATACGTATGCATATATATATACCATCACGTACACATATAAAACTATAGAACTTTACTTGGGAATTCATACATGATAAGATCCAAGCATTTATAAATTTACTTCAGAGTTAGTAGGCCTTTATGGGATAGTTAAGCATATAGGCGATCATAGACTGATTAAACATTTATATACATAAACTTTAAACACGTACGATGCACTTCGAAGTTCATACACGATCATGGAACGACCAAACATTCATAAATGTTGGCTTTAAAAACATACGACGCACTTTGAAGTCCACACAATCATGGAACGACCAAACATTCATAAACGTTGGTTTCGAAGTTACAAAACAAGTCCAATTGAGCTATTTCATCATAATACGATTCTAAACGTTCACTATCTACATCGAAATTACTATTCGAATCGAAATAAACCACTTAAACATAATATGACTTTAGGCATTCAGTTATTATGTCAAAGTTACTACTCAGGTATAGACTAACTAAATACACAAGTATCGATTCCAACCATACTCATCTCTTTTCGAAGCTATTAATCAAGTATGAATCATTTAAGTGTACTTATGTCGATTCAAAGCATTCATAATTCATTTTGTGCTAAACTTTTAGGCATGAACTAGCTAAATTCACTTGAATCGATTCTAAACACGTTAAACTAACTTCGTTTATAATCCTTTTCATGCATCAACTAATTAATTGAATCGATGCTAAACATGCTAAATTAACTTCGAATTAATAACTGAGGCATGATTAACTAAATTGGTTCGATTCGAAGCTAAAGGTATTTAATTCATTTCGATGTAAAATCTCAAACATTCAATGGTCACAGGCATTCGAATTAACGCTAAAGGCATGTAATTCACTTCGAATTATAAATTCAGGCTTTCGATAGCTACATACATTCGAATTAACGCTAAACATGTATAATTCACTTTGAATTATAAACTTAGGCATTCAATGGTTACATATATTCGAATTAACGCCAAATATGTATAGTTAACTTCGAATTATAAACCTCAAGTAGCACATTCTAAATTAGGCTATGCTACTCTAACATGCAACATCGATTCCACTAAAACGTTTGCGAAATTAGTACTAATTTAGGAGGCGAGGAACCCCCACCTCGATTCCAAGCTAGAGGATTCGTTCAAAGGTTGTTGGGCTCAACTTTGAGTGCTACAAGACCGAGACTTCGACCCTCTCATTGCAGCCACGCCTAATCCACGCGCAATCGGAACCCAACTCGACCCATTTTTACAACCTGGTTCGAATTGGCCTTGCCCGATCTACTCCTAGCCCTCTCCCGGTTGTGCCTCGTCGCCAGATCCGTGCCCACTTGCTGATGACGCCTGGCGGATGCCCACCGGCGTCAACCACTGGAGGCACAGACCCTAATTCCCTCCATCTCTCGATCTCTCTTCTCTTCTCGCCCTGGGTGTGACTCCCATGCGAGCTGGGTGATGGCCGACCGTCCACCGGCATGGTGGCACACCGCCGGCCTCCCCCTCTCTCACTCTCCCTCTCTTTCTCTCGCTTCTGTGCCGTAAGGTTCGCGGGGAAGGGCAGAGAACCCCCCCTGTTGCGTTTCTCTGCCCGTGGAAGAAGGGGCTTCGGCCCCTTATGTTTTTTTTTTTTGGGGGGGGTAATAACTCAATCAACCTAAATCGCTAGTCCAATCCCGAATGCCTTGTTCTAAACTCAAATCGATAACATAACCTTTCATCAATTATTGGAACCCAAATACGCCGAAGTCCCATTTAATAAACCTCGAAACTCATTCTAAGGTTGAAAACCTAACCGTTTTCAGGAAACGACTAAATAAATCGAATATCGACTAAATTAAACTATCGAGATCATTTAAAGGCATAAATGACACGAATTGATTTTGAAATCAATAATAGCAATAATAATCTCGTCTTTAATGAAATTATAATTCTCAAAAGCACATTGATAATAATTTAACTCATACAGTTACTAAAAATATGAATTTAAAACGTAAAAAGGAAATTAGTTAGCTTAACGGAAAACGAAACTGCGGAGTCTTACACTCTTCCCCCCTTAAAAGAATTTCGTCCCCGAAATTCTAAATCTAAATTCGGTCTTTCCTAGAATGCACGTACATAACTAAGATCTATGCGGTAAGTTTTCAAAAGGTTTCATTTTGCATACTCTACATCTTTTAAATCGGAAGAAAATGGCTCATGGTATCCAGCCTCCTCCTCGCCAATCTCTTCAGGCGTCTACTCGCTCTATTTTGGCGCCGAGGGCAAATTGCATTGAAGTAAGACAAATGAGTTGGCGTTGATAACCATATTGAGTTTGTTTTGAAAAATGAAACATAGATTTTTGATAATCTAGACTCAGTTTGCATGGCAGGCAAAAACTCTCTGCGTATGCACCTACAAGTGAGTATCTAAAGGTGTGGCACCTGGGACGATGAGATCGCAAGGTTAAATATGGCAGTCTCATTCTAAAGCATGATTTCAGTCACTTGTGGAATCACGATGATCATCAAGGAAATTTTTACAACACATTGGGAATAATAAGAGAGTCACGTAGCACCACATAGCATTACTCGAGCACAATAGTACCGCATGGCATCAGCATTTCAGCATTCTCAAGTCTACGAATTTAGAGATAACATGCAACTGACTAACATACATTCAGCAAGCAATTTACAAAATGAAAACATACATGATTGACATGATCCCGAGTATTCTACCACACTACTTTCTTAAACATAAGATATATATATATATGTCCATGAACGTTATTCAAGTAAATGCAGCTCTATCTTCATTTAGTCATGCATTACATACATCGAGTTCGACTAATCCAACTATAATGCGAGAAACCAGCATTGATGAGCTGTGAATGATGATTCCAGAGTCATGGTACGAAACTAGCCACACATATCGAGTCTTTCTAACTAATACAGCCACAGGTTCAATTAAACTCAAGCCAAGCAATTACAAAAACTCACTTTGTTGGCATTTGATCATAAACAAGTCGATGGTTCCATACAACGATCCTATCTATATATATTCTTATGGTCTTACACAGCACATGACATCATAACAAATCTTTAAGGCATGTGGACCCATATGTTGTCACATAGAACACCTAGGCACGTGGGTATGCGTGCAATCCTCCTTTGCAGTCTATGGTCAATGGCATGCTCTAAACCCCATCCAATTTAGGAAAGATTGGTGTTGAGCGGCTAGAATTGTGTGGGTATGGTTGACGTCAATGGCCTCATAGGTTCACGTTGAGGTCTTACGAGATACATCTATCTTATAGGCGATCGTAGGAGTCTTATTGTAGGTCGCTAGCCTTAGGAGGGATCGTCTACGACGTACAATTCCAAAGTCTGCTAGGTCCTTTCTCCCTTGAGCTTTCTGGGTATATCAGGGTTCGTTCGGGCCAAAACATCTCACCCCATTCATGAATAGTAATTCGTACGATAGGAAGCAAGTAATGCACGATTTAGGCAACAATTACAAAGAAGGAGAACGGTAGGTACACTTTTACGCAATGTACCATCAGCACATAAATTTTCACACATGCATACGAAAATATCCTTTAATTTCACTCAGGCAAATCAAAAGCCACATCAGCAATGTACCATTTAGTAGGATTATTAATCATGGCAGCCAATTTCCAATCATTCCTTTTTCTAGCTCAATACGAAGGATTCTATCAACATACACGTCTACCACATATGCATTTACGAGCAACATTTGATAAACATAAAGGCGCATATTAGTGAATCTAACTACCTCATCATCACTAATGAAAAGCTAATTCTTCGGTGTAAGAAAAACTTGGCTCGATAATCAAAACGACATTAACATCTCAAAATCTTGAGTTTTAAAGGATTAAAAATAGCTTATCTATTTCGAATCTCTTTGTTTTCAATAAAAGGACGGTTAACTGCTTCTAGCTCCCTCTCTACCAACCTTTGAGTACATCTGCTCACTCCATTATGGGGCTCGAGGGGCAAATCGTACTTCGGGGGCAAAGATGGGCTTAGAGAAAGATTTTTCAATTATTCGAGTTTAAAACGACGTGCTTGAACTATTGATCATCTTATCAGAACGCACGAAGAAAACATTTGTCATTCAAAACATCACCTAGCTCACACAAGAATACGGAAGTGAATTGGGTTCACGTCTTAACACACAGCTCACATTTTAATCGATCGGTTTACCCGGATCGCATAAAAGTCAATCAATGAAATCAATTAACACATTAGGAACATATTGCACCAATGAAGTACTCACAACGTCACTTGAAGGCGTGGGGAGAGCTATTTGACTCCTACACTAACGCATAACTCACCGCTTTTACTCAATCGACCTTCTCGAGCCATACGTAAGTTGCAAATGGCCATACTATAGGGCACACGTGCACACAGAGTAGGCATACATTACATAATCACAAAGTGTTCCTAGGTGACTACATGAAATGCAAGACTCAGGTCGCGGCCTATGGTCGCAGGACCTTTGCTCTGATACCATCAATGTAACACCCCCAGCCCCTAGGCCAGAAGCATTACGCTTTCCTAACTTCTTACTTAATTCCTGGGACGAAACGGACAGAGTTTCCCCCTAAAAACCGACCATTTCTAGGCTAAAAGCCTTACAATAAGTCCCTGTAAAACAACGGAAGCGTAAACATTTAAAACATAACTCAACGGCCACATGCCGGAGTTCATAACTCAACGAGCCACTCGCTCGTAGTACACCAAATAGATTGACTCATAAATAAAGAAGAAATGGAAGATACAACTCAACGGTTAACAAAACCGGAGAATTTAAGATTTACATCTCAAAACAGAGCTAAATTAAACCAAGAAGACATCTAACTGACTTGATGGTTGGCTCAGACGGCCATACAGAGCGACCTTTTATACCATATGCATTACATGAACTAGAATAATTGTTTACAGACCTTTATAAACTAAGAATACATTAGATGACTTCATTAAACACATAGGATCCCTTCAAATGAGCACATGCGACGCCTTATAAGCAACAATAGGTTCCTTCTGGACTTATCTGACTCAACTTCTTCATGTCAGAAGGAAAACCTGGGGAAAAGGGGAAAGAGTAGTGGGATGAGCAACTACACGCTCAGTGAGTGTCCCCCAACCGCCTTAAAACCAAAACCGTTGCAGGCAATACTATCTTTACTAGTCACATATCACATTTTCATACTTTACTATTATAATAGATGTTCATAGAATCTTTATGGGAGGATCACTAAACATAACTTCACTTAAGCACTTAAACACGTTTCCAGGATTCTAAATGTTCAAACGTCTTTACTAACAGGCAGATGAACACTTAGATAGGCGACGAGGCTAAGCATAGAAATCTTTCTTTTTCATAATATAACTTCTTAGCGTTCCAGTTTAAACTACGCATGAAACCTCAATCACATGATGTGTATATAAGGTTATCCCTTTTCATAAATACACTTTTCTTGATATTTCATTCATATAATATACAGATCACACACATAAACACATATCAAGCATTTAAGTATCTTAAAACATCATATTAAGCTATATGACACCCTCGCATGCTATTCACATATCAACGTTCATTCTTTTAGGAAGAGACGCCTTCATTCATGGAATTTTTAACGTGCTATAACTTTCCTTCTCATCTCATACACTTTAAATCAGACAGACTTGCTATGGATAAGAATGATGCCACACAAGATTAGAATCCACGTTCAACCATGCTTAAGAATCGTTCATAAAGCATTCATTGAAAGCTTTCTTTTAATACATGGGCTAAGAATCCATATTCAAACATGCTTGTGGATCATTTTATAACTCATTCACTGAAAACTTTCTTTCTTTCGTTGAAAACGTTTTCTTAGTCTTCAAAGGAAGTTTCATTTCGTTTGGTCGTATAACGACCCTTATAAGCTTTCCATACATCATTCCATATAGCCTGTTGGGCTCATAAAAAGAACTTCCTTTCCTTTGTAATCGTTTAAAAAGGGCAAAGAGCCAATTGCTTTTCTTAACTTAGTACAAAAGTACTTCTGGCATAAGATCATTACAGGGTGCTGATTGGGTGAGAACTATTCTCGACCCCATAGTGAGACCTAACGCTCACGCTTAAGCTCTTACTCCCGGGATGGCTACATATAACATATCGGACCATTACATTAGCCCTCGTCAGGGCCTCTAGGGTTTATCCGGACTTATCCCCTAGGTTAACATTATATCATATCATATTGTCCGCGGC
Source organism: Carnegiea gigantea (assembly GCA_029747015.1). Taxonomy (NCBI): domain Eukaryota; kingdom Viridiplantae; phylum Streptophyta; class Magnoliopsida; order Caryophyllales; family Cactaceae; genus Carnegiea; species Carnegiea gigantea. Next base: position 262,757 of record JAKOGI010001262.1, on the reverse strand, counting down.
AAATTATCTTAGCCACTTAAAGCGTATCGGCCGTAACGGCTAGTAATTTTGTCGTATCTTTTGGTAAAATCATTTGTCATGCAACTCACGCCTTTATAAAATTATTTAGGATTCCCCCGTTCAAGCAGGTTCACTCCCAAAACTGTATCCGTTTACTTTAAAATATGCCATCATGCACTAATATTTATGGCTACTATTATTTCAAAACATGAAATCCTTCTTTGGAAATCTCACCCTTATGCATATAATGCAACTTG
>JAKOGI010001262.1:0-257500 GCA_029747015.1 Carnegiea gigantea | reverse complement strand
AAAGAGTACATCCACCTAGCTAATAAAGCACCAATAAGGGCCTGTTTCAACTTATCAAATAGTTCCGTCCAATCAGAAAGAAAATGAACATACTTAAAATGAGCCAGTATTGAGGTCATTGGCCTAGAAACTGTATCATCATGAACGAACAATCTAGGCAAAATAGTGGGTGTAAAGTTCACAAGTTTGTTAAGTCCCATTTGCATATGAGTCTGGTCTAAACCAAAATTCTTAGTGGCAATAATCTCATACTCAACAAATTTAGAATTGAAATATTCAAAAAGGAAGTCAGTTTGGATGGAGTTAAAAGAGAAGGACTCATAATCAGCACAAAAACCATCATCAGAACTTCCATGGATATGAATCTCACAAGAAAAAGATTCATATTCTACAGACAAAGATTATTATCTAATTTAAATAGAAGGTCAGGAATGATGGGATCAAAAGAGAATGATTCATATTCAACCTGAAAACCCACATCAAGACCTTCAGTAACATTAGACCCACATGAAAAAGATTTACATTCTGCATAAAGAATATCATCCTCAAAGTCCAAAATAGTGGGTTTAGTTACCTCATCGCATAACTCCTGTGAAATAGCTTCTTGTAACTCATCTAAATCACGAGCCTCAACTTTAGATGTGATGCTTATTTCTAACTCGCTAACAGTATCAGATTGTTCACCTACCTCAAACTCATAAAAGTCATTCAGAGTGGTGGGTGAGTTGGCAGAAACCAGGACATCATCAGTGATGCCCTTAGGTGAGCTAGTGCAGGGTGCAAGGTCAGGTGATAGAGATATAGGGAGGTCACTCTCTTAATCTAGACTAGGCAAATACATGTCTTTATTCAAGTTAGGTCTAGCAGAATAAGAGAGTTCAAAATCATCATAGAGACTAATGTCAGATTTAGGAGATCTTAAACTAGAATCAAGCTCACTATAAGTCTCCCTATTTGGGTTAAAATACTGAGAACATACAGCAATTCTCGCTTTCATGGTCTCTATCATTTGATCAGTCATTTTATTGATCTTCCTTTCAAAACTTGCACATGTAGTATTAAGATAAGCACGATAAAGACAAGCATAAGCATCATGATTAGAAGATTTACAATAATCGAACAAAACAGGAGGTATATAAGAATAAGATGGTTCATATGAATTCATAAAGTGGTCTGAAGGGTAAGAATTAGCCTGAAAATCATACTCTCTATGAGTTAGCTATTTAAAAGTCTCGTTAGCTTGTTCAAACGTATAGGTTTCCCGAGCTAGTTTTTCAAAGAAATCTCAAACTTCAACTTGAGTTTTAGATAATAATTCTATTGAACCTCCAAGACAAATTGATTCAACATAACTCCATGACTCAACATTTTTATCCACATTAATGACCTCACAAATTTTCCATTTTTCAAAACTGTGATTCAGTTGAGCACGATAATCATTAAGCCTTGAAAGATAACTACGAAAAAGTTCATGCTCATTTTGCGAGAAATGAAAAACTAGCATTTTGTTTTTAAAGTTTTTAAATCTTTTAAATTTTTAGGGGTTTTCAAGTTTTCCTAAATTTTTATGAGTTTTTAGATTTTCTCAAGAAATAAACTAAATAAACAACAACTAATAACGAAGTAAATCAAAGCATAAGTAACTAATAAGAGCAAAAATAAGAAAAAGAAAAGTGCTCAAACTAAGGAAACACGAACTTACCACTTTATTTTTGAGGTTTTTAAAATTTTTAATTTTTTTGTGGGTTTCAAGTTTTTCTAATTTCTTTTTTCAATTTTAGGCATTTCACATTTTTTGGATTTTTGAATAATTCAAGTAATGTACTAAATCAAGTCACAACTTAATAATGGAATAAAGCAACCTAATACCAAAGTAACTAGAAAAAGAAAATACGACCTAATCTAATGCCGTCGTCCCTGGCAACGACGCCAAAAACTTGTAAGGTAATTTCTTATGTCAAACAAAGTGCCACAAGTGTACGACTAATGTCGTAGTACTTAAGGATCATCTCCTCAGGAACGAGGCATAAAATTAGGTCACTAGAAAATTACTAAACTAATTAATTAGACTAAATGACATCTAGTGAACTAATGATGCTCAAAGCTATTTAACTAAATCGAAGAAGAACTTCTTCATATATATTCAGGGCACAATTGTAGCAACCAATATCTAAAGTTTAAATCTAACCTTTTTATAGTTGACATAAATTGTCTAAGATGAAACACAGTGAATTAAGAGATAGAATACAAGAGCTCGAAGGGAAATGAGTAATTTACCTTACTGTAGCTGAGAAAGAAGCTCATGACACATTCACACTAGGTTTTATCAATCTCACAACACACCTCTTCAAATCCACCCCTTGTCTCAGAACTCAAATTAATCCCAAATCAAGAAACAGAGATGAGGGTAGAGACAGAGCAAGGAAAGGAGTTCCTAAGTTATTTAGCAGTATCGAAACAAGGAGAAGAACCAGGGGCTTTACTGCCCCTCATTTCAAGCACACTAACAACCCATAGAACATCCCAGATTTCGAGCACCAACAGAACTAAAAATTTACAGTAGCGCATTCGAAGAAGGAACAAAAGGGGAGGGGAATCAAATTCAATCACTGGCTAAAATTGCCTTTAGCAAGCCAGATCATTCATCAATGCTTAAAACAACGCATCATTACAAATTCCACTAAAATTTGAAGTTGAAATCCGAAACAAACAGGGGGGTGAAGTTGACAATTATATCAAACGAAATCCAAAAATTAGTTTAATAACAATCCAAAATTCATCTAAGCATATTCTGAATTAACAAAATAAAGCTTAATTAGGGAAAATGACAAGCTAGGAATGGATCTATTGTTCAAAATCCAAACAAAAAACCAAACCCTCAATTCTTAATGACTAAAATTAAAATGGAATTAAACTAAAATTAAACCGAAAGCTTAAACTAAACCTAACCCAAACCCTAGATTGTACCTAATAATCTCCTAGAAGCGCCGCTAGCTCTAATTTATACTCAGCCTTTCTCATCTTGATCGTCGATCTGGCATGCGTGGATGGTGAAGATGATGCAAGCTGGCGATGTATGGAGCGTTGATGGTGATGCTGCTGGTGCTTGTTGATGTCCTGGTGTTCCATAGAGAGAGAGAGAGAGAGAGAGAGAGAGAAAAAGAGAGAGAGAGAAATGAAGTTGACATGATGATGATGAAGGGGGATGAAGATGGATGTGAAGAAGGGGTTTCGGGGTCTGGGTTTCGTGGAAGCCTGAGAGGAGAGAGAAGAAGAGGTTAAGTGAGGAATAATGGAAGGGGAGACAGAGGTCACATGCCTTGCACATGGGTTGGGGGTTTTATTAAAGTTTTCCCCTTTTTTTGCCTTTGTGTTAAACAAAATAATGGGCTTAAGAATTGGATCGGGTTTTAGTAATCTGGCCCACTGTTTTATTTCCGGTATTTTTCATCATTTTGTCACATTTTTTTCACATTTATTCAATACCTACAAAACAAAATAAAATCAAATAAAAACCTAAAACTAACAATTATAACGAGCGTAAATTGGGTATAAAAGTATCGTAAAAATAACACATTTTTGGCACGAATAGTAGCCTATGTTTTTCACATCTAATGTCAAAACTAAAGGACAAAGTTGCACTTCAGAGACAGAAGTGTATTTTTATAGGCTATCCTTATGGGAACAAAGGTTTGAAAGTCTATGATTTGGAAACTCATGAAATATTCACAAGTTAGGATGTGATATTTCATGAACACATCTTTCCTTTTGCTTCTCATGATGCTAATGCAGAAAATCAATAATTTGATGCTCACTTTGGAATGTTGAAAATTTGGTGGATGAGGATGGCTTAGTGACTTTGAATGTGTGCGAGAAACTCCAAGACACAGTAGGTTACCCAGTCCATTGTGATAAAGATCATTGCTTTAGGTCCGCTAAGCCGCTTATTCAAGGATCACGGCCTACAGAGCCACTTGGGCTTTCCATCGATTTGGCCCAAACGTATGTCAGGCCACTAACTTATGGTGCTACATCGCTATCAGACGTAAGGGGGAGCCCTGGTGGATTGTCATCTGATTTGGCCTAGGATCAGGTTAGGCTGTCATCTACTACAGAATCCACGTAATAAGAAGCAAGGGGGAAGGATGATGGGCCAGACTAATAGGACACAGAGGGGAGCCTGACGGGCTGAACGTTCCATCAGCTGGGACTTCTGGGCCTTAGACCGGCGCAAATAGAAGGCCTGTCAGAGGGTTAGACTCCTTCCCATCAAGCTAATTGTCTTTGTTATGGTGCCCACACTCATAACCTCCCCTCCAAGACACTCCACTATAAAAGGGTCTCTTTGTTACGCCTTATCCCCTAGTTAATTATATCACATGTAATAAATTCTTTACTACTAACAAAGCTTTTCTAGCCACGATTACCAAAATTATTGAGCCTAGGCATTACTATGGAGTTGTAAAAAGACCCAAGGTGGTGACAAGCTATGGGAGAAGAAATACGGGCCTTAGAAGAGAATCAAACATGGACCCTTGAGGGTCTTCCACTAGTAAAAAGCCCATCAACTACAAATGGGATTATACAGTCAAGCACATGTCTGACAGTACTATTGAACAATTCAAGGCACAACTTGTAGTTCATGATGATCATCAACTAGAAGGTTTTGACTTCAATGAAATGTTTGCGCTAGTAGTGAAGATGACTAGTGTGCGGACTTTTTTGTATGTTGCCATTATAGAGGGTTGGGAGCTGCATCAAATGGACGTTAATAATGCTCTCTTGCACAGAGATATTGATGAAGAAGTCTACATATGTCTACCACCTGGTTTCACTGCTGTGTCATCCAGCAAAGTTTACAGAATTCGTAAGTCTTTGTATGGATTGTGGTAGGCACCTCGACAATAGTTTGCCAAACTATCTTCTAAGTTGGGAGAGCATGCATTTGTTAGATCATATATTGATTATTCCCTCATTACTTATTGCAAGGGGATTACCTTTCTAGCTTTGTTAATTTATCTGGATGATATTATACTTGTTGGAAACGACTCCCAGTCCTATCAAGCATTCAAGGACTATCTGAGAAGTGCCCATAGATTATAACACTTTAGGGTCATTTTGATATATTTTTAGGGGATTCATGAGCTTTATGTTTGGTTTATGCACCAAAGCCTTATTTTACTCTTGTAATTCCTATCACTTTTGGGAGCAAACAGCAAATTGAATGCAAGATTGCTTGCATTTGGAGTGTTGAAGATATAAGAAGTTGTAACCAAACTCTATTGTTGCTATGCTATTCTCTTCCCTTGTTCTTTAAACTCAGTAGATTAGTTTCGTTTGGTTGTTTTTTCTAGATTGAACTATTTTGTTTGTTTTAATCATCACGAGTGAGTAGTTTCTTAAGTCTTAGGATTTGATAGCCAAACTATGAACTTGGATCTTGAATTTTCGTCAATATTACGCTTATTCTATTTGGAATATTTCAAAATATCTTGTGTTATGACTGATGTGAGTAGTTTTGGCAAAATTAACTTGCAAAATATTAAATGGTTAGATGAAGTACTGAAAGGGGAACCGCTAATAGATCAGCACATATAGAGTTAATATTGTTACTTTTGAGAGAAAGTTGCATGTTAAGAGAAAATTGGCAACTTAGACGCTTAATTTTAGACTAAATCAAGAACCCCTTTGAAAGAATGGTAGTATGTTTAGTATAAATAGTTCAATTCATTTTGAAAGAAAGGACGAGATATTATATGTTTGTCATCCTTTGATTCATCCAAATTAGAATAAGCATAGAGATTATTGATTGGATCTAGTTCATAGTTGGTGAAAAAATATCAAGATGTTTTTAATCGATAGAATTCTTAAGTAAGTGATAGATTAATTTATTTCAAAAATTCCCCAAATCAACTTATACTTCCTTAATATTTTTAAAAGGATAAACTCAATAGATTGCATTGGTCTCTATGGGAATAATATTTTGACCAGACTACAACTTATGTGCGCTTGCAAGCTTACCGCATTTTTGGCGCCATTGCTGGGGACCAAATTTGTCAAATGTTGAGTTGCTTCTTCAAGAGTTGACTAAGTTTTTTGTTCTGTCTTTGTTATTTTTTATTTGTGTTGGTAGTGTTTGTGGAGGTTTTTTATAGGTTTTTTGCCCATTTATGCGAAGTCCCTTCCCTTTTGAACTAGATCCCGAGATAGAAAGGACCGTTCGTTCAAGGAGGAAGAAGCTTTGGTTAGAGGATCAAAGGCTCAAACCCCAACAAGCATCTCTAAGTATGGCAGTAGGTGAAGGAGCTCAATGAAGGATACTTCGGGACTCCATTACCCTAGGTGTCCTTGGCATCACATCCAGCATTGCTAGCCCAACAGTAGAAAAAGCCAATAATTTTGAGCTGAAACTAGCTCTTATATCTATAGTGCAACAATCTCAGTTTAGAGGCACCCCGATGGAGGATCCGAATCTATATCTCTCGGTCTTTTTAGATATATGTGATACTTTAAAGCTCAATGGAGTTTCAAACGATGCCATCCAACTTCGGTTATTTTCCTTCTTATTAAGGGACAAAGTGCGAGTGTGGCTTCACTCATTGCCTCTGGGGTCGATCATTACATGGGATGAGCTTACCAAGGCCTTCCTTGTAAAGTTTTTTACACCTAGCAAGACGGCCAGTCTCAGAAATCAAATCAGTACATTTGCTCAAAGGAAGACGAGTCGCTTTATGAATATTAGGAGCAGTTTAAAGAATTATTGTGGTTATGCCTACATCATAGACTCCAACTATGGATGATAGTGCAAACCTTCTATAATGGGGTCACTCAACTGGTTAGGTCTACTATAGATGCGGCAGCAGGTGTTACATTAATGAACAAAATGGAGGATGAGGCCTACAACCTAATTGCGGAGATAGCGCTTAATAACTACTAATAGTCTAATGAGAGAGACTAACCCTAGAGGGTTGGAGGTAAGTTAGAGCTTGATGTTGCTACTTTGCTAAATGCTAAAGTAGATGCTATGTCTTAAAAGTTGGAACATTTGAATGTAAATTCTATTAGTTCAAAATGCCCTTTCCCATCATGTAAAATATATGGTTCTGTTTTCTATTTGACTGTGAAATGCCAAATTAAGAGTCCATTTGCCTAAGATGCTAGTGATCAAGTCAACTATATCAGAAACTATAACCCTAGACTGAACAATAAACTATTGTCCAATACATATAATCTGGGTTGGAGGAATCACCCAAATTTCTCCTATAAGTCTAGTGCCCCTCTTATGCCTCAGTCGAATGCTAGACTACCCCTTGGGTTTTAAAGGCCGCCCTACCCTCAACAAGCAACTGAAAGGTCTAACTCAGAGACCATGATAGAGAGTACGCTTTTGCCCGAACAAAAACAGGATCAGTATATTAAAAAATTAGCCCCTAAGGTTGATGTGCTTGATACTCATAACAAGATGTTACAAGCTTAAATTTTCCAACAAGCTGCCACTTCATCTACACTTTCTAGTAAGCTCAAGCCTAATCCTCGTGAGTAGTGTAACTATGTTATCTTAAGAGAAGAATTAGAAGGTTCTGAAGCTGGAGAGGTGAACGGAGCTGTAAGTGAGGAACAAAGTGATAAGCTTGAGACTATAACTTTTAGAGAAGGGAGCAGTCTAGAGGTTCTCGAAGCGTTTTCCTCTAAGCTTAAAGATCCATGTAGCTTTTCTATTCCATGCATGGTTGGAAATGTGACCATTGTTAGGGCTTTATGTGATCTTGGTTTAATTGTTAGTTTGATGTCCAATTCTATTTTCTTGAAACTTGACTTAAGATAGTTGCAAGCAACACCTATTTCACCTCAATTAGCGGATGGTTCTATGAAGTACCCCTTGGGTATTTTGGGTGATGTTCCCATAAAAGTAGGAGATTTTTATGTGCTTAATGACTTTATGGTCTTAGATATGGCTGAAGACGCATATACCCGGCTAGGGAGACCCTGCTTTACCACTTCCGATTGCAAGATAGATGTGAAAGGAGGGTGGTTAACATTTGATGTGGGGAAGTGTCACGCTGAGTTTGTTTTGTTTGAAGACCGTAATTTTTCCCCATCTCATTTGCTTGGGAAGAAGTGTCGATTTCTCATGAGATTGAGACATCTAATGATTTGTGTCGTGCTGACCTTATATGCTTGATTGTGTTGATACCAAGGGCCCCGACCTTGTCTATGCTAAAGTGGGTTTCGTTACACCTGAGCCATCTAACGTCACCGAGGACGAGCCCCATGCTATTAATGAGGATTATTCCACGAGTGATTATTACAGGTTTGGTCGAGTGCTGATGCCTTTGCCTCATATGGATGATATTGATCGAGTTTGATTTTGACTTAGGAGTTGAGGTTGGTAGTGGCCCATCTTATGGAGGCCACTACAAGATTATTTTATATGCGGATTGTGCTGTTTGGCGTTACTTGATCATGTAGAAGGATCTCCATCCTGATTTCTTGAGGTGGTACCTTCTATTATAGAAATTCAACTTCGTGGTTCATGACAAGAGGACCTCAGCAGTTGTGGGATAGCCAATTAAGAAGCCTTCTAACCCACACCTTTTTTGACCCTGAGCCAGCATAGAAGTGAAGGTTGAGCTCTCAACCTTAAAAGAGCACTTCTTGGGAGGCAACCCAAGTTTCTTTTGATAGTTTTTCTTTGTAGTTTGATTGTATTTAGTGTATTACTTATTTTCAACAAAGAAGAAACAAAAAAAAGATGAGAAAAGAAAGAAAGAAAAAAAAATAGAAAGACAAACAAACCAAAAAAAAACAATGTAAGAAAATAGAGAAAAAAAGAGTAATAAGAGAGTTTCAGAGTCTCCAAACAGAAGCTAGCATAGACCCCTAGTGGCGTTTAACTCGATCCATGGAGCCTATGCCCAGAAATCAAAAAACAATTGTGGAAATAGGGCTGATCGTGGAGGGTCCATGGTACACACCATGGTCTCTAGCGGGCCTATTTCTTCTTTGACCCAAAAATTTCCCCATTCGTCTTCAACGTCTTCTATTTCTCTCTCTAAAGTCTTTCCTCTCTCTACAGCCTCTGTTACCTCCCACCTTCCCACCTTCGACTTTTCATCATTTTCATCCAAATTTCTTCCATTTCTTCTTATTTTCTTCACTTTAACTCTAATTCTCCTTCAGATTTCTCTTTTTTGCTCTTCTTTCTCTCACATGTTTTCCATCTTCATAGCCAAATCTACAACACCTCAACTATATCTTCTAATCTTCTACATTTTCATTTTTTCTTCCATAATTCTTCCCCATTATCCCTTAGTTGCATAATTTTTTTAGTTTTTACCCATCTTATCGATTTTCTTCATGGTTAGGATTTTCAAGCATTCATACCTATCCACATTCGATACCCATGGCACCAAAGAAGAGAAGAAGGACTGCTGCAGGAGAGGGGACGTCAAGTCAATCCCTGCAATGGGTTTACCCAAACTTAAAAGATGCGCGAAACTGAGGTAATATTCCTAACCTGCTTGGTTTAACTAATCCTAAGCAGGTTGCTAGATATAACCCTTTGAGCAGTAAACTTGTTGTGGTTGCTTGATGCTTTAATGAGTATTCGTCAACTAGATTGGGATTGGTAGACGATATTCATTGGTTGTTTACTCATGCGGGTATGGGCCGGTTCATTGAGGCTCGAGACCATACATATCGTAAACTAACTTTGGAATTTTTGAGTACTTTGAGTGTTGAAGTCACGACTGGTTTGAGAGGTCAAGAGGGCTATATAATATTTTACTTGAACATGGAATTTTATAAGTTGAATTTGAGTGCCTTCAGCAGTCTATTTGATTTTTCACCTAATTTGGATTTAGACCATCGACTTGTGTCTAGGGAATTTAATCCTAATGCTTTTTAGTATACCTTAACTTGTAATTATCAATATAATGCTAGTCACTCCAAGTGAACAATTAATTGAAACCCCTGTATTAGAGTAGCCCAACATGTCCTTGCCTATGGTTTGTTTGCTCGAGAGGATAGTTTGAATGTGCCTCGTCTATCTGAGCTATATTTCTTGTATAGCATACTGGAAGGGACGCGACTTGACCTTGGTTCATTTTTTGCCAAATCAACTATTGAGTGTAGCTACGAGTTCTGCAAAGAGGATAGTAATTGGAGGCCTTATCACCCCTATAACTAAGTCAGTTGGTATTGAGGCTAATCCTGATGATCGAGTGTTAGGTTCTGAGAGATTAGCTTTAACCGCCTTTGAACAAATGAAATTCTTTACGATAGAGGGAGGTCGGATTTACTGGATTTATCCTAGAAATAGGCTTATGCCTCTTCTAAATTTTGACCATACTACTCGTTTGAACCTAGACAATCTTTCATGTATATCAGATGATGAGGCATTAGTTCATTTTGCTCCTTCACCACTTACTCCTCCTTTCTAGCTTCCCCTTTCCCAATAATTATCATGTACTTGCATCGAGGATAATGCTTTATCCAAAGATGGGGTGTTGTGTGCTTCTTTTGTGAATATGTGTATGATAAGGATGTGAATATAGTTTTTGCATTTTAAATCATGCATTTAGGGAGCAGTTAGAGCATTCTTAGTTGAGCATTTAGTTTTTCTTTTTAGGTTTCTTTGCTTAGTTTTAGTTTTATATTGGCATTTTCAATTTTTATTACATTTTAGGTTTGACATGGAAAAAAAAAATTCAAAATGAATAAAGAAACAAAATAAATTGGAAAAGACCCAAATAAAAGAGTCAAAATCCTTCAATGATGAGTCTTTAGACTAAGTAGATTTCTCTGGCTTAATTTGACCCTTTTAGTTATGCCCATTTGTGAATAAAATATTTGATAGTGAGTTTTTGGAATGTTCCTCTTGATTTGATTATCAAGTTGAAGGTGAATTGGTTTTTTAAATAACACTTTGCATGAATATTTAGCATGTGAGATTCAATGAGCTAGTTGAACTTTAGTAGTTGTCCTATGTGATTTTGAGCCTGATTGAACTAATTTATTAATCTTAGTCTCATATCATGCATGACTCTTCCTAGATTTCAAATCCCTAGAACTTCTTTGACTCCTGTTCATGATCACATTTAGCATGTGCATTTATGTAATATGATTGAGGCGTTTTTTGAATTTATGAGCTACATTGACCAAGTAGTCACCCTTGTTATGTGTTATTTATCCCTCGCTACCCTTTTGAACCTTGACAATATTTCTTGAGGTGAACCTTTATTATAGCCCTTGGCTAAATACATGTCCACCTCGTTTAGCCAAGACTAAAGAATTTCATTTCTTGATTTGGGGTGGTTTGAGGGTGATGTGATGAGATGTGGTTTGTTTGGATATGTTTGGGTTAGTTAGTATGAGTTGGATTGATAAGTATTGAAAGGTACTTAAAGTTCTATGCCATGATCATTCTCTTACATATGTAAAGAGAAGAAAAAAACAAAAGAAAGAAGAAAAAGAGAGGAAAAAATAGAAAATGTGCAATGAAAGGAATCGGCATAGATGTTGCTTAGAATGAATCAACATTTTCTCTCATTTGGCATTAACTAATGGGGATTTATTTATATCTTTCATATGAATTGGTTTGAATAGTTCATTTTGAGTATTTGGGAGGTGATGAACTTTGTTTTTAGTCTTTGGCTTTTAGCTCCACAAATACCATAGCATTTGTTCCTTTCTAAATCTTCACCCAATAGCCCTGTTACAATCCCATTGAAGTCCTCATTATTGCCTCATGTTTTTTGCATTCTAGTGACCGCAAATTTGAGAGTCTTGTCAAGCTTATGGTAGGTCTGATTTTATGGAATAAGATTTGAGAGAACCGCATTATGTTTTGAAACACGTGAGTGTTGAGTGGTTCATTACCACAGTGAGATTCTACTGGTTCTTCTTACTAAAACCATTTTATGTGTTAGTATGAGTGTTAAGTAGAATTGAGTGATTGATTTAATGTTTAATGAGATTCCCTCGAATTGCATTTTGAAAGCTTCATTCTCCTACCTATTTTGCAACGTTTTCAATCACTTTGGGCTAATTTTTTGGTTTATTTGGCGTTTGCTGTAGCTAGTTATGTTTACCTAAGGAGGTTCTTCATCATAGATTTGGTTTTATTAGTTGCTTGGGACAACCAGCAGTCCAGGCATAGGGGAGTTTGATAAGTGCCCATAGAACATATCACTTTAGAGTCATTTTGATGCATTTTTAGGGGATTCTTGAGTTTTGTGCTTAGCTTATACCCCAAAGCCCTATTTTATGCTTGGGTATATTGCTTTGATGACTTTTGTAGGTTTTGAGACCGTTTTGAAAGTCAAATATATGACTCACCATAGATGCCACCAGTCACCATGGCTGTGGAGGAAAAAGCAGAATAAGAGAACTCCAAGGCAAAGGCCCTCACAGACTGTCTGTGGCAGGCCTGAAACTGTAGCAACAACTCACTTTCCTTGGCTTGTGTGGCTGAGAATTAGTCGTAGCTGTTATATGAAGACATCCCCGACTGCTTGAAGAAAAAAACCATAACCCATCTACTTTAGTAATCTCTTAAACTTTTGTAATTTTCATGACTTTTAGGAGCAAAAAGAAGATTAGAGGCAAGATTGCTTGCATTTGGAGTCTTCAAGATAGAAGAAGTTACCAAGAAACATTGTCGCTAAGCTATTCTCTTCCCTTGTTCTTTAAACTCAGTAGATTAGTTTTGTTTGGTTGTTTTTTCTTGACTGAACTATTTTGTTTGTTATAATCATCATGAGTGAGTAGTTTCTTTAGTCTTGGGATTTGATAGCCAAATTATGAACTTGGATCCGAAATTTTCATCATACTATGCTTATTCTATTTGGAATATTTCAATCTATCTTGTGTTATGAATGTTGTCAGTAGTTTTAGCAAAATTAACTTGCAAAATATCAAATATTTGGATGAAGTACTGAAATGAGAAATCCGCTATTGGATTTGCAGGTATAGACTTAACATCATTACTTTTGAGCAAAAGTTGTATGTTAAGAGGAAATTTAACAACTTGGACTCTTAATTTTACACTAATTCAACACCCCCTTTGAAAGAATGGTAGTATGTTTAGTCTAAATAGTTCAATTCATTTTGAAAGAAAGGATTGGATATTATAGATTTGTCATCCTTTGATTCATCCAAATTAGAGTAAGCATAGAGATTATTGATCAGATCTAGTTCGTAGTTGATAAAACAAATCCCAAGGTGTTTTTAATTGACAGAATTCTTAAGTTAGTGATAGATTAATTTATTTAGAAAATTCTCCAAATTGACTTATGCTTGCTTAACATTTTTAGAAGGATAAACTCAATAGATTGCAATGGTCTCTGTAGGAATGATATTTTGACTAGATTACAACACCCATGCACTTGTGGGCTTGTCAGTATCTAAATTAATGCTTTTGTATGAAAGATCTTGGACCTCTTAAGTATTTCCTAGGCATCGATGTCGCAGAAGGACCACTTGGTTTCTTTTTGTGTCTGTGTAAGTATGCCCTTGAAATAGTCGAAGAATGTGTTCTTATAGGCAGGAAACCAGTTGATTTTCCTATTAAAGAGAATCATAAATTGGCTTTAGCGACATAGGAGAATCTTGAGGATCCCGATATATATCGACATTTGATTGGTCGCGTTATTTATCTTTCTATTACTTGACCACAGTTGTGTTATGCGAGCATTATTTTGTCTCAGTTTATGCAAACACCAAAGGCCAACCATATGGATGTAGCTTGATGAGTTTTATGCTACCTAAAAGCTTACCCTAGTTATGGTATTCTACTACAAGCTGATAGCAATCTGCAAGCATAAGCCTATTGTGATGCTGACTGTAGGGCCGCAAGTGCACGGTGGTATTATAATGAATCAAGGTCGATCCTACAGAGACTTGGTCAAGTTATTAGGTTGTATTCAGTGTCAAGATAGGCTAAGTGAATTAATATTTAATATTAAAATTAAACTAATCAACTATTTAACATAATGGATAAATAATCAAGGAATTATCCAAAACTAGCAATCTCTCAATTCACGTATCAATCAAGTACTTCTTCCTTAATTGGTTGTTTTAAAACCGACCATCGAAGTATCGCAAACTCCTCTCAAAGTGAAGTGAAATACCTAAATCTAACTAATTAACGTTTCTCAAGGGCTCTTGATTTGTTTAGAATCCTTAAGCATGCAATTATTAAATTTGTGGTTCCTCAATTAGTAATTCTCTCTCAACACATCACGCAATCAAGTCAAATCCTAGGGTTCTAGTATTGGATTTCACCTTTCAGTCCTTCATCCAATACCCAAAACATGCAAGAAAGTGATCAAATTTCTCATAAGATAATGAACATCTAAGATCCAATAAAACAACCCAATAATTCCAAAATTCTCAAAGAGATTAACTCTAGATCAAGAACATAACTATTATTTATATAAATCCAAAATCAAAACAACAAAAGATAATCCAAATTACAAAACATAAATTCAAAGATAATGAGAAAAGAGAAGACAAAAGAATAGAAGAGAAAAGAAATGCTTAGCCAATTAATGGTAGAACTGTCATTGTGAGCCTGGGATTGAATCCGTACAAATCTGTACTTCAGTTCTCTCTATCTTCCTCTAATCCAAATCCTAACTAGACAGAATGGAATACGGAGGAAATAGAATGGATGTTGAAATAAGGTTGCAAACAGCATTTTTATAGTGAAACTGCCTAGAAGTCCAACATCCGTAAGAAATACTGGAATTAACACTACCTGGAAGTCGAAGATCTGCAAGAAAACAAACAAGCTCAAGGAAAATAAGGCCACGACGGACCATGGACACCACAACGGGTCATCCGTGGTGGCTCTGTTTCGACATTGTTTGGTTCTTTCTTCGTTCCACAGTCATAGTGACTTGGGGGTGTTCGTGGAGGTTCAAACTACAATCATTTATCATCAAATTTAGGGTAAAATGGTCTAAAATCTGCAAAACACAGAAAAGAACCATACTCGAGCGTAAAATCAAAAAGTGCACAATATATCATAAAACACATAATTCTCCCTAAAAAAGGTACAAAATGACCTCGAAACACAGTGCACTTTAAGGACGCATCAAACTTCCCCATGCGTAAACTGTTGCCTACCTTTAGGAAAACACTAGGTAAAATCGGCAAGGGGAGATGCATATGAGACTCAAATACAGAACAACCTCCTTAAGGTAGGCAAGTCATAGCATATCACAGGTAATAATAGCAATCAATGACAACCCCAGATAGTGTGCAAGTCATTGCAAAATTAGGAGGAGGAGAAGGTTTTCAAAAAAGTACAAGACCACAAGCTCAATATTAAACTTGATCACCTCCAAAGAACTACAAAGCACATCATGCAAGCACGTGGAATTGCAAAGCTAATTGGATTAGTAGAGCCTCACTTTTGGGAAATGTGAATCACTCCCACTCCTGTGTTTGAAATATAGCATAGGTTAGCTCAAGGCTCATTCCAAAGATGCAATCTACCATATGCTTGCAAAGACTATCAAATTCTCTACCACTAGAAATGCAATGTACACAAGACAATCAGAGGCACTTTATATAAGTTATAATGTGGGCTAGAAGGGTTAAGGGAAAGGAGTGGAAAAATACATTTGGGATAATGTGGAGCTATATCGCCAAGTGACTGGGGAGCAACCAATCAACGCACCAATTAGCTATAAAGTTTACCAACACTCCAAACCTCAAGAATGCAGTATACATACCTTGATGAATTAAGTAGGAAATGAGTTGAAAAAGAAGGAACACAAGCTATTTACATATCCAATGCCAATCACTTATTCATTCTCTTTTTTGCTTTTTTATTTTTCATTTTTTATTTTTTGTTTTTCTTCAACATAACTTTTTTCTGCTTTTTTTTCCTTTCTCTTTTTGGTTTTTTTGGAAAATGAAACGAAAATTGCAATTATCGAATAGCATGGGATCACGAACTATGAACTCACAACCTAATTTGTATGCACATATGCAACCAAACAGGAGATGAGTAAATGCAAATGCTCAATAACATCAATCCCTTAAGAAACCAACATACCAAAGCCACTATAAACTCAATTATCCGCAAATCGCCCACCACGTAAATGAAGTAATGCCCCATAAACTTGGTTTGAAGATAAGAATATGTGTTTGGCAAGAGTTAATATGAAGTGTTCACAACAAAAATTCATATAAGCTCAAAGGGGCTAGTAAAGGGGGTAAACATGTAATATAAGGGTAGACTATTTGCCTATGTGGCTAAAATGTTTAAGAAAAGAAATGCCTCTATCATATAATCAACTATGTACATGCTAATGTGGTTTCGAACAAGAGTGAGGGCAAGTTCTAGAGATGCAACATGGAAGAGTCACACATATGAAAGAAACATGAGACTAAATATAATGAATAATTCTAAATAAGGCCAAAATCTCATGGGACATCTCTCAAAGTCTTATTAAGATCATAAAATGATTCTCATGTACCAACATTGGTGCTAAGGACTCCAATGGGTAACAAAGTTCTTAATCAAGACAATGGTCAAAACAAGAAATTTTTACAAAACCTTCAAAAAAAAGTTTAGCACCAAAAAGGATTACACATCAAAAGTCACTCAAGTTCATAAAAGCTATCATGCCTAAAAAAATATTGTTGGAGGCATCTCAAACCAATCCACACTATCCGTACATACAATCTATATGCAAATCTAAATGTAACTCAATGCAAAACACTAATGCAAACAAAAAGAAACCTAAGACTATATGCTCTAACATGTATGCAAGCTAACAACCAAAATGAAAAATATGGAACTACCCTTCCCTTATGCTTAGATAAAACATTATTATTTAAATGAAAGAAAGGTCAGAGAAGGGAAAGGGAAAACAAAGTATAACGATTTCACCAGGTTAGGTCCTGGGTACACCTATGCTAAGGCCTCTACGCAATATGGAGGAAATGGAGCATCAATCACTTTATCACAACTTCAAGACTTGACTCATTAAATCAGACGCTATCAACACTCGCAGGAGCTTATCAAACTCTTGAGACCATAATTTAGAAAATACAAAGTAAAAGGCAATAACCAAAATCACACCAAAGATAACAAGTATCCTCTTGACCTTATCAAAGCATGTCCACTAGGCATACACAATAAGGATCAATGGAGTAATCATACCCTCTAAACTAACCTAAGGAAACATAATCATCAACGTTCCCACCAAGCATACTGAACATGTTATCCTCATAACTTAAATCAATATTAGCGTCACAAATCATAAGATTATCAATGGGACATCAATACAATACTCTGGGGAAGAAGAGGGTAGTGAACAAATAGGTGAAACATGGAAATGATCAAGAGGATTAGAGAGAACAATATTATCAAAACCAAGGCTGTGAGACCCCTCAAGCATAAACATAGTACGTGAACCCTCCAAAGGAGTCTTATCTAGATCATACACCTCATCTAAAGCATTTTTCGACTCAAAACATGGATTAACAATACTAAATCGAGCAACAACCTCATAAGGCTCAGCCACCTTGAGCCCCGTGCACTGAGATAAAGGAAAGAATGAATCATGTAAGGTCAAGATAACATAAGTATTATTCCAGGATGATGTAGAGTGAGGCTATGCACAATAGGCATAATAAGGACACAAATTGGTTTCTTGGTCAGAAGAATTACACAAGTCATACGAAAAAGGGTCATAATAAAATCTAGCATAGAATGCACAAGGATCAGGGAACAAATATCCAAAAACATGACTAACCTTCTCAAATTGAAAATGAATCCCAAGCATCCATTCAACTATCATGCTCCATCAACATTTCTATCATGAAAACCCCAATACTATAAAAGAGCTCGGGTTTTACTATTCACACACTCATCAACAATGTCTAAAATTTTCTATGTACCCATATAATAACCACATTTAGCACGAAAAGCATGCAAATGCTTGAAATACCTCCAAAATAATTCTTGCTCGAATTAGGAAAATTGGAAAATTGCCATCATTTTTTTCCCTGAAAAATTTGTGAGTTTTTTAATTTTTAATTGTTCTAGTTTTTGTTTCAAAGAAAAACAAAATGCTCAGTCAAACCTATCGAAAAAAACCCAATATTTGACACCAGTCCCTAGTAACAACGCAAAAAATATGATATGGCTGCAGGAGTAGGGTGGCATTGTAGCAAATCAAGATCGATCTATAGAGACTTGATCAAGTTATTGAGTTATATTCCATCAAGATAGACTAAGTGAATCAATACTTAAATTGAAATTAAACTAATCAACTATCTAATCTAATGGAAAAATAATCAACGAATTACACCATACTAGCAATCTCCTAATTCATGCATCAGTCAAGCATTTCTTCCTCAATTGGTTGTTTTAAAATCGATAATCAAAGTATTAGAACCCTCTTTCAAAGTGAAGTAAAATACCTAAATCTAACCAATTACCATTTCTTAAGTGGTCTTGATTTGTTTAGGATCATTAAGCGTGCAATTATCAAATTTGTGGTTTCTCAATTGGCAATTCTGTCTCAACACATCATGCAATCAAGTGAAATCCGAGGGTTCTAGATTGGAATTTCAACCTTCAGTCCCTTATCCAATATCCAAAACATGCAATAAAGTGATCAAATTTCTCACAAAGCAATAAACATCTAAGATCCAATAAAACAATCCAATAATTCCAAAATGCTCAAAGAGAGCAACACCAGATCAAGAATATAACTAGTATTTATATAAATCTAAAATCAAAACAACAGAAGATAATCAAAATTACAAAACATAAATCCGAAGATAATTAGAAAAGAGAAAAGAAGACATGACAAGAGAAGAGAAATGTTCAACTAATTAATGCTTGAACCGTCATTGCAAGCCGAGGATGGAATCCTTGCAAATCTTCACTTCAATTCTCTCTCTCTTCCTCTAATCAAAATCCCAACTAGACGGAATCGAATATGGAGGAAATAGAGTGGATGTTGAAATGAGGTTGCAACCAACCTTTTTGTAGTGGAACAGCCTAAAAGTCAAACAACCACAAGAAATAATGGAATTAAAAAAGACTGGAAGTCAGTCATAAGAAAATAAACAGGCTCAGGGGAAATGAGGCCACCACAGACTATCCGTGGTGAGCTTTGTTTCGACATTCTTCTGTTCTTTCTTCCTTCCTCAGGCATAGTAACTTGGGGGTGTTTGTGGGGGGTTAAGCTACACTCATTTATGATCCAAATTGGGGTAAAATTGTCCAAAAACCTGCAAAACACAGAAAAGAACCATACCCCAGCATAAAATCAAAAAAAGAGTGCATAATATATCATAAAACACATAATTCTCTCTAAAAGTGACACAAAATAACCTCAAAATATAGTGCACTTTAAGGACTCATTAACAGACCTCTTGTATCATGGACAATTAAGAAGCAAATGATAGTTTCTCGCTCTTCAAATGAGGCTATATGTCAATCGATGGTAGCTACTAATAGTGAGTTAGTTTGGCTGAAGACCTTACTAGGATCCTTATAAGTATTCCCGAGCTCACCTATGCGCTTGTACTGTGGTAGTCAAGCAGCACTTCGGTATCCCTAAGAACCCGATGTCTCATAGAAGAACGAAATAAATTGAGATGGGCTATCATTTTGTACATGAGAAATTGTTAGAGTCTGAAGATCTTGCAGTTGCCTATCTTCTGTCCTAGCAGCAACCTACTAACATTTTTACCAAGGCTTTAGGCAAGAAATAGTTTGCCTATCTAAGGGGTAAAATGGGTATGATTGATTCTCATGCTCCGCCTTAAGGGGAATATTAGGCATGTATATTTTATATGCATCCTATTAGGAATATATGTGACATGTACTTTATTTAATAATATCTTGTATTTATCTTTTAGGCTAGCTTGGGGGTTAAGCTAGGGTTTCCGTTATGATTGTTGATGTACTTATGCTTCTTTCTCCTATCAATGAAAGGTAGGAATGTGAGACACAAATTGGTGCAGTCCTTAAAATGCATCTCTCTTGGTTCAATTACTTTAAAAGTGTGCATATTTCCCATATGGAAACAATTTGAGAGCATATCTCCTGCCTTAAAATAAAAGTTGGAAACAAATGTCGAGCAACAGAGCACAAAGGAGAATCAATTGTATTTTATTCAAGTACAAAGACAAAGGAGCAATAACATTACAATCAATGGGCGGTCATGTAAATTAGAGTTCCTCTCTACAAGCTATTTATCAAATGATTAGCATGCTTTTGTACCATGTGTGTCTAATAAATGCATTTCTTGCCGAGCAATAATATTTCGAGAACATTTTATAATGTTAATGCGCCAATTAGTTAATCATTGCAAAACTAGCATATGTGTATCAATATGTTCTTGTAAACACGAATTTTGAGCCTAAAATAAATTAGACAAGAAATTGAGAAACAAATTTAGTTTTGTATTAATGTTGTATAAGTGAGTACAATCTCTAAATCGAATATAATGAAATAGTCCTTCGATTTGATCTCCTGGTGACTTGAGTGATTCGAGTGCGTAATTGCTTGATCCTAATTGATGCAAATAAACTGAAGAACTCTGAAATGGTTCTTTGTCTTTCTCTGTAAATGGTTTATTGCTATTTCTAAATCTTTCAAGTTTTGATACTTCTCACTTGGAAGCTAGATGTTGCTTACAATCTGAGCCTTTGAATTCTGCAAATGTTGAATGTTCAATGTAGTGGGCAAGATTAATTAATGAGAGGGCAAGGTTCCTTGATCTCAATTAATGAACTGGATGAAGAACTATGAAGCAGACTTCAATTGAGGTTGTAGGAGATGTTGAACTAGATGACTTTGATCCTTGTTGCTTGGTGGCTAGAAGTAGTTTGCAGCCTGAGCTCTGGAGCTTGTGGAGGATGCTAAATGCTGAGCTCTTGAAAATGAGGGTGGATGACCTCTATTTATATTTATAGACTCTAAGGCTAGGGTTTGGAGTTGCACTTTGGGCCTTAGCCTATATATTAGGCATTATTTCTTTATTTTAAACAAAGAAATAATTACTATTTATTACATCACTAATAACATGTGGTAATTTCTAAGTGGCTACAATTTAATTCCATTTGAAATGGCCTACCACACCAAATTTATACGTGGTGTCATGTAATTCGCCAAATAAAAATTATTTTTACACATGCCATTGTATGATCTATTAGCAAATTTTTACCTCCTACAGATGCCTCCTTCGAGAATTAGACACACACATGAATTTTGAATATTTAAAGCAGTTGAGTCTCAAAAATTTAGAAGATACTAATGATCAAAGCTTTTTTTGGTGCCGTCCCTTTTGCCCTAATCCTTTTCTTTTTGTGATAATGTTGTTTGAGGATTTATGATAAAAGTCTATCAGAAATTTGTCATAGGTTTTATCAGCAATTTAGAGGGAAATTTTAAGAACAATTTTATCAATAATTTGCTATAAATTCACTCTTCAGCCCGCTATCAATTCATCTGTCTCGCCCATTAATTTTTCATGACTTCTGCGAAATATTGCTTCGGGGTAACATGTGATTTCTTCTCTTTTTTTCCTTTTTTTGGTCTTTGTCTCCTTTTAAATGATGAGGCTTCTTTCGTACACGGATTCTTCAATCTTTTTAGCCTAAAATTGCACAAACAGCATAAGCACATGAAGAACCTACATATGAGAGCAGAAGAATTACTGAATGATAACAAAAGTATCTTCTGTGAATCTCTATGAATTTCTGCTTCATCATTAGCCATTCCTGAAGGGGGTTGAATGATGTCATGAACTTGAGAAATGGGCACATCCTCCACTTTTGTGACAATTACAATGTGGAGAAGATTGTCCAAATGGGTAATACCACCATTAGAGCTACAAATACAAAAAGAGAGAGAGAGAGTGGAAGTTTTTTCTTGGAGGGGTTTAGTAAAGAAGCTTGAGATGGAGAAAAAATGGAGAAGAGAAGATTAGATTTTCCCTCTCTCTTGCTTTTTGCTCTTCCTCTGTTTTGCTATAGGTTATCCACAGGCAACCTTTGTTTTGTTTTTTTTGGGGATTGATAGAATAATGTAAGAAACAGGGCATGGCTACGGCACTGGGGACAAAGAAAATGGCTCCTTTTTTGGACAAAATTGCAAGAGGGTGTTGATTCAAAGTCACCAACACCATATCGTAATTTGAATAATTTTCTTTCCTTTTCTAATGCCTTTGTCGAGACTCGTGCGTGCATTTGTGACCACCACTGTAACCGCACGAATAGTCGTAGTATAGATAAAAGATATCGTCCCTCAGGGACTTAAGTGATCTATCGAGCCTCGTCTTGTCAGAATATGCTAAGCAAAACTCTATTTCAAGTGGTTTCGATTAACTACTGCAAATGAACTCGTCCAATTCAATAAGAGAAAAACATCTAGAAATTTTCACAGTTATAGAACAGAATTGAATCAAAATTTATAAACATGTGCTATTCTCTAATTGGTTAATTCCGAGGAATTATAATCTTTTCTAGAAACTTGATCTATCATTTCGAAAGCAATCAAATTTGCCTAAACTAAGCAAACATTGTTTTTTCAAACTAATTTGACTTAATTCAAGTTCAAAGTCTTCGATTATCTCTTTTTCGAGACGAAGCTATGCTAAGGCTATTCAAGCTGCCCAACAACCAAATGTCATTTTTCGAATGTTCACTTGATTGTTTCAAGTGTGCAAGTAAATCTTGGCCAAAAATCAGCTCACAACATATCAAACACTTGATAGAACTAAATCAAACCAATCATGAAAATAAACACAATTGAATAAACTAAAACCTAATCTAATACACTTCTAAAATCTACTAAATTCCTAGACTAAGAAAACTCCTCAGACATGATAAAATATAAATAAACTAACCAAAGATCAGCGAAATCTGAGCAGAAGGGGCTCGACTGAGATAGCCTTCACCAAGGGCTCCAGAAATGCCTCAGGATAAAAACTCTCACACTCAAAACTCACACAAAAGCAAAAACAAAACTAAGCAAAGAACAAAATTTGAGAAAAAATAAACTAAACTAATCTTCACTAGGCTAACCCTAATTTGATTTGTTTGCTAGGGATGACTCTCTTTCGCTGCTGAATGTTGTTGTTTATAGGAAATTCAAGTTGATCTCAGCGACACAGCTGAGGGAAAACAAAGAGACAGTAGTTACAAGCCTACCACAGTCCGTGGCATCCACCATGGTCAGACCGTGGTCTGTGTTAGAACTGATTTCTTGCTCTTTTCTTGTTCTACTGGCGTAGCAACTCATGGATAACCGTGGGGGAGGTCAAAACATAGCCATTAAAGGGCAAATGTTGGGTAAAAAGGCTAAAAATCTACAAAACACATAAAACAGCAGCACCCAAGCAAAAATCGAGAATAAGAGAGTAAACAACATTATTAAGCCCAAAATTCTCCTAAAACTGAGGCAAAATAGCCCTAAAAAAATGTACATGTTAAGTACTTGTCAAATGCCCCCATGCTTAAACTGTTGCTTGTCCTCAAGCAGTGCAAAAATTAAAAAGGTATACACAAGCTCCTCATGATAGACATAGGTAATATTTAATTGGCAAAGCTGATCCTAAGGTAGCCCAAAAAGGTACAAAAATCATTAATAAGCAGAATAAGGAATGAAATTTCAAAAAACTTTTATGGACCACAATGCAAAACTTGAACCAATCTTCCCCGAAACAGTCAACATATGAAACTAGTGAAACTAGTAAGGCCGATAGAACCTCACTATAGTTATGTGGCACTCAGCACTCATGTGTTGGACAATGTATATATATAAAGGTTCTCTCAATTCTCATTCCTTGGGCACAAATCTACTATAAACTTGACAAGATTCTCAAATTCACCACCACTAAAATGCAAATATACTAAACAATCATCAGGACTTTCATAGGGATGTAACGGGGCTTAGGGTAAAGGTAAGAGGGGAACAAATATTTTTGGAAATGAGGAGCTAAAAGCTAAAGAGTAAGAGCTTAAACAATTCTAATGCAGCATACTACATCCTTCTCGAACCATATCAAAATAAATCACAAAATGAAGAGAGAAAGAGTCAGAAATCACAAATATCACACATTCCCACTAAGGCTAATCACTTTCTTTGAATTTTTTTCCCTTTTTTTTCCTTATTCTCATTTCTTTTTTTTTTCCCCTTCCTTTTCTTTCTTTTTAAAGAAAGAAATAGCCAAGGAAATTTCACAACGAACTTTAAAATCGAACTCTTCTCTAAACATTACACAATAAAACAGGAGATTTATCAAATGTTTACATCCCTGCACCAAACAGCCAAAATTCACTAAAGAGAATGACAATCTACCTTGTTAACACCCTATCAAACTTGATGAAAAAGAATTTAACGTTCCTCTAGCCTTGGTTTAAGGGTAAGACAAATATTTAGCCATGGGCTAAAAATAGGAGGTTTAAATCAACAAAAACAGTCATAGGCTCAAATGGGCTAACAAGAGATACAATACACAACTAGGGCGGCTATTTGGCTATGGTGTTAAACAAATCAAAGAAAGAAAATGCCTCAATTATATTGCCTAAATGCATATGCGAAATGTGATCTTGAATGAGAATCAAAGCAAGTTCTAGAGAAATGACGTCAAGGAAGAGTCACACATGAAAGAAATATAAGACTAATAATAATAAATAGTCTCTAATGGCTCAAAGTCTTATGGAACATCTACCAAAGGCAAAGCTGCTCACTAGTAAACACATGCCAAAATCTTGTAAAGACTCATGGGGAAGATCAATTTGCATCCAACATGTGGTTAAAACATGGAACTCGCAAACAGTTATGCACAATTTGGACGAATCAAAGGATCAAACTAAACCAAAAAAAGCTACCAAATCTATAGAGATCATCGTCAGAGGACTTTTTCCTTTTGTGTTTTTTGTTTTCTTCGTTTTTGTTTTTTTTTTTAAATAAACAATGCAAACTAAAATGCAAAAGAAACTAACAAAAGAAATAAACTAAAATGCAACCTAGAAGAAAACTAAATGCACTACTAAAACAAAACCAAAACAAAAACCACAAAAACTATCACTAAAAATATATACAAAGAAAAAATGAACACACCAAACAAAAACAGTTATCAGATGGGGTCATAAATTACCCGAAAACTTTGCTGCGCATGACCCTTCTTCTATGGTTGAACTAGGTCTGTTAACATATGAACATTTGCATTTTAAATTGGTTGTGCCACCATATATGGCCTGAATCGCTGTCCATTGACTGTGAAAGCTATGGTAGATTTACTCCATATCTCCATTGCTCCACTGGGTTGAACTTTGGTGATGGTCAATGGTCCTGATGGTCAATGGTCCCGACCGTCAGGATTTCAGTTTACCCAGAAACAATCTCAATCTTGAGTTGAATAGAAGGACCATATCACCTTTTTCAAAACGCTTCGTCACAATATGTTTGTCGTGCCATTTCTTAGTTTGCCCTTTATAAATACGTGAATTTTCATAAGCCTCCAACCTTAGTTCGTCGAGCTCATTTATCTGCAGGAATCTTCATTATCCGATCGCTTTAAGATCAAAATTAGGTGTCCTTATAGCCCAATAGGCCTTATGTTCCATTTCCACTAGTAGGTGACAAGGATTTTCCAAACACTAATAGGTATGGTATGGTGCCCAGAGGGGTCTTGTAAGCGATTTGATATGCCCAAAGAGCATCATCAAGCTTCAAGGACCAATCTTTACGGGACTGATCCACCGTTTTTTTCAATATGCTTTTCAATTCTCTATTCGAGAGTTCCACCAGCCCACTTATTTGGAGATGATGAGGCTTAGCGACCTTATGAAATATCCTATATTTTTTTTTAAAAGTGACTTAAGAGGCTTGCTGCAAAAATGTGTGCAGTTGTCACTTAGAAGAGCTCTCGGTGTGCCAAATTGTGTGAAAATTTTTTCTTCAGAATTTTAAGGACAACTTGGAAATCATTTGTCAGGGATGCAATGGCTTCGACCCACTTAGAAACATAGTCAATCACTACAAGAATGTAAAGGTTGTTATAGAAAGGAGGAAAAGGGCCCATGAAGTCAATCCCCCATACATCAAACAATTCTACTTCAAGTATGTCATTTTGAGGCATTTCATGCCTCTTGGAAATGTTTCCTACTCGCTGACACCTATCACAAGTCATGACAAATTTTCTTGTGTCCTTAAAGAGCGTGGGCCAATAGAAACCTGCTTAAAGTACTTGCACAATGGTTTTATTTGGTCCAAAGCGGCCACCATAGGTTAAAGCATGGCAATGGTGTAAGATACTATGGACCTCACCTTCAGGCAAGCATCTTTTATAAATCCCATCTCTGCATAGCTTGTAAAGGAAAGGTTCTTCCCATACATAGTATTTTGCATCGGTAAAGAACTTCTTTCTTTATTGGTAGGACAATCCTGGAGGTAACACGCCGCACACCTTGAAGTTCAACAAATCAGTATACCATGGAGCAGGTTGTTAGGATATAGCTAATAACTGCTCATCGGGGAAAGAATCATTAATGGGAAGCTCTTCACTAGGAGTGGTCTCTAGGCTTAAACGAAATAGATGATCGGCAACCACATTTGCCAATCCTACCTTGTCTTTGATTTCTAAAACGAACTCTTGAAGGAGGAGGGCCCATCGGATAAGTCGAGGTTTGCAATTGGATTTTTTCATTAAATGTTTCAAACCGGCATGATCCGTGAAAACGATGACCTTGGAATTAATCAAATAGGATCGAAATTTTTCCAAGGCAAAGACAAGTGCCAAAGACTCCTTTTTGTTCATGGCATAATTCACTTGAGCCTCATCAAGAGTGCGAGTTGCATAGTATATGGCATATGGTTTATTGTCCTTCTGCTGACCTAAAACAGCCTCTACGGAATAGTTATTTGCATCGCACATTATTTTAAAAGACAGCTCCCAATCTGGAGCTTGCATTATAGGGGCGATGATTAATACCTCTTCTAATATGTGAAAAGCACTCAAGCATTCTCCGTTAAACTCAAAAGGCATATCCTTGATAAGAAATTGGGTGAGATGTTTTTCCAATCTTTGAGAAATCTTTTATGAACCATCGGCGAAAATCGACATGTTCGAGAAAACTTCTCATACCTTTTATAGAGGTTGGTGGTGGAAATTTTTCAATCACCACCAGCTTTGCTTTGTCAACTTCAATGCCTCTATTAGAAACAACATGACCAAGGACAACTCCCTCTTGCACCATAAAATGACATTTCTCCCAATTCAAGACCAAATTCATATCTTCATATCTTTACAAGACCTTAGATAAGTTATCCAAGCAATGGTCATACATTGTACCATACACAGAAAAATCATCCATAAACACTTCCATTATGTCCTTAATAAAATCTAAAAAGATAGCCGTCATGCAACGTTGAAATGTCACAGGGGCATTACATAACCCAAATAGCATTCGTCTATAAACATACATGCCATACGGACATGTAAAAGTAGTATTTTCTTAGTCATTTAGGTGGATAGGGATTTGAAATAATCCCAAATATCTATCTAAGTGGCAAAAATATGAATTCTTGGCTAATGGTTTAAGCATTTGGTCAATGAAGGGAAGGGGAAAATGGTCTTTACGAGTGGCTTTATTCAATTTTCAATAATCGATACACATACGCTATACTGTAATAGTCCTAGTAGGGATTAGCTCATTATTCTCATTTTTAACAACAGTCATCTCTCCTTTCTTAGGTACATCATGAACCGAGCTTACCCACGCACTGTTTGAGATAGGATAGATATTGCTAGCTTTAAGCAACTTCAAAATTTTCTTTTTAACCACCTCTTACATGCTAGGGTTTAATCTTCTTTGGTGTTCAATTGAAGGGCTTATAGTCGTCCTCCATTAAGATTTTGAGGGATTATAGTCGTCCTCCATTAAGATTTGATGCATACACAAGGAAGGATGAATCCCTTTTAAGTCATCCAGGGTGTATCCTATAGCTTTACGATGCTTTCTAAGCACTCTAAGTAAAGAGTCAACCTAGGTAGCGTTTAAATTTGCATTCACAACCACATGATATGTAAATTTTGTTCTAAGAAATTCATACCTTAGTGATGAAGGGAGAGGCTTTAACTCTACCTCGGAACTTTTGGCTAATCAAATAAGGGCTTACTTTCATCTTGCAATAATTCCACCTTAGTAAAGGAAGGCAGAATTGGTGGAGAGGGTTCTAATAGTTGAGTACACTCGGCTACTTCGGAATTTTCATCCTTAGTAGTGCTATTATTTAACATCAAATACTCAAGTGGATCATTAGAATTAATGTTAGATGCGGTTTCCCATGTTAAACTGTCAACCACATCAATCTTATTACATTCATCAGAAATAGAAGGAAATTTAGCAGCTCTTAGTAAATTAAATTCCACATGAACATCACCCACATTAAAAGTTCGTGCACCGTTTTTCACATCGATGCGGCACACTGCGATGGCCAAGAATGGCCTTCTAAGAATGATTGGGGTCTGTGTATCCTCTTCCATTTCCAGAATCACAAAGTCTATTGGTACGTATAAATCCCCTACTTTTATTGGGAAATCCTCTAAAACACCCACAGGGTATTTTACAGAATGCTAGTTGTTGGTCTTAACTCTCCTATTTCTAATTTTTCATGCAGAGAAAGGGGAATTAACCTTATGCTTGACTCTAAATCGCACAAAGCACGGTTTATGGGTACATTCCCAATTAGGCAGGGAATTGAAAAACTGTTGGGATCCTTTAACTTAACTGGAAGCTTATTTTGAATTACTGCACTACACTCTTCAGTCAAAGTGACAGTCTTATATTCTTCTAGCTTTCTTTTGTTAGACAAAAATTTAGCATATAAAGGTATTTGGGTCAAGGCTTTAGTAAACGGTATGTTTATATGGCATTTCTTAAAGACGTCTAAAAACTTTCCAAATTGCATATCAAGTTTTGCCTTGGCTATCCTTTGAGGAAATGGCAAAGGTGGTGTGTAGGGCTTTAGAGAAATGGTCTTAGGGTCCTTAGGAACCTCACCAGGCTTATGCGTGACATCATCAATTACTTCCTTAGAAGGTGAAGGTACTTCTTTCATAACATTCTCAACATGCTCATTCCTATCTTGCGAAGATTTATCACTGGTAATTTCCTTAGGTCCCTCTGGTTGTTTTACTCCTCGTAGAAGTATTGCATTGCATTGCGCCCTTGGGTTAAGCTCAGGTTTGCTAGGTAGAATATCTGAGGGCGTCGATGAAATCGCGGCTTTTTGGGCAATTTGGGCTTCTAACATCCTATTATGAGTTGTAAGCACATCAACCTTTGAGGCTAATTGGTTAATATACTCATCCTGTTTTCATTGTGCCATAAGCATGTTTTCCATTATTACTTCCAAATTAGACTTTTGGGGCATCTTAGAAGGGAATGGGGTCTTTGAAAACCACAGGATGCTCTAGCATTCATAGGGGATATGTTCATAGTGTTTGGATTCGACCTATAAGAAAGATTCAGATGATTCTTCCAACCCAAATTAGACGTATTAGATTCAGGGTCATTGGTCGGTCTCAGGTTGAAATTTTGAACATAATTAACTTCATTGGGATCTTGGGAAAAAGGACTCCCAACTTGACAGTGCAAAGATATATGCTCAATTGAGCCACAAATTTCACAAGGGGAAGGGGCACTTGAGTTCACAGCATTAATATTCATTTGGTCTAGTCTTTTAATCATAGCATCTATTTTAGCAGAAAGTAAAGTAAAAGTATCAACTTTAGGCTTACCACCAACCCACCTGGGTTGGGCTCGTTCAGTAGACCATTGAAAGTTATTAAGCGCCATCTCCTCGATAAGGTTATGGGCTTCATCCTTGGTCTTACTCATTAGAGTTCCTCCTACGACCGCATCAATAGTGGAGCTCACAGCTTGGGTCACACCATTATAAAAGGCCTAGATAATCATCCAGCGTTAAAGACCATGATGGGGGCAGAAACACAGTAGATCTTTAAAACGCTCCGAGGCTTCATAGAGCGTCTCATTCTCTTTTTGCACAAAGTTGGTGATTTGATTTCTCAGGCTCATTGTCTTGCTCGGAGGGAAGAATTTGATGAAGAAAGCTCTTGTCAACTCATCCCAAGTAGTTATGCAACTAGATGGCAAAGAATGCAACCAAGCCCTCGCCTTATCCCTCAATGAGAAAGGGAATAAGCGCAGGCGAATCGCATCACTGGAGACTTCGGTTAACTTTAGCGTATCGCATACCTCTAAAAATACTGAGAGGTGTAGATTCGAATCTTCCAAAGGTGTGCGAACTGAGATTGTTGCACCATTGAAATAAGTGCTGGCTTGAGCTCCAAGTTATTGGCATCCACAGCAGGTCGAGCTATAATTAAGGCAATCCCTTGGACTCCGGGAGTAACAAAATCTCAAAGGGTCCTTTCTTCACCTGCCATGTTTGAATTCCTTCTTACCTCGCGCCTTTGCTCTTCGATCCTTTGCTTTTTCTTCCTTACGTGAAAAGTCCTCTCAATCTCTAGATCGGGGTCGTACAAAATCAGACTTCCATAAACTAGAAAAATTCCTGCAAGCACTTTCACCAACACTACTAGCGTAATTAAACAAGAAAACGAAAAATAACAAGAAAACAAAACAAAACAAAACAATAAAATGCTTAGTCACATTTGTATGACAATACTCAATAGTTAGCAATTTAGTCCCCAGCAACGGCATCAAAAACTTGATCACAGCCGCAAGCACATGGGTAGTCGTAGTATAGATAGAAGATATCGTTCCTCAGGCACTAAAGTAATTTATCGAGCCTAGTCTTATCAGAATATGCTAAGTAAAACTCTATTTCAAGTGGTTTCAATTAACTACTGCAAATGAACTCGTCTAAATCAATGAGAGAAAAACGTCTAGGAATTTTCACAGCTATAGAAGAGAATTGGATCAACGTTTATAAACATGTGCTATTCTCTAGTTGATTAATTTTGAGGAATTGTAACTTTTCTAGAAACTTGATCCATTCTTTCGAAATCAATCAAATTTGCCTAAACTAAGAAAACGTCATTCTTTTAAATTAATTTGACTTAATTCAAGTTCAAAGTCTTCGATTACTTACTAGCCCTCCTAACATATAAATATCTCTTTCGAGACGAAGTTATGCTAATGTTAAGTCTATTCAAGCAGTCCAATAACGAAATGTCGTCTTTCGAATGTTCATTCGATTATTTCAAGTGTGTAAGTAAATTTTGGCTAAAAATCAACTTGCAACATGTCAAAATTTGATAGAACGAAATCAAACCAATCATGAAAATAAGCACAATTGAATAAATTAAAACATGATCCAATACACTTCCAAAAATTATTGAATTTCCAGACTAAGAAAACTACTCAGACATGATAAAAGATAACTAAACTAACCAAAGATCGGGGAAATCTGAGCGGAAGGGGCTCGACTGAAATCGCCTTCACTAAGGGCTTCAGAACCACCTCAGGATCAAAACTCTCACACACAAAACTCACACAAAAGCAAAAACAAAACTAAGCAAACAATAAATTTGAGAGAAAATAAACTAAACTAATCTTCACTAGGCTAACTCTAACTTGCTTTGGTTGCTCGGGATTGCTTTCTTTTGCTGTCGGAGATTGCTATTTGTAGCAAATTCAAGTTGATCTCAGCCACACAGCCAAGGGAAAATGAAGAGACAGCAGTTACAGGCCTACCACGGCCCGTTGCAGCCACTACGGTCCGACCATAGTCTATGCTGGAACCAGTTTCTTACTCTTTTCTTACTCCACAGGTGTAGCAACTCATAGATGGCGATGGAGGAGGTCAAAACACAGCCATTAAAATGGCAATGTTTGATAAAAAGGCTAAAAATCCTGCAAAACACATAAAACAAATACACCCAAGCATAAATCGAGCATAGGAGAGTAAACAACATCATTAAGCAGAAATTCTCCTAAAAACGAGGCCAAATAGCCCTAAAAAGATGTACATATTAAGCACTTATCAATTTGCTTTGCAATTTTTGCTTCATTTTTTTAATTTTCCTTTTTTAGCCCCCTTTCTTAGCCCACGTTTATTTTATTTTTTCTTTATGTTTTGTGTGGCTCTGTAGGGATTGTTTAATTAAACCAATTTATGATTGGTTTTGTGAATATTTTTTTTCCATTTTTCTTTTTCCAAATCAAACTAAAGCTCCCTTTTTTTAAGAAACTGCTGGACTGACTAGTCTTCCCCCCCACTCAATTAGACCATGAAATGAGGTCGACTTTTAAGATGAAAAATCATTTTCCTCCGTAGATTTGATTTTTCATTGGAGAGTCTCTCACTTAATCTATTTGGGGTCAACTTGGACATCTTCCTTCTCCCTGCAACTCCTCCAATTACATCGCGAAGTGAGGTCAATTTTAAGATGAAAAATCATTTCTACCCATAGATTTGATTCCTCGCAAGAGACACCCTCACTCAAATTTTTTGGCATCAACTTGGATTTTTCTCTTCTAACTGCGATTCCTCTAATTAGATCGCGAAGTGAGGCTGACTTTTAAAATGAGGGATTGTTTCTTCCCATAGATTCAATTCTTTGCAAGAGACTCCCTGGCTTAATCTATTTGGAGTAGCTTTGATTTTCTTCTTTGAGCCGCGACTTCTTTTATCAGATTTGTGAAGGCATGGATCCTCCACTCATATGGGAATGGCATAACTCCTCTGGTCATATAGCAAAGACGCGACTCCTCTAATTAGATAATAAAGGCGTGACCCCTTCAGTAAGATAGTCAATGCATGACTCGTCCAATCAGAAAGTGAGGGTTTGACTCCTCTGATTAGATAACAGAGGCTTAACTCATGTGATCACAGAGCAAAGGCATTTAGACTCCTCCGATCAGATAATAAAGACTTGACTTCTTCTGTTAGACAGCAAAGGTAACTCTCCCAATCAGAAAGTAAAGGCTTGGCTCATCTGATTAGATAGCAGAGGCAACTCTCTTGATCAAAAAGGGATAGCTTTGCTCCTTCGATCAGATATGGGAGGCATAACTTGTCTAATCAGACAATAATGGTGGCTCATCTAATCAGACAATGCACACATAATCCCTTGGATCAGACAGAGGCTTGACTCGTCCAGTCAGATAACAAAGACATGACCATTCTGATTAAATAACAAGTGCCTGACCCTTCTACTTAAACAACAAAGACATGACCCTTCAAAGCAAGGAATCAACTCCAAATAGGAGGTTGTTGACTTGAAGGAAGATGCCTACATTGCCAGTGCCCGACTTGAAGGAAAAATCTACCAATTTGAAGGAAAACACCTATATCGCTAATGCATAGGGGGATGCGATCTTGTTGTGCTCCCCAACTTGAACGAGTTGTAAAAGTTCACAACAATGACAATTAAAGTATGTTTATATGATTTGAAAATGTACTTAATGACCTAGGAGCCAGCACATTTGATAAAATGACTTGATAGCCTTTTACTTTGATGACTGATAATTTTGAACTTGATGATTAGAGAGTCTATTTAGTGACTTGGAAGTGAGTAGTTTTATCGACTTAGGAGTCTTAAACTTTAAAGACTTGAGAGTCTTTAAGCTTGATAATTTGGAGCTTAGAACCGTCTTGCTTTCGGAGTCTAAAACTTTTGGACTTTGTAGCCTTTTAATTTTGATGTCTGGAGAGACTTAAACTTTGATGACTTGAGAGTTTGCATAGTGACTTGGGAGTTAGTAACTTTGTTGACTTAGGATTCTTGAAGAAAGAACTTTAGATTCTTATGAGATTTGATATCATGGGAGTCTGTTAGGATTAACTTGAGAGTCTAAGCGTTTGATGACTTTTGAGTCTACAACTTGGAAGTTAGAGAGTTTGATTAGGTTTCTGTAGGGGCTGACTTGGAAGCCTATTAGCTTAACGACTTAAAAGTCTACGGGGGCTAACTTGGCAATCTGGAAGGAGGGACTTAAACGTTTGTGGATTTGATGACTTGGGGTCTATGGAAATGGCTCGAAAGTCTTAAATCAATTACTTAGGAGTTTTGAACTTCAAAGACTTTGTAGTGTTTTAGTTTGGAGTCTGAAATTTTGATGACTTGATAATCTTGAACTTTAGAGACCTTGGAGCCTTGCATTTTGGTGACTTGATAGTCTTAAACTTTGGAAACTTTGGAGTCTTTGACTTTAAAGACTTAGGAGTCTATGACGCCAATGACTTGAGGTCTGTAAAGTTGACTTGAAAACCTTTGATGACTTGAGAGCCAACAATTTTCGTTGACTTGTGAGTCTATCACTTAACTGACTTGAGAATCTTTAAACTTTAATTAGTTAAGAGTTTATGTCCCTAATGACTTAAGAGTCTACCATCGTGAAGACTTGAGAATTGTGTGTTCACTTCAAAGATTGTAATTTTGTTGGCTTGATAGTCGTTAGGCAACTTGGAATATTTGATTTTGATCCCTTAGGAATCTGTGACTTTAATGGCTTACAAATCCTATGAGTGACTTGATAGTTTGTGGTGACTTGAGAGTCTAAAAGCTTAGACTTGGAAGACTTAAGGGTGACTTGAGAGTGAAAATTGTTTTGTGACTTAGGAGTCTTTCACTTTTATGACTTTGGGGAATTTGCAATGGTGACTTGAAACTCTATCCCTAAATATCAATTTTTCGGTGTGCTTATGATTTTGATAGACGATTAATTAGCGCCTTCACTATCTTCTTCATCTAATATGATCTTTCCTTCTTTTATAAGTTGCATGATTTGCTCCTTGAATGCTCTGTATTTCTATATAGGATGACCGATGATCCTGTGATGCTTGTAGTGCTTGGGATCATTAGTTCTTCGAATTTCTTCAGGATGCTTTGGCTCTGGCTGCTCTATAAGCATCTTCGTAAGAAGTTTGTTTACCATTTTCGATGCATTAAACTCATAACAAGGGCATTCTATGATTCGTCGTCATTGAGCCATTTTCCAAAGTACGCAATTGCGAGCTCTATATCATGAGCTCGTGTTGCCAATTCTTGGAATGTTTTAGGCTCGTGCACTTGCACGGTATAAAGTATCTCCCAATCCATCTATTGGCCACACATCTCAATAGCCGAAGATTTAGATAAATGGTCTTTGCACTTCAGAAAAAGAGCACGCTAATGGCTTATGTAATCAATGACTAGCTTATTGTCCCATTGCTTTGTGTTAGTTAACTTTCCTATGCTAACTTTGCGGTGTGTTGCATAGAAGCAATTCAAAAACTTACTTTCCATTTGCCTCCAGTTGTCAATGGACCTAGAAGCTAGCTCTATATGCCAATTAAATAAAATTCCTTTATGGAATCCCACGAACTGTTTCACTAATCTGTCTCCTTTAATGCCAGCATTATTCTAGGTTTCGATGAAGTAAGCAATGTGTTGTTTGGGGTTACCCTTGCCATCAAATTGTTAGAACTCAGGTGGTTGATAACTCTTCTTCTTCCCCTGTTTCGCCCTGAGTTCGAGGCATGTTTATCGTGATTTCGCCATTTTTGGTGACCTTTGAAGCTTGTTTGTGGCTGAGAAATTCGAATCCCTTTTCCCTATTTAATCTATTTGTTGCTTGGTTTAAATTGAGCTCGGATCTCGGTTGTTTTGGCTAAACTTGAATCTGCCTTCCCTACTAGGTTGCTATTTTGGAATGTTGAATAATTTCATTTTTGGTTTTAATTGCTTATGTTTTATTGCTTTAGAGTAGGTTTGGTTTGTGTCTAGGTTTTGGTTCAGCATCCCCTCCGCTGCTGCTCTGTTTCTTTGTTGTTTCTGTTCTCTGTTTCTCCTCTGTCTACTCAATCACGGTTGCTCACTGCTCACATTTGTCTGGATTCTGCTGGTCAGCTTTTGGTTCACCTTGAAGTCTTGATTGGAATGTTTCGGTCTTCTTCACTTCCCCCTTCCCTTGTTCTTTCCAACAATTCGGCTAGTGGATTGGAGTTGTGAACGCAGAGAAAGAGTGGTGAGGTTGTGCAGATGGTGAAGCTAGCTTGAAGTGTTCTGATTTAATAGTTACGCTAGTTAATATTCAACATTTAGTTTTATTTCCTTGTGCTATAGGGGTTACATAGTGAACTAAATGTTAGGACAAAGATTATTGAGTCTTGGCAAATTAGAATATGGTATCAGAGTGTTTAGCTTTGGTCATTTGTTGGTGTAATTACGATGAATGCTTAGCTTGTTCTATTCATATTTTAGTATGCCTAATTTGTTTGATTAGTTTCATTTTTCTTTTCTTTTATTAAGATAATGTGGTTTTGATAAGTGCTTAGAATTTACTTCATTTTGGGGTTATTTTGTTGAATTTTTACGGAGATTTCTGAACTTTATGTTATAATCTACACTCCTATTCTCGTTGTCACTTGGGAATGGTTCTTTTCTATATTTTGCAGGTTTTTGGACCTTTTTTCCTTGGTTTTGATCTCCAATTGAGCATGATTTGACTCCTCACGCCCCCAAGTCATCATGCTCGTGGAGGAAAAGTAGAGCCAGAGAAGTTCGAGATAAAGGTCACCACGGACCGTTCTTGATGAAGGTCACGGTCTGTGGTGAGCCTTAAACTGCTTACCTCGTGATCTTCCTTCTTCTTGTGGCTGGGATGCTCGCGTTTTTGCTTAAAAAGGATTGTTTGGCTGCAGAAAGAGATGAGAACTCATCTCACTTCTCACTCATCTTTCTTATATTTTTTTTTCCATTGGAATTAGAATTCTTAGTTTATATTTTAGAGTAAAAGAAGAAATTAAAGAAAGTCTTTGGGTTTTGGAGGTTTGAAGAGTGGGACACCGTTGGAGAATCACCTTTGCTGCTAAGTTTTCTCTCCCTTTAGTATTTTATTCAAATCTTGTTCTAGATGTTGTTAATTTTGAATATAAGTGAGTAGTTTATTTAATCCAGGGGCTTGTTAGCCAAAATATTAATTTGTATCATTAATCTTAATTGCTTGTGCTTATTTTGGGTTGGAATAACTGAATTCTACCTTTAGAAGTGTCGTGAGTGAAATTTTGCCAAATGTACTTGCTTATGCTAGACAGCTGAGTAAAGTATTGAAAGGAGAGACTTGCTATTTGACCGACAAGATAGGAATTGATTTAGCAATACTTGAAAGAGAATTTTTTTTTTTTGGGGTAAGAGGAAACTTTAGCCAATTACAACTTAGACTAAAATAATGACATTCGAAAGAATGTTAATCGGATTAGTTTAGGCAATTCAGTTTACTTTGAAAGAAAAGATTGAATTTGAGTTTGATTGCACTCCTTTCAGTCATCCAATCTATGTAAAATGTATGATTTAATTCATTGAGCCAACTCTTTAGTCAAAATAATTCACTAGATATTTTAATTCGATTGAATTTCTCGATTAGTTAATTAGCTAAATTCGAACAGCCTATTGGAACTTGTTTGCTTAGCCTTTTATAATAGGTCAAAATTCAATAGATTACATTTGGTCTTTATGGGAACGATATTAAAACTAAACTGCAACACCGTGCGCTTGTAGTGGTGTCAAGTTTTTGGTGTTGTTGCGGAGGATCAATTTATGGATATTTTGAGTTCACCTTTATAGAATTACTCACCATTTTTGTGCTTTTCCTTTTCTCTATAATTTTTGATTTGCTGTTGGTAGATTCTTTTTGGGTGATTTTTGCAGGATTTCTCCACTTATATGTGAAGTCCCTTTCCTTTTAAATTTGATCTGGAGATTGAATGGACTTTTCATCATAGGATGAAGAAGTTAAAGTTAGAGGAGCAAAGAGCCAAAGCTCAAGAAGCCTCTTCAATGATAGCGGGAGGAGGAGGTGATCAAAGACTGACACTTCGAGATTTTATCGCCCTAGGAGTCCAAAGCATTTCCTCTACCATTGCTCAACCAAACATGGAAGCCAACAATTTTGAGCTTAAGCCGGCTTTTATTTCCATGGTGTAACAATCCCATTTGGAGGCACCCCATTAGAAGATCACAACTTACACCTCTCGGTAATTTTAAAGGTGTGCGACATATTGAAACTCAATGAAGTTTCTACCGACGCCATTCGATTGTGATTATTTCCCTTTTCACTTAGGGAAAAGGCGAGAGCGTGACTTCATTCTTTGCCTCCCAGATGCATCACAACATGGGACGAGCTCACCAAGGTTTTTCTTGCAAAATTCTTTCCCCCAAGCAAGACGGTGAGTCTAAAAAACCAAATCACTACCTTTACTCAAAGGGAAGATGAGTCGCTCTATGAAGCTTGAGAGCTGTTCAAGGATCTATTGAGGCTATGTCCATATCATGGGCTCTAATGATGGATGATAGTACAAACCTTCTACAATGGAGTCACTCAACCAGTGAGGTCTACTATAGATGTGGCGGCCAGTGGTACTCTAATGAACAAGACAGAAGATGAGGCTTACAACTAGTGGTCTAATGAGAGATACTAACACAAGAAAGTTGAAGGTAAGCTAGAGCTTGATGCTATTTCTAAGCTATCTGCTAAAGTCGATGCCATGTCTCAAAGGTTAGAATGATTGAATGTTAATTCTATTAATTCAAGTACCCCTTTCCCATCATGTGCAATATGTGCATCTGCTGATCATTTGACTGTGAATTGTTAAGTCGGAAGTCCATTTACCTAAGATGGTAGTGACCAAGTCAACTATGTCAACACCTATAACCCTAGACCGACCAATGATCCATTCTCCAACACATACAATCCAGGCTGGAGGAATAAGCCTAATTTCTCCTATAGGTCTAATACCCCTCCTATGCCTCAAATGAATGTTAGACCACCTTGGATTTTAAAGACCACCTTACCCTCGACAGACACCTCAAAAATCCAATTTAAAGGTTATAATAGAGAGTATTCTTTTCGCACAACAAAAGCAAGATGAATATGTCAAGCAATTAGCCTCTAAGGTTGATGTGCTTACTAGTCATAATAAGATGTTGGAAGCTTAAATTACCCAAGAAGCTACCTCTTTATCTACATCCCTAGGTAAACATCTTTCTAAGAACGAACTTAGCACTAGGGAGCAATGTAATGTCATGATTGTAAGAGGGGGCAAGCAACATGAAGGACCTAAGGGGGTTAGCCGAGTTGAGCATTTGCATTATGGAAATAATGTGGTTGTTAAGAGGGAGGTGTCTAGTCCTTCTAATGATATGATAAGTGATGATGTGCATAATTCTCATAAGGTTCCTAATGACCCCAAGAAAACTTCCCGAAGACCTTACGTGCCATCTCTACTGTTCCGCCAAAGAATGGCTAATGTTAAGCTTGACTAATAATTTTGAAAGTTTTTAGAGATCCTTAAGAAACTATGCATTAGCATTCCAGTCACTGATGCCTTGTCTCAAATGCCTTCTTATGCTAAGTTTTTGAAAGAGATTTTATCTAATAAAAGAAAGTTAGAAGAGCATGAAACTCTGGCATTTGCTGAAGAGTGTGGTATCGTGATCTAAAACAAGCTCACTGCAAAGCTTAAGGACCCTGGTAGTTTTTCTATTTCTTATCGAATAGGGAATGTGTCAATAGATCGTGCTTTGTGTGACTTGGGGTTCAGTGTAAGTTTAATGCCCCTCTTCCTTTATAAAAAGTTAGACCTAGGTGAAATGAGACCCACCTCCATCTGCTTACAATTGGTGGACCGTTATGTAAAGTACCACGTGGATATTTTATAGGATGTCCCCATTTATGTGCCCTTAGATTTTGTGATTCTTGAAATGGAAGAGGATATGCACATCTCCATCATTCTTACGAGTCCATTCTTCGCCACCGTAAGGTGCCGTATTTTAATGTGAAAAAGGGTAAACTATCTTTTTATGTGGAAGATGAATATGTGGAATTTAACTTGATTAAAGCTTCTAAATTTCCTTCTATCTCTGGTGAGTGCCATCGAGTTGATGTGATGGATAGTTTGGTACGGGCGACCATTTCTAATAATGTTTCTAATGACCTTCTTGAGCACTGTATATTGAATGATGGTACTACTAAGGATGAAAAGCCCGAAGTAGCAATGTGTGCTCAAGTCTTGGAAGTTTATCCACAAGTTCCACCAACCTTTGCCAAGGTGGAAGTACTAGTGTATGATGATGTGCCCTGGTCTGATGAGAAATGTGCCCCCGAGGTAGAATTAAAACCTCTTCCTTCTTCTTTGAGGTATGAGTTTCTTAACCCCAATTCTATATATCCTGTGATTGTGAATGCGAGTCTAAATGCATATCAAGTTGCCTTTTTGCTAGGAATACTTAGGATGCATCGTAAGGCTATAGGGTATACTCTTGATAACCTTAAAGGAATTCACCCTTCTGTGTCTGTGCATCGTATTTTGATGGACGATGACCATAAACTCTCAATTGAACACCAAAGAACGTTGAACTCTAATATGCAAGATGTGGTCAAGAAAGAAATTTTAAAAATACTTAAGGTTGGCATTATTTATCCTATCTCCGATAGTAAGTGGGTGAGCCCGGTCCATGTTGCACGTAAGAAGGGGGGATGACAGTTGTAAAGAGTGAGAATAATAAACTGATTCCTACTAGGATGTTTATGGTTTGGCGTATGTGTATAGACTATGGGAAGTTGAATAAAGCCATCCATAAGGACTATTTTTACCTTCCCTTCATTAACTAAATGCTCAAGAGGTTGACCAAAAATTCTCATTTTTGCTACTTAGATGGGTGTTCGAGGTTTTCTAAATCGCCATCCACCCTAGTGACCAAGAAAAAAACCACCTTTACTTGTTCATACGGTACATTTGCTTGTAGGAGAATGTCATTTGGGCTGTGTAATACCCCCGCCATATTTCAACAATGCATGATGGCTATTTTCTCCGACTTTATCGAGGACATAATGGAGGTCTTTATGGATGAGTTTTTTGTGTATGGTATAACTTTGACCATTGCTTGAATAGTTTATCCAAAGTTTTATAAAGATGTGAGATATGAATTTAGTCTCGAATTAGGAAAAGTGTCATTTTATGGTATAGGAGGCGGTGGTTTAGGCCATATTGTTTCCAATAGGGACATTGAAGTTAACAAAGCAAAAGTAGAGGTAATTGAGAAATTACCACTACTTACTTCTGTAAAGGGTGTAAAGAGTTTTCTTGGACACAGTGGTTTTTATCGATGATTCATAAAATATTTTTCGAAAATTGCAAAACCTCTCATCTAATTACTTATCAAAGATGCGCCCTTTAAATTTAATGAATAGTGTTTGAGTGCTTTTCACAGGTTGAAGGAGGCTTTGATTTCTGCTCCGATTACACAAGCTTCAGATTGGGGATTAACTTTTGATGTAATGTGCAATGCTAATGGCTACACAGGGGGAGCAGTTTTGGGGTGATGGAAGGACAATAATCCCTATAACATCTACTATGCGAGCCGAACTTTGGATGATGCTCAAATGAGCTATGCCACCAATGAGAAAGAGTTCCTAACTGTTGTGTTTCACCTTGGAAAAATTCTGCCTATACTTGATTAATGCCAAGGTGGTAATTTTCACTGATCATGCCGTATTAAAGCATTTCTTGAAGAAGTCTGACTCTAAGACCAGTCCCATTCACTAGCTGCTTCTTCTCTAAGAATAGAACTTGGAGATTCGAGACAAATCCGACCACGAAAATGTAGCTGCAGATCATCTATCGCGTTTGAGTCCTGAGGCCACACCAATAGATGAGTTTCCCATAGATGACTCCTTCCCGAATAATTAATTCCTTGCAATATCTCACCAAGCCACTCCATGGTATGCTGATTTGGTGAATTTCAAGGTGTGTGGAGTAATGCCACCTGGGTTGTCTTATGAACGAGGGAAGAAATTTCTTTTTGATGTGAAATATTATACGTGGGAGGAGTCTCTCCTTTACAAGCTATGTGAAGATGGTGTTTATAGAATATATTTGCTGAAAGATGAGGTTTATAGTGTCCTTCACCATTGCCATGCTTCAGCTTATATATGGGGACACTTAGGACTGGACAAGATCATTGCTAAGGTGCTTCCGGCGGGTTTCTATTAGCCCACTCTCTTCAAAGATGTAAGAAACTTTATCATGACTTGCGCTCGATGCCAACGTACAGGGAATATTTCCAAAAGGCATGAGATGCATCAAAGTAGGATTCTTGAGGTACTACTTCTTAATGTTTGGGCGATTGACTTCGTGGGTCCATTTCCTCCTTCTCACAATAATCTTTACATCCTTGTGGCAATTAATTATGTCTCCATGTGGGTAGAAGCCATTGCCTCTCCTACCAATGACTCCAAGGTGGTAATCAAGTTTCTTAAAAAGAACATCTTTATAAGATTTGGTACACCGAGAGCTCTTTTGAGTGACAATGGACTTATTTTTGTAACAAGCCACTTGAGTCTCTCTTAAAGAAGTATGGTTTTTCATAAGATTACTATGCATTATCATCCCTAAACAAGTGGTTAAGTTGAGTTATCTAATCGAGAGTTGAAGAGTATTTGGGAGAAAACAGTCGATCAGTTGGCAAAAGATTGGTCTATGAAGCTTGATGATGCTCTTTGGGCTTACCGAACTACTTATAAAACTTCTAAATGCAACTTATCTAGCTCATTCAATTGCAATATCCACTTCTCACTAGCCATCTCAAGATCAAATTTGAGAGTTCGAATTGCCCAATACGCTTGATGTTCTAACTCAACCAGCAAATGGCAAGACTTCCCAAACACTAACCGGTATGGAGTTTGATTATAAGTTTTTGAAACATGCTTCATGTTTTGTCCATCATGTTGACTGCGATTCAATTACTTAATGATTCTTTGCATGAATATTGGGCACATGAGATCTAATGAGTTAGTTGAGCTTAGGTAGTTGTCCCACGAGGCTTTGAACTTGAGTAGACTAATTCATCATTTTATTCTTGTATTATTTTTCATGTGTGACTCGTCCTAGATTTCAAATCTCAAGAACTTGCTTTGATTCTTGTTCAAGATCACATTTAGCATGCACATTTAGGCAACATGATTGAGGCATTCTTCGAGTTTATAAGCTACATTGACTAAATAGTCACCCTTATTATGTCTGATTTATCTCTTGCTACCCCTGTTGGGCCTTGACACTTTTATTGATGCAAACCTATAACATGATCATTGGGCAAATACAAGTCTTACCATTTAGCCATGACTATAGAGTTTCATTAGTTGATTGGGAGTAGTTTGTGGTTAATGACATTTTTGTTTTGTGTGGTTTGTTTGGATGTGATAAGGGATTTATGCTGTATTTCTCTGCGTGTCAATTTGGTTGAATTTTGTGCATTGTTAGAAAAGTTTTGACAAGTGCAAAATTTGCCTTGCCATAATCCTTCTCTTCGAGGAAAAAAAAAAGGACAAAAGAAGAAAAAAGGAACAAAAATATAAAAAATAACAGAGAATGACCTCTTGTTCTCGGAATGCTTTTCAACTTTTATGGTCAGTTTACACATGTCCTCAAATGACCAGTAAGGTTGGAGTTCAACCTTCTCAACAATGTTGGGATCAAGTCCTCTTAGAAACCTAGTCATTATATGCTCGTTTTCTTTTTCTAAGCCACTTCTAATTTGGAGTTGCTCAAACTCCCGTTTGTACTTGTCAACATTCATGTGTCCTTGACTCGAGGAAGTGACCTTAACATAAAGGTCATGCTTGTAATTATCAGGTCAGAACTTTTATGCAGGAGTTTCTTCAATTTGGGCCATGTTCTAACCCAAGATTTACCTTCCTTGTTCCTTTTCCTTTTGGTGTTTTCATGCCAAAGAGAGACATACTTTTTTAGTTTAAGGATGGTAGTTTTAAAGGCTTTCTCATGGGAGTATTCTTTGATCTCAAAGAATCTCTCCAACGCTTGAACCCACTCAAGGTAAAGTTCCAGGTTCGAGTTCCCTTCAAATTCAGGGGGTAAATTTTCATGTCCCTCAAATCATCTACTAGTTGTGTAGGAGGTAGCCTTCTCCTACTTAAATCCTCAT
The DNA here is from genome assembly GCA_029747015.1 of Carnegiea gigantea. NCBI lineage: Eukaryota > Viridiplantae > Streptophyta > Magnoliopsida > Caryophyllales > Cactaceae > Carnegiea > Carnegiea gigantea. The sequence continues at coordinate 213,533 of JAKOGI010001262.1, read as the reverse complement.
CATCCTAGGAAGAAGATGGTTGAGTGGAAGGGGAATTACCCCTTTGAGAACCACAGTCTCTTCTCCTTTGTCCTCTCGAGTTAGGCCTTAAGCCAGGTAGAACCTCTTCTAACCCAGTGGAAATGGTGGCTACTTCTGTGGACAATCTTTGGAAATTCTGTTGTAGTTGGTGTATGGCATTATCCCTACTTAACTTACGAGCTTGTTCTAAACTAAGTCCTCTAGAGACCCTAGGTTAGGAGTATTACTTTCTTCCTCCATGGACATAGCCTGGAATTCAGTAAGGTTGTTTGTGGTGTTTCAAGGTTCTTTTGCAACAGGGTGTGTGTTTAGAGTATGTTAAGTGCTTTGTAACGGCTAAAAATGTGGTTTTAAAATAGGGGAAGATTGCAAACCAATAAAATAGTAAGCAAAATCACCAGGTGGAGCTCTAATAGCACTTTGATGCGTGAGCTAGGAATAAACTCAAGTAATGGACTCAGTTTGCATTTTGGTTCAAGCTTGGCTTACAAAACAGCAAGGAGCTAATCAAGAACAGGGGATATGAATGGGATAAAGGTTGGGCCACCACCCAAGCTAAGATAGGATTCCACCCTCCAGATCATGAAGGCTAGGCCACCAAATCTAGATTAAAGGAAACCACTCTAATCAACAACCAATTTTAGATTGATAAAGAGAGATTTTGAGGGAGTTTGTGTATAAACACAATGCTATAACTTTCCATCAGTGGAATTCTGCCTTGAATAGGTAGACAAGCATCCCTATATACACGTTCATCAGGTAGCAAGCAAGTAGGCTAGCTCCTTGGCTAAACTAATCTGGCGAAATGCAAAATAGATTTTGCTAAAGCTAAGTACAAACATGAGTCTAGCTAATACAATCCGTTTAGAGCAAACCAAAGGCTAGAACATGATTAATTATCCCTAAACAAGCCACTTTCACATGGTGGAGAGAGAAATGGTAGGCTGCAGGTTGTCATTTTTTGACCATCCAAGCCGAAAGCAAGTGGATGTCACTTCTCAAACGAATTGGCCAAGTGGTCTTCCAAAGCTGCAAAGCTGGCCATGATGATGTTCCTAGTGTCCAAGTAACCAAGGGAACAAGCAAGCAAATCACCAAACCATCCTTATTAAGGAATAACTTAGCAGAGTCAAAACAACTTATTTTAGCTTGATAAACCTGGATTAGCGCTGGAAAAGATCAAGTTGGTCCGTAACATATACTTGACTTGGAATTGATTTTAATGAATGGTTAGATTCCTTAGGATGTTAATAAACATCCCAAATAGATAAATCAACCCTAAATCTAGTTTAGGTAGGAGAACCAACTAGAAACTTAAACTGGGTCTGGAATGGCCTTAAACTGCAACGCAATTGAAACTCCATAAAGAACTGGCATGATTTGGTTTTCTCTTCATGGATTGATACCTTAGGATGTTGACTATCAACCTAAGTAAAGTTTGGTCCCAAACTAGGTTTTAGGTGGTGACCCCCCTAATCTTTCAATATGGGTAAAGTGGAATCCTTGCAGTATACATTCACCATTTTAGGCCAATGTAGCAAAATGCCTATGACTTAGGCCAAAATGAGTTTCCTCAATGAAACTAGACATTTTAGGGAGTCCAACAAAATAGGACTTGCCCATAGGATGTCTTGAAAACTCCTAGAAGCATACCATCCAAAACCACACTCAGTTCTAGATTGAACAGGAGAACAAGGAATCAATTACTAGTGTTGTGGCTTGCTTTCCTTGATCTTGCTTGGCCTGGTTGGCACCATGAAATTATTTTGGATTTAGGGAACTCTCTTGGATGCCTTGCTGTGCATCAATTTGTGAGTTCATTATTGTGATTAGAATAATTGTTAGAGGCTAAATTCACAATTTGGGTTGGTAGTAACACCTACTATGCTTGTTAATGATGAATTAGATCTTGCTGAACTTGTTTTGACGCTCTGATTTGGAAACCATTGACCGAGTCTTAATTGCATTTTACTGGAACAATGCAAGATGAATCCTTTACCTGGCATTGCTTAGTTAATGGTTACAACTTTAATATAAAAATAAGTAGGGTCCTTATTGGGATTAAGATATTGCTTATCTTATAATCATGTTATTATTAGTTCCATTAAATTAGGAGATTTATAATGATTGGATTAGTCCTTGGCTGTCGAAAGAGGAAGGGAAATGGGTCTTAAGTTTTAATCTATTCATTCTAAATGCATGTCTGTATCATTTCCAAAGGGTTGTTAATTCGAACCCGAGGCTTGGCATCATCCCCAACCTCATAACCGTTGTGTTTAGTTAGCTTAGTTGTACTTGTTCATTAGAGTCATTGATATTACAGGCGAAGATAAGGTAACTGAGTCAACTAGTTGCGTACAAGAGAGCTCCCCAAGTCGTGATTGTTAGATGATACCTGCAGCTGTGGTTTTGACCTAACAATACCTATTATGTAAAAACTGTAATTGTAAACTATTATTCATTTCATGAAAAGAATATGTGTTCATTTCATGAAAAGAATATGTGTTGTATTCAATTGCAATGACTGAGCATAAATATGTGATGCTAAATTAAAAAAAAGTTCATCTGATTGTGGGTTTAAAGGAGAAATATAAAGATTTGATTGGTTATAAATTCATCTGTTATCATAAAGTTGATAATTGTAGAATCCAAATCACAAGAAAAATAAACCAAGACACATGTGCAGCGATGAATAAATGAAAATTTTCATTTGAGCTTTACTCAATAGATACCAAGCTTACATCACAAAAGTGCAAAGTGCATTAAAAGTCCATCTCACAAAAAAGAAAAGACTAAACCAATCACAAATTGATTTAATTAAATAAGTAATTCTTGTTCTGCTCACCCCCCCCCAAAAAAAAAAGAGGAAAGGAAAGTACTGAAGGCCACTTGAAAAGAAGAAAGGGCCTGAAAAGGGAGAATATAAAAAAGAAAGAGAGAAATCAAACAATAGAGTGTCAAAGCAAAATTGGGAAGCACAAAGAAGCACAGGGATAGTCAGCGGAAAAGGGAAAACAAATTCTGGATAAATTGCTATGGAGTGTTGTGCTCATCAGAATGACGCTTTGGAGTACTTCAGCATTAAATTTTCAAAATTTGGCTGTCTCAAACGCAAAGTCCGCTTCTTCTTTTCTCTGTTCTGCCATCTGCCATAGCCATGGAGTGTTTGTTTTGATTTCCCTTAAACAAGGAAAAAAAAGAGGCAAAGAGGCTTATGGAGATTCGGCAGTTGGGAGCCATTTCTTCTTTAAAGAAGTGTAAAACTTGTTCACTTGGAGAAAGAGATGAAAGGCTAAGAAATCCCATCGAGCATGCCAAAATTTATAAACACAAATTTCGCACTTATAAATTAGACAAGAAATTGAGGAACAAATCTGATTTTTATGTTGGTGTTGCATATGGGTACAATATCTAAATTAAATACAATGAGATGATCCTCTGATTCGATATCCTATTGACTTGATTGACTCGAGGGCGTAACTGCTTGATTTCGATCGTTGCAGAATCAGCTGAAGAACCCTGAAAACTGTTCGTGATCTTGATCTGGAAGTGGTTGATTGTAGTTTCTAAAATTCTATAAGTTCTGATCCTTCTCGCTTGGTAGATGGATGCTACTTGTCATTTCAGCTATGAATTCTGCAAATGTTGGATGTTTATTGTAGTTGGCCCGATTAATCGATGCGATGGTGAGGTTGCTTGATCTTGATCAATAAATTGGATTAAAAACTCTGAAATAGACTTCAATTTGAGGTTGCAGAAGCTGTTGAACTGACTGGCTCTGATCCTTATTATTTGATAGTTGGATGTTGTTTGTAATCTGAGTTCTAGAGCTTATATGATGCAGAATGCTGAGCTCCTTTTAGAATAAGGGAGAAGACCCCTATTTATAGGCTCTGCCAGCTAAGGTGAGAGCCGGGTTTTGGGCATAGGCCCAATAATTATTTTCTTATTTTTAAATAAAGTAAATAATTATTAATTTCTACATCATTGACGACACGTGGCAGCTTTTAACTGGCTGAATTTTAGCCACATTTAATTTTGATCAAGCGGGTTCACCAAAGTCAACATGACACATAGCAATTTGTGATTGATCGATTTTTTTACATGTGACACCTTTCGGTTTGTCATAGAATTTTTGCCTTCTACAAATATCCCCTTGAGAGTTGGCCGTGTACGCGAATTTGAAGCATGTGTGTGCTCTTTTTTTTGAAGTGGTTGAGTCTTGAATGCTTGATTGTTGCAAATGATCAAAGATTTGATGGGTAAATTCTTTTTTTTTACTTACCAAGTAAGTTGGTAACTTGATGCTCAACAATTTTTTTTTCGCTTAATGGATTTAAGACCGATAAACATCCAAGCTCATGGAAATAGTTTGAAGTCCCTTTTTTTTTTTTTTTGGGCCCTAGTTGTGGCAAAATTTTTTTGTTTTAGGCTTTCACCATTAATAAATGATTCTCCCACTTTGGAATTAAAAAAAATTAATCCTAAATTGGGTGGATTTGTGCAGCAACACTAGGCTTCCCTTTTTTTTTCTTTTTTTTTTGCACTCCTTAAATTAACGTTTCTTCTTCTTCTTCCCTTTTTTAGGAAGCTATTGAATCAAATACTCTCCCTATCAGATCGCAAGTGAGGTCGAATTTTAAGACGAAAAACTGTTTCTCCCCATAAATTCGATTCTTTGTAGGAGACTCCCTCACTTAATCTGATTGGAGTCGACTTGAATTTCTTCCTTCTAGTCACAACTCTACCAATTATATTGTGAAGTAATGTCGACTTTTAAGACGAGGAATCGTTTATCCCCGTAGATTTAATTATTCGCAGGAGATTCCTTCACTTAATGTTTTTGGTGTCGACTTTGATTTCTTCTTTCTTGCCACGCCTCCTCCAATTAGATTGGGAAGTGAGGTCGACTTTAAAGATGAGGAATCATTTCTCTCTGCAGATTCAATTCTTCGCAGAAGACTCCCTCACTTAATCTAGTTGGGGTCGACTTTGGATTTCTTTCTTTCAGTCGCGACTTCTTCCATTAGATTTGTGAACGCATGGCTTCTCCACTTAGATAGTGAAGGTATAACCCCCTCCGGTTAGATAGCAAAGACATTCATACAAGGAAGGTGTGCCCCATGCAGTCAGATAGTGAAGGCATGCTCATCTAATTGGAAAGCGAGGGTTTGACTCCTCCGATCAGACAGCAAAGGCTTGACTCATACGATTAGAGAGCGAAGGCATTTAGACTGCTTCGATCATACATCACAGACTTGAGTTATGCTATCAGACAGCGAGTACAGCTATCCAGATTAGAAAGATACAACTTGGCTCCTTCAATCAGACAGATGAGGCGTGACTCGTCCAATCAGATAGCGAAGGTGACTCATCCGATTAGACAATGCAGACTTGACCCATTTGATCATTCAGAGGCTTGACTGCTCTAGTCAGACAGTACAGATTTGACCCCTTCAATCAGACAAAGACTTGACTCGTCCAATCAGACAACATAGGTGACTTCTCCGATCAAACGATGCAGACTTGACTTCTTTGATCAGACACAAAGTTGACTCTTCCGGTCAGACAAGAAAGGCATGACCCTTCCGATCAGAAACCGAAACCTTGACTTTGCGACTCCTCCGATCATAAAATGAAGTGAGGTTAACTTTTAAAGCTAGGAATCAATTTGAAATAGGAGGTTGCCTAATTGAAGAAAAGAGGCCTACATTGCTAGTGCCCGACTTGAAGGCAAAAAACTGCTAACTTAAAGGAGTACGCCTATATCCCTAACGTGAAGGAGGATGCGATCTTACCGTTTCCCCCAGCTTGAAGGCGTTTTCAGCAATTTGGTGGCCCTTTGAAGTTTGTTTATATGATTTGAAAATCTACTTAGTGATCTACGGGTCAACACCTTTGATAAAATGACTTGACAGTCTTTTACTTTGACGACTGGGAGTTTTGAACTTGATGACTTGGGAGTCTATTTAATGACTTGGAAGTCAATGATTTTGTTGACTTAGCAGTGTTAAACTTTGAAGACATGAAAGTCATCAAGTTTGATAACTTGAAGCTTAAAACTTTCTTGATTTTGGAGCCTAGAGCTTTGACGACTTGGTAGTCTTTTAATTTCGATGTCTTGAGAGACTTGAACTTGATGACTTGAGAGCCTACTTGATAACTTGGGAGTCAGTAATTTTGTTGACTTAGGAATCTTGAAGAAACAACTTTGAAGTCTTCAAAAAAATCGACTTGGAAGTCCACGAGATTTGGTAACTTGGAAGTCCGAGAGTTTTATATCTTGGTAGTCTTCCGATTTGATTACTTAAGAGTCTTGAATTTTACTAACTTGATAGTCCCTTACTTCGATGTCTTTGACTTTGGAGACATAAGAGTCTGTTACATCAATGACTTGAGGGTCCGTAAGGTTAACTTGAAAGTCTTCGATAATTTGAGAGTTAATAACTCTATTAGACTTGTGAGTCTATAACTTAGATGACTTAAGAATCTTTAAACTTTAATTATTTGAGAGCTTGTGCCGTTGATGACTTGAGAGTCTACCATGTTAATGACTTGAGATTTGGTGAATTCACTTCAAAGTTCGTAATTTTATGGACTTGACAGTCTTTTGATGACTTGGAAGTCTTTGATTTTGAAGGCTTGAGCATCCTATGAGTAACTTGATAGTCTGTGATAACTTGAGAGTCTAGAAGTTTGGACTTGGAAGTCTTAAGGGTGACTTTAGATTCGAAGTTGTTTATAACTTGACAGTCTTGAAGAGTGACTTGAAAGTCTTCATCAAGCATATAGTTACGTTGACTTAGAAGTCTTGGAGTTTGTTAACTTGGAAGTTTAATATAATTGACTTGAAAATCTTCAAATTTGACAACTTGGGAGTTTACGAAATTTGATGACTTAGGAGTCTTGAATTTGAATGACTTGATAGTTACCTACTTTGCTGACTTAGAAGTTTGAAACTTTGACGACTTAGCTGTCTGTAAGACCTTGATGACGTCAAGGTCTGTCAAGGCTTAACTTCGGAGTTTGGTAGGATTGACTTTGAAGTCTAGGAGTTGGATGACTTAGGTGTCTTTAGAAGCTAACCTGGAGGTCTTAGAGTTTCTCAAGTCAGAAGGTTGTAAAGGTTGACTTAGAAGTCTTAGAGTTGGTGACTTAGATGTCTAAAATGAGTGACTTGAAAGTCTTCGAGTCTATGTAAGGAGTGATTTGAAAGTTCGTAAGCTCTTTGATGACCTAGGAGTCTGTAGAAGTTGACTTAGAAATCTTCCCCCTAAATGCCAATTTTGGGTCACCCTCTTCTAAAGCACTTTCCAATATGATCTTAATAGATGACAAATCAGATTATTCAGTGTCTACTTCGTATAATGTGATTTTTTTCTTCTTTCACAAGTTGCAAGACTTATCTTCTGAATGCTTTGCACTTCTCTATAGGATGACTAATGATCCGGTGATACTTGCAATATTTGGAATCATTAGTTTCTCCAATGTCTTCAGGACGCTTTGACTCTGGAAGTTCTATAAGCCCTTTTGAGAGAAGTTTGTCAAGAATTTTTGGTGCATTAGACTCAGAATATGGACATCCATTCTCTTCAGAGCCTCTAAGCATTGAACTTCTACTTGTTGACGATGTCATTGATTCATCATCATTGAGCCGTCTTCCATAGTAGGCAATTGTAAGCTCTATATCATGAGCTTCTGTTGCCAATTCATGGAATGTTTTAGGCTTGCTCACTTGCGAGGCATAAAGTATTTCCCAATCCATCCCTTGGGCAAACATCTCAGCAGCTGAAGATTCGAAAAAATGGTCTTTACACTTTAGAGCAGGAGTACGCCAACGACTTGTGTAATCAATAAATGGCTCGTTGGTCCATTGCCTTGTGTTATTTAACTCCTTTAAGGAATATGATGAACTGTTTCACCAATCGGTCTCCTTCAGTGCCAGCGTTACTGCAGGTTCCGATGAGGTGAGCGATGTGTTGTTTGGGGTTACACTTAGCATCAAATTGTTGAAATTTAGGTGGTTGATAGCCATGAGGCATACGAAGTGCATCGATCCTCTTTGTATAAGGCTTCTTATACAAGTCCGTTTTATGAGAATCCCCCTCCTAGATGAGCCTTCACTGCATCAGCTATCAATTTTTAGATTTGCTCAGCAAACATCGAGCCTAAAGAGCGATCCTTCTTTGCGTTGTGCTCATTGTCAAATTGTTTGCTGTGATTAGAATCTCTATTGGAATCTTCAGTGTTTAAACCTTTGTTGGAAGTTTCAGAGGATTTCTTTTCCAACTTCTTCACCAGCTCAGCAATCTGCTCACTTTGATGCTCAATTTGGGCATCCTTTTCTACACTTTCCTTTGAGAGTTTATCGAGCTTGGCCTTCATATCTGCCAGGTAATCTGCTAAGTTGATAACCTCCATCACCATGACCGGCATGACGACTGGGAGAAATGTAAATCCGTTGGAGATGTTGGTGAAGAATCATTACCCTTATAGTTGTCATCCTATGCATCGAAAGGCTGAAAGACAAGATTGATGTATGTTTGGAATTCTTCTAGTCCACATAGTAGAGTCTTCCTTATATTAAAGATAGCAAGAGTCTTTAGCTTTATAGAATGGAGACAACCAGTTTGATTGACTCCATCAGTAGGCAAGTTGAAACTAAATTTTTGAGTTTTGGATGACTGCCAAGTTGGAGTCACAACTTGTTGCTTTAAGGTGGTGGAAGCAGCATCTTTGGTCATGCTCCTAGTCGTCACCCTAGGGCTTCGATTGCAAAATGCAATTAGCCTTTGTGAATCCTTTGGATGTGGATCGAATTGTCTCCTTCTTTGAAGGTTGAACAATTGCGTTCTTAGGAGTCATTTCTTCTTTAAAGGAGTGTAGAACTTGTTCACCTGGAGAAAGAGATGAGCGGTAGAGAAGTCCCATCGAGCGTGCCAAAAATATGTAAACGGAAATTTTGCGGCTAAAATAAATTAGATAAGAAATTGAGGAGCCAATTTGATTTTTGTATTGATGTAGTATGCCTAGGTACAATCCTTGAATTAAATACAATGAGATGATCCTTTGATTCGATCTCCTAGTGACTTTATTGACACGAGAGTGTAACCGCTTAATCTCGATCGTTGTAAATCAGCTGAAGAACTCCGAAAACTATTCTTGGTCTTGATCTGTAAGTGGTTTCTGAAACTCTACAGGTTCTGATTCTTGTCACTTGGTAGCTGGATACTGCTTGTCGTCTGAGCTCTGAATTCTCTCAATGCTGGATGTTGAATGTAGTTGGCCAGATTAATCGATGCGAGTTTGAGGTTGCTTGATCTTGATCAATGAATTTGATGAAGAACTCTGAAATAGACTTCAATTTAAGATTGCAGAAATTGTTGAAGTAACTAACTTCGATTTTTGTTGCTTGGTAATTGGATGTTGTTTGTAATCTGAGTCCTAGAGCTTGTAGGATGATGAATGATGAGCTCCTCTTAGAATAAAGGGGAGCACCCCTATTTATAGGCTCTGCCAGCTAGGGTTAGAGCCCGACTTTGGACCTACGCCCAGTAATTATTTCTTTATTTTTGAATAAGGTAAATGATTGCTAATTTCTACATCATTGACGACTCGTGGCAGCTTTTAACTTGCTGAATTTTAGCCACACCAAGCGGGTTCACCAAAGTCAATGTGACAAATGACAATTTATGGTTGGTCGATTTTTTTTAGATGTGGCACCATCTGGTTTGTCGTAGAATTTTTGCCTTCTGCAAATGCCCCCTTGAGAGTCAGTCGTATACACGAATTTGAAGTGTATGTGGTTTTTTCTTGAAGCGGCTGAGTCTCGAATGCTTGATTGATGCAAATAATCAACGATTTGATGGGCAATTTTTTTTATGTACTATGTGAGTCAGTAACTTGATGCTCACCCAATTTTTTTTTTCGCATGCTAATTTGATGGATTTAAGAATGATAAACGTCCAAGCTCATGGAAATAGTTTGAAGTCCAATTTTTTTTTTGTTTGGGGCCCTAGCCTTGGCAAAACATTTTTGTTTTAGGCCTTCACCATTAATAAATGATTCTCCCACTTTGGATTGAAAAAAAATTAATCCTAAATTGGGTGAAGTTGTGCAGCAACACTAAGCTTCCCTTTTTTTTGGCTTTTTTTTGCATTGCTTAAACTAACATTTCTTCTTCTTCTCCCCTTTTTGGAAAGTTGTTGCATCAAATACTCTCCATATCAGATCGCAAGTAAGGTTGGCTTTCAGGACGAGGAATCATTTCTCCCCGTGAATTCGATTCTTTTCAGGAGACTCCCTTAATCTAATTGGGATCAACTTGAATTTCTTCCTTCTAGCCATAACTCCACCAATTAGATTGCAAGATGAGACCGCCTTTTAAGACGAGGAATCGTTTATCCCTGTAGATTCGATTATTCGCAGGAGACTGCCTCACTTAATTGTTTTGATGTCGACTTTGATTTCTTCTTTCTTGCCACGCCTCCTCCAATTAGATTGGAAAGTGAGGTCGACTTTAAAGACGAGGAATCATTTCTCTCTGCAGATTCAATTCTTCGCAGGAGACTCCCTCGCTTAATATAGTTGGGGTCGACTTTGAATTTCTTCCTTCCAGTCGCGACTTCTTCTATCAGATTTGCGAAGGCATGGCTTCTCCACTTAGATAGTGAAGATACAACCCCTTCGGTTAGACAGCAAAGACAATCAGATAAGGAAGGTGTGCCCCTTCCAGTTAGATAGTCAAGGCATGCTCCTTCAATTGGAAAGCGAAGGTTTGACTTCTCTGATCAGACAGCAAAGGCTTGACTTATACGATTAGAGAGCAAAGGCATCTAGACTCCTTCAATCAGACAGCAGAGACTTGATTTTTGCTATCAGATAGTGAACGCAGCTATGCCGATCAGAAAGCAATAGCTTGGCTCCTTCAATTAGATAGATGAGGCAAGACTCATCCAATCAGACAACAAAGGTGACTCATCTGATCAGATAGTGCAGATTTGACCCCTTTGATCATACAGATGCTTGACTCCTCTAGTCAGACAGTGCAGATTTGACCCCTTCGATTAGACAAAGACTTGACTCGTCCAATCAGACAACAAATGTGACTTTTTCGATTCGTCAATGCAGACTTGACTTCTTCGATAAGACAGAGGCTGGAATCTTCTCGTCAGACAGGAAAGACATGGCCCTTTCGATTAGACACCGAAAGCTTGACTTTGCGACTCCTCCGATCATAAAATGAAGTGAGGTGAACTTTTGAAACTAGGAGTCGATTTGAAATAAGAGGTTGCCTACTTGAGGGAAGATGCCTACATTGCTAGTACCCGACTTGAAGGAAAAAAGATGCCAATTTAAAGGAGTACGCCTATATCGTTAATGTGAAGGGGGATGCAATCTTACTGCTACCCCCAACTTGAAGGCGTTTTCAACAATTTGATAGTCGTCAGAAGTTTCTTTATGTGATTTGAAAATGTACTTAGTGACCTACGAGTCAACACCTTTGATAAAATGACTTGATAGTCTTTTACTTTGATGGCTAGGAGTTTTGAACTTGGTGACTTGAGCGCCTATTTAGTCACTTGGAAGTCAATAATTTTGATGACTTAGGAGTGTTAAACTTTGAAGGCTTGAGAGTCATCAAGTTTGATAACTTGAAGCTTAAAACTTTCCTTATTTTGGAGTCTAGAGCTTTGATGACTTGGTAGTCTTTGAATTTCGATGTCTTGAGAGACTTGAACTTTGATGACTTAAGAGTCTACTTGGCGACTTGGGAGTCAGTAATTTTGTTGACTTAGGAGTCTTGAAGAAACAATTTTGAAGTCTTTAAAAAAATAGACTTGGAATTCCATGAGATTTGGTGACTTGGAAGTCCGAGAGTTTTATACCTTAGCAGTCTTCACGATTTGATGACTTAGGAGTCTTGATTTTTACTGACTTGACAGTCTCTTGCTTCGATCTCTTTGACTTAGAAGACGGAAGAGTCTGTTGCATTAATGACTTGAGGGTTTGTAAGGTTGACTTAAAAGTCTTCAATAACTTAAGAGTCAACAACTCTGTTTGGCTTGTGAGTCTATAACTTAGATGACTTGAGAATCTTTAAGCTTTAATTATTTGAGAGCTTATGCCGTTGATGGCTTGAGAGTCTACCATGTTGATGACTTGAGATTTGTTGAATTCACTTCAATGTTTGTAATTTTATTGACTTGATAGTCTTTTTGCGACTTGGAAGTCTTTGATTTTGAAGGCCTTGATAGTCTGTGATGACTCGAGAGTCTTGAACTTTGGAATTAGAAGTCTTAAGGGTGACTTGAGATTTGAAGTTGTTTGTAACTTGACAGTCTTGAGGAGTGACTTGAAAGTCTTCATCAAGCACATAGTTACATTAACTTAGAGGTCTTGGAGTTTGTTGACTTGGAAGTTTAATATAATTGACTTGAAAATCTTTGAATATGACAACCTCAGAGTTTATAAAATTTGATGATTCAGGACTCTTGAATTGTAATGACTTGATAGTTCCTTACTTTGCTGACTTACAAGTTTGAAACTTTGACGACTTAGCTGTCTGTGAGAGTTCGATGACTTTAAAGTCTGTCAAGGCTTGACTTCGAAGTTTGGTAGGATTGACTTTGAAGTATAAGAGTGTGATGGCTTAGGTGTCTGTAGAAGCTAACCTGGAGGTCTTGGAGTTTCTCAACTCAGAAGGCTATAAAGGTTGACTTAGAAGTCTTAGAGTTTGGTGACTTGGAAGTCTAAAATGAGTGACTTGAAAGTCTTCGAGTCTATGCAGGAAGTAACTTGAAAGTCCGTAGGTTCTTTAATGACTTAGGAGTCTGTAGAGGTTGACTTGAAAATCTTTCACTTAAACGCCAATTTTGGTCGCTCTCTTCTAAAGCACTTTCTAATGTGATCGTAATAGACGATCAATAAGATTCTTAAGTGTCTTCTTCGTCTAATATGATTTTTTCTTCTTTTACAAGTTATAGGACTTGTCTTTTAAATGCTTTGCACTTCTCTACAAGATGACTGATGATCCTATGATATTTGTAATATTTGGGATCATTAGTTTTTCTAATTTCTTTAGGACGCTTTGACTCTGGAAGTTCTATGAGCCCTTTCTCGAGAAGTTTGTCAAGAATTTCTGGCGTATTTGACTCAGAATATGGACATCCATTCTCTTCAGAGCCTCTAAGCATTGAACTTCTACTTGTTGACGATGTCGTTGATTCATCTTCATTGAGCCGTCTTCCATAGTAGGCAATTTTAAGCTCTATATATGAGCTTCTATTGCCAATTCATGGAATGTTTTAGGCTTTCTCACTTGCGAGGCGTAAAGTACATCCCAATCCGTCCCTTGGGCACACATCTCAACAGGCAAAGATTCGAAAAAATGGTCTTTACACTTCAGAGAAGGAGCATGCCACCGACTTGCGTAATCAATGAGTAGCTCATTGGCCCATTGCCTTGTGTTAGTTAACTCTGTTATGCTGACTATGCAGCATATACTATAAAAGCGATTTAAGAACTCGCTTTCTATTTGCCCCTAACTATTAATGGACTCAGAGGAAAGGTTTATATACCAGTAAAATGCAACTCCTTTAAGGGATCGTATGAACTATTTCACCAATCGGTCGCCTTCAGTGCCAGCGTTATTGCAGGTTTCGATGAAGTGAGCGACGTGTTGTTTGGGGTTACCCTTGCCATCAAACTGTTGGAACTTAGGTGGTTGATAGCCATGAGGCATACGAAGTGCATTGATCATCTTTGTATAAGGCTTCTTTTACAGGTCAGTTTTATGAGAATCCCCTCCTAGATGGGCCTTCACCGCATCAACTATCAAGTTTTGAATTTGCTCAGCAGATGTTGAGCCTAAAGAGCGACCCTTCTTTTCCTTGTGCTCATCATCAAATTCTTTGTTGTGATTAGACTCTTTATCAGAATCTCCAATGCTTAAACTTTTGTTGGAAGCTTCAAAGGATTTGTTTTCCAACTTGTTCACCAGCTTAGCAATCTTCTCGCTTTAACACTCAATGTGGGCATGCTTTAATACGCTTTCCTTGAGAGTTTATCGAGCTTGGCCTTCACATCTGCCAGTTGCTCCTCTAAGTTGACAGCCTCTATCACCATGACTGGCATGACGACTGTGTTGGAAGACTCAGTTTCTGATTGGGAGAAATGCAAATCCCTTGGAGATGTTGGTGAAGAATCAGTACCCTCATAGTTGCCATTCTATGCATCGAAAGGATAAAAGATAGGACTGATGTATGTTTGGAATTCTTCCAGTCCACATGGTGGAGTCTTCTTGGTATTGAAGATAGCAAGAGTCTTTAGCTTCAAATTATAGAGACAAGCAGTTTGATTGACTCCATCAGCTGGCAAGTTGAAGCCAAATTTTTGGGTTTTGTGTGACTGCGAAGTGGGAGCCACAACTTGTTGCTTTAAGGTGATAGAGGCAGCATCTTTGGTCATGCTCCTAGTCATCACCCTGATGCTTCGATTTCCAAATGCAGTACTAGCCTTTACGGATCCTTCGGATGTAGATATAATAATCTCCTTCTTCGAAGATTGAATAATGGCGTTCTTGGGAGCCATTTCTTCTTTAAAGGAGTGTAGAACTTGTTCACTTGGAGAAAGAGATGGGAGGCAGAGAAGTCTCATCGAGCGTGCCAAAAAATTATAAATGCAAATTTTTCACCTAAAATAAATTAGACAACAAATTAAGCAAAAAACTACACAAAGGTACCCTAACTTATGTGGAAACTATTTTAAGGCCTCCTAGTTTTTAAAATTAATTCTGGGGTACCTTAAATAATGGTGCAACTATTTTTATGGCCCAATTCCGGCTCGTGGTTGAACAGAGATGTGCTTGGATGAAAATACCCTTGTTAAACCCGCGTAGTTCTTCAAGAAAACTGAAGCACTGACCTCTCAGTTACCGTCTTCTCTCTTTCTCTGTCTGGCTCTGCTTGTCTCTGTTGTTGTTGCATGCGTATAATTGCTGGTGAAGGAGCTTGGAAACACCATTGAAGAGAACAAGAAGGTTGGAGGTAGTTGTTAAAGGTGTGACAATGGTAAGTGAACTCTTAAATTTGGAAAATTTACAGTTTTTTTGATATATTTCATGATGGACATTACATGTGGGTATGTGTGATGCGAAAATATGAGTTTGATGTTGTGGTTTGGTTTGTTAGTGTAGTGGATGGTGTATAAACTGGTCGATTTTTTGACACAGTTGTCAAAAAGTTTTGAGAATTTTGAGTTTTAGAGTTTTTGTAAAGGGGATTGTGAATTCTGTGAAAGAAGTAATGGTGTTGTTGATGTTGTTTAATTTGATATTTTCATGTAATTTATGTGTAAATTTTGTACTTCTTTGATATTATCTTTGAAACAGGGTAAGGACATTAGGGACTTAGTTGTTCATTATAAGGATAAAGTCATCAGAATTATGGATGTTAAGATAGAGAAGTACAATTGCATTGAGTTGTTTAGAGATGCTAGGGCAAGTGCAAAGGAGTCAGGTATAGAGTTTCCTAAGTATGCTGGGTTCAGATATCATCCCCCAAATAAGGAAAACCAGAGATGGCATTTCAACATTGATGATGATTGGGTTAGGTTAACAAAATTCTGGGAAGATGTGAGGAGTAAGTGTATTCCCATATACATGTATGATATGAAGAAGCCCTATGACAATCAAAAACATGTTGAAAGCCTTGACCAAATAAGTGCCTCTGCTGTACAATCATTGCCTCAGATAGTTGTAGTTGAATCTAAAAAGAATGTGAGAATGGTGAGTGGTGTGAAGGACTTCACTGATAGTCAGCAAACATATGGGCAGACAGTTTGATTGTGAGCCCTGCTGTTGCCCCTGTTAAACCTGTGGCCCATAGACCAGTTACAAGATCTGTTGCTAATTCTCCTGTTAAGCCCACACCAAGTTCCCAATCTAGGCCTTGTGAGTCCCCACTTTAGCCCAAATCAACTTCTCTAAAAAACTCATGTAAATACCCAGCAAAGCCCACTTCCGCTTCCTCACCTAAGCCCACTGCAAAAGCAAGGCCACCAGTAGAACTGAAAGTAAAGGGTAAGTCTTTATACTACTTACCAATATGCCCATCACCATCACCCCAATCTAAAGCTGACTGTACCCCATTGCAGTCCACTGTGGAATCCACCCCGAGCACTGTTCCCCATTACAATCCGCTCCTAATGTACAGTTGACTTGATACCCATCCAAGCCACAGACCAGATCATCCATAAAGAAACCTGACAGTACGTACCCCTTCAGACTCCACTCCTAACCCATCCAAACCTTACTCAAACCCTAAACACTCATCCAGAACACTAAGGCAACCTAACTGTAACCTTGGTGAACCTATTACAACCCCTACCAAACCTCACACTAGGTCCCAATGTAAAGATGATGGCATACATACAGGCCCTAGTTCTGGTCCTAAAAAATCAAGCAGTAGCAGCACCTCCAAATGTCTCCCACCATTCAGTCCTTTACATTTGGCTGTCTGCTTGATTTTGATGTTGGATCTCTGTGTAGAGAACCTCAATGGGAGGCTAAGGAGAATGAGTGGGATGATGGCAGGGATGCTGTGATTTCTATTGTTGGAGCTCCGGCTGAGGGGCGTAGGGTTATTGTTACTTCTGTTGATGACAACCCACCCTCTGATGATGATAGTGAGGATGAGGATTTTGTAGTGGATGGTGAAGATGTTGATGACAATGAAGATGTGTCTTTAGATGAGGAGAATAACAGCAGTGAATCTGGAGATGATCGGCAATTGGAAGTTCAGGTTGAGCAGAGGATGCAATTAGGAGCAAAAATTATTGACAATGATGCAGATAGGGATCTAGTTGTGAACAAAATGACAAGGACTTTAAGGCAAGGAACTCTATGGACTAGAAACAGGGATGGTAAGGTTCGTTTATTACCTGGTCACATTTTCACTTGTAAAGAGGACATGCTCACAATTATGAGAGAGTACTGCATTCAAGAAGGCTTTACATTACAAAAGCTGAAGAATGAGAACTAGGTATACTCAGAAATTTACCAACCCAGGATGCACTTGGAAAATTCATTGTAGTGTGCTAGTTGATAGAACCACTTGGATGGTGAAAGCACATAGTGGGAGGCACATTTGTGGTAGACCTGATCAAAATAGGATGGCCATAGCTCCCTGGGTCAGTAAATTTCTTCTCCCTTACTTCATAGCTGCTCCAAAAATGAATGTGAAGGGAATGCAGGATATTGTTATAAGGAAGTATGAAATTCAGATTCCAAATCATACATGTTGGAGGGCAAGGAAAATGATGAAAGATGCTGTTGATGGCAAACATAAGGAAGGGTACAAGTATTTGGCACATTACACAGAGGAGTTCAAAGCCAAAAACCCACGGTCTGTTACTTTCATTACCTGGGATTACCAAGGGCCTGCCAAGAACCCAATTTTCAAGCATCTGCTCATCTGTGTTGGTCTTTCAATTGCAGCATTCAAATAATTCTGCAGGCCTTTGATCGGGATAGATGTCCGCCATCTTAAAGGGGTGTACAGGGGAGTGTTACTGACTGCAATGGCTCTAGATGGGAATAATGGACAGTTCCCATTAGCTTATGCTGTGGTTGAGAAGGAAAATAAGGAGGAGTGGACTTTTTTTCTATCTGGCCTTGTAAGAGCTCTTGATGCAGTTGACAACCAGTCCATGTACACCATAATGTCTGACAGACGCAAGGTAAGTTTGTGCTGTTCTCTTTGTAAATTGATTTGTAATATAGGATATTTCACTTATTTATTCATTATTTGGTTGTGTTTAGGGAACTATAAAGGCTTTGAGAACTGCTGTGCCTACTGCTTCAAGGAGAACATGTGTCATCTATTACTGCAAAAATTTTGCATCACTTTATCCAGGTAAGCTACATACTCAATTGCTTTGTACTTCATTAAATTAGGGTTTTTGGAAGAAAGCATTATCTGAGATAGCAATTGTTCACTTATTAGGTGCATGGTTTCATGCCTTTGTTTACATTGCTGCAAATGCCTATGCCCCATTTGTACATGAGAAAACAATGGAAAAAATTAGGGAGAAAGACCCTGGAGCTTATCATTGGCTGAGAGACAATGAGAAGTTAGAACTGTGGGCTAGGTTTAAGTTTGATACCAATCTTAAATGTGATGACAATACCAACAACTTTGTTGAAAGCTTTAACCATGCAATTGTTAAGTTCAGAGGTTTGCCTATCTTGATCATGCTTGAGGAAATCAGGAAACTCATTGGGACTAGGTTTGTGAAGAGATTTGAAAAGTCACAAAAATGGAATGGCAGGCTTGTTGCATTTGTGCATAAGAAGTTGTTTATCACAGAGATGCAGAATAGGAATTGCACACATCCGGTATATGCTGGCTAAGGAGAGTTTCATGTGATTGAAGGACATACCAACTTCACAGTAAGGTTACAAGACAAGTTCTGTGATTGTAGAAAATGGCAACTTACTGGCCTCCCTTGCAAACATGCAGCAAGGTGCATTTTCAGAATGAAGTAACAGTTGGAAGATTATATGGAAGACTGCTTGACTGTAGAGAAGTATAGAAATCTCTACAACCACATTGTGCATCCTATTACAGCTCCACAAATGTGGGAGAAGAGGAATTTGCCTGATTTAGACCCACCCTATGCTCAAAGGAAAACAGGCAGGCCACTAGAGCATAAAAGAAGAGAATCCTTGAATGCGCCTTTACCTGAATCTCAGTCACAGCAACTCCCACACAAAGTACTTGGGTCTGGCACTACCAGGTATAAGTTTCAGCTCTAATTTTGGTTAATTAACTTCACATCTGTTACCTAATATCATTTATTTAATTGTTACAGGTGTAAAACATGCAAGCACCTTGGCCATAATGCTGCAACTTGTGGGAGGCCTAGAGATGAGCATGGCAGGCTGTTAACCAAAAGGAAGAGGAGACTCATAGAAGGCAGGGTTCCTAAACCTTGGGGCAAGCCAAAGAAGCCGAAGGCAGCCACTTTAACACCAACACCCTCCACAATAGTAGTAGCTCAAGCAGGTCCATCCACCCAATGCAGCCAAGTTAGAGCATCCCAAGCAACCTAACCTACAAGCAGCAAAATCCTACACCAGACCTCTGCTTATTATGTCATTTTTTGTAGTTTCATAGCTTTATCAATGTTTCTGATGTAAGACAAAGTATGTTCTAAGAGTAATTTGTTGCTAAGTTAATTGCAATTGTCATGTGATACAATGAAAATCTGATAATGTACTTACTTTACTTCAACAAAGTGAAGTTATAATGTGTTCCAGACAAAATATGTGTCCATAGTCAGCAACAACTAAATCATTTCATTCCATGATAACAATATACATTGAGCTCCAAAACATTAGCAATTGAACTTCAAACTACCATCACAATGACAAGAGCTACAATAATACCATTTAAGAGCATGTACACAACACTTTGCCCCTTCTCAATCAACTTAACTAGCATTCTCAACTCTGGCAACTCCTTCTTGGTTTCAGTCAGCATCACTAAAATCCTCTTCTCCATCTCATTGTCATCATTAACCCACTTTAAGAACTTATCACACCGTAAACACTTCATGTATTCTCTTCCCGGGTTTTGGCTTCAATGGGACACTTTCCTTATTCCTTGCATATGGCATCTCGGACATATGCAGCCATCACCAAGCTGATTGCTCCTAGAGGATGACATACCTCACATTTCAACTTCTTGTCTCTTCCTAGCCCCAAAAAAAAAAACACAAACAAAATCAGGATAGTTGTAGATGTAGCAGCAGTAGCAACAGGGGACAGAGTACAGCAGCAACAGCACCACTCCAGACTAATGCAGCAGCAGCAGCAAGGACAAGGAAGATGAATGTGAAGGATGTTTTCTTGGCAATAACAAAGCAGAGCAGTGGGGAAGGAAATGGGAGAGCAAAACGAAGGAGAGAGAAGATGTTTGGTGGATGAATTTATATCCAAACTCCCATGACCGTTGGAAATAATTGCAAGAATTAGATGTTTTAGGGGTAATTTTGGCATTGCATTTCCAAAATTCAAATTCACTACTTTTCAATCGGAATGATGCCGAAATTGGGCCATAAAAATAGTTACACCATTATTTAAGGTATCCCAAAATTAGTTTTAAAAATTAAGGGGCCTTAAAATAGTTTCCACATAAGTTAGGGTACCTTTGTGTACTTTTTTGCAAATTGAGGAAGAAATTTCATTTTTTATTGATGTGGTATGTGTAGGTACAATCTCTGAAGTAAATACAATGAGATGATCATCTGATTCGATTTCCTAGTGATTTGATTGACTCAAGGGCGTAACCGCTTAATCTCGATCGTTGCAAAATTTGCTGAAGAACTCTGAAAACTGTTCTTGACCGTGATCTTCAAGTGGTTTCTGAAACTTTTCAAGTGCTGATCCTTCTCGCTTGATAGCTGGATGCTGCTTGTCTTCTGAGCTCTGAATTTTGCCAATGTTGGATGTTGAATGTAGTTGACCAGATTAATCGATGCGAGGGCGAGGTTGCTTGATCTCGATCAATTAATTGGATGAAGAACTCTGAAATAGACTTCAATTTGAGATGCAGAAGCCATTGAACTAAATGACTTCAATCCTTGTTACTTGATAGCTGATGTTGTCTGTACTTTGAGCCCTGGAGCTTGTAGGGTACTGAATGCTAAGCTCCTCTTAGAATAAAGGGGAGGACCTCTATTTATAGGCTCTGCTAGATCGGGTTAGAGCCAGGCTTTGGGCTTAAGCCCAGTACTTATTTTCTTATTTTTAAATAAGGCAAATAATTACTAATTTCTACATCATTGACAACATGTGGCAGCTTTTAGCTGGCTGAATTTTAGCCACATTTAATTTTGACCTAACGGGTTCACCAAAGTCAACGTTGCACTTGAGAATTTGTGACTAGTCGATTTTTTTACATGTGGCACCATCTGGTTTGTCGTTGAGTTTTTGCCTTCTATAATATGAGAATTGCATTTATTTGTTGGAATATTTGTATTTCATATCGTTCCCATGCTGTACTTGGCAAAATATTCACACTTTAACTCTTCTGAATGCATGGGCTGAATTCGCATGATACAAGAAGAATTTAAACAAAAAGGAACTTTCCACTTAAGTTCAACTATTTGACAAAGAGGAAAAAAAAATCATTATTAGGAGGTAAAGTAAGCAATCTTAATTTCTACTCTGATGAACAATAGTCAAGACGTTAAATAGTAAATATTTTAAGCTAGAAATTGGACTTCAATAGTCAGTTGAAGGGGAGCCTTGAAGTAACGGTAAGGTTGTCTCCATGTGACCAAAAGGTCACGGGTTCGAGTCTTGGAATCAACAACTGACAAAGTCAGGTTAGGCTGCTTACAATTCACCCCTTGGGGTAGGGCCCTTCCTCGGACCCTGCATGAACGCTGGATGCTTGTGCACTGAGCTGCCCCTTTTTTTTAGTTGGCAGCATATATAATTTTCAAAAAGGGAAAGTTTATTAAATCTTCTTTTTAATGAATGAAGCTTCATTCCATTTTGATAAGTGCGGTGAAATTTGCAGGGCATAGAATGAAGAGATTGCAGGTTGTACACAAATTCTGCTATCTGACTAGTGTTTTCTGTTGCCTATTGAAATTAAGCTTATAATACATATTAGAAAGCACATTCATTAAGCACTTGATGCATACAGGTTAAATGTGATTTGGCTCTACAATGTGGTTGAAACTAGGACAAAATTCGCAAGAAAGTTCTCTCAGCATGATGCCCGTCCTGGTGGTAGACGTTGGGGCATAGCAGCATATTTGATTATGTTGCCGACTTGCTATTTTGAGCTTGGCCTATGTTTGTTGCTGAAGTCCAGGATAATTACTTAGGAGTGGATTAATGTAAAATGATGCACCACCCAGTGGTCACACTCCATCTATCTCATTCTCAAAGTCACGAGTTAAACCCTCACTTATAAATTGTTATAAAATTAAGTTTTCCCCTCTTTGAAATTTTTTTACATATTCTAAGGATTTATACCCAAAAAAATTTTCTACCTAAGGAATAATATTTTTGCGTGGACTAGAACTTAGAAAATTGAGTATAGTTTTTTTTTTTTTTTTTTTTTTGAACTGTCAATTGGATAGGTGATTGTCACACTAAGTAGCAAATGCATGTAGCGTGCAAGTACGTGGTTAGTCATAATTTGAAGATACATTTTGGTGTCTACACCTAGGTTCGGCAACAATCTTCCCGTTTGAGTCATCCAAGACAGCAAGTTGGGACGCTAGAGGTCCCACACCTATAAGCTAATTCTCAGTTTCCACTTCCATTGTCTCCTCCTGGGGTTCCGCCTCCTTTATCTCCTTATTGAGTTGTAAAGCTGCACTTCTTGTTTATTCTTCTTGTCCCTGTCAAAATCAATGTTGGAATCCTTATCCTCTAACAAGCCTAGTGTGGCATAGCCATATAAATGATTCCACATCTTCGATGCACTAATAGTGCAGATGTCGAGCCATATACATGTAGTCTACCGGCATGTGGATGGAATCACGTGCAACACAAATACGATGAAGGTGTCGCCTACAATATCAACTTCTATCAACTACAAAGGACTATTGGACCTTAGGGTCCATACCAAGTAGAAACTTTGGACATTCGAAAAATTAAGGAAGCTAAATGAGTACTCTTCTTAGTAGTTCTTAATGGCTAAACTTAATTGTTGGGCATGGTTGGCAATAGTAGCATTTGATCCCACCTGGAGTTGAAATGGTGCAAAGAAGTTGGCCTTACGAAGTGATGTCCCATCAATGGAACACACCTGCAGATTAGGGAGTGATTATGAATGTGTTGCACATAGTCATCAAAGTGAACGATAATATTCAATATGATCCCATTTTTTCCACATGTGGCCACTCGTTTTTCCCACATACAAATTGGCGAATTAATACACTCATGCATGCTACTGAATGCTCAAACTTCTAAATAATTTTTATGAAGAATCATGCATGCTCTAAATAATTAATACGCTCATACATGCTCTAATACGAAATTTGTAATACCCAAACTTCTGATTAATTTTGAAAACATTATAAATCCAAATGTTAATTCAATGGACCTAAAATATGTTACCATCGCCTTTTTGCTAAGGTGAACTGATGAGGCATGACTCCTCAACTCTCAAGATCATGAACACACAAGAGAAACCCAAAAACAATGGATGCTCCTTAGATTTTGTCCCTAACAATCAAGGTCATTATGAGATGAGAGCCCAAAATTCAGATCACTAAAAGATAAATACTGCTAACAATCTCTTCCCTAAAGGCTTAGATCCATCGAAGAGAAATTTCAAAGGAAAGACTCTAAATAACCACTCTAAACTAGGGATAAAGATGAAGATATTTTTAAAGAGAAGCTAGCCTTTTGCCTTTCGTGTTATCATCAACTCAAATCAATGTATTTATTGAAGGGCATGGGTCTATAAATATGCAAGTTATGGAAAATAAGCTAATACATTAGTGGGGTAACTCAGCCAATGTGTGTCTTACAAAATATTGTAAGAATAAATCAAAAATCTAAAGATAATAACAAATGCCCTGACCTATAATTTCTAGGATTTCTCTCGATCTTCTGAAAAGGTCTTAAAGAGTTGTACTTTATTAGTGGGAGTGCAGTGATTTGAAAGCTCTTCATTAGTGGGTGTAGATTCATTCCAAGTATGGAAATGTTAAAGACTACGAGTATAGTTTCCCAAAATTGTGTTAAAATCCAGATTGCTCCAAAATTCAACTTTATGCACATTCTACATAATCTTGACCATTTCACTCGTAAATGGAATCCAATGCCCATTTCCAGCATGTGAGCCCAAAAATAGACATCTTTGGGAAATGAATAAACTACAAGTTGCATCAGTTGGGGACCCTTAGGCAGTAATCAAACTTTACCCAAATTTAGTAAATGTATCGGTAAAAAACTGCACCATGGGAGCTGTGATTTTCATCTTTTTTGGAATTGAAATGCAAACATCCACTAAAATTGTTTATCTTTCCAATAAAAGACTGAAATCACCAAATTTCGACCCCATGTACTATGTGAAATACCATGATAATTAAGTTGATGTGCTAGAATTTGGTGATAAGTGACGTTTAGGTAGGTGACACCGTCTTCATGTCTTGGTGCAAGGCTAAGGCCGTCTTGATCCATAGCAAGAACATGAGGCTATTAACGGTGTTGACATTAAACATCCTCAAGATCTACTTAATTTGAGAAATTGTCAAAGCATAAAGACTAATACACTACACAATTGTACTTAGCCATTGCCAATACAATTTTAAGGGCCACTTTCCTTTTAAAACTAATTATAAGGTACATAAACTCCTGATGAAACTATTTTATATGTCAAAAAAGATGGTTGTACCATTGTTGAAATTAAAAATGATTTTAGAAAAATTTAATATCACTAAAAAACATAGTAGATATATGACAAATTAATAAAAACCAAAGTAACAGATGTAAAGAGATGAAAAAAAATTAATAAGACAATACAAAAAAATTGTTATAGAATATAAAAGTGCACAAATAATCAAGTTCAATTAAGTCGTAAATAAAATTCAATGAATTTAGAAATGTTTTTGCAATTTTCAGCGGATACCTAAAATATGACAATTTTTACAAAAATAATTAAGACTTATAGAAATTATAAAAATGCTTTATAAAATAATTACACAAAATTACTTCATCTTTCAGTATTTGCCGTTTTACTATGGGCCAAAGTCCTGTAAAATTTATTCATCAAAAGTTAAGGTATCTGATGATGAATTTAAACAAGGGAGGATCCCCAAAATAGTTACACTACAGTTAAAAAGATAAAACCATTATGTAATTTTTTGTCACGAAAAAAAGAAGCGATATTCTCTTTGGTACCAATGCACTTTTGATCAACCCATTAGGTTTTTAGTATACAAATAAGATATTTTTTATAAATTTAAATTGATGAATATAGAGACCCCTACCTAGTTATAAACATGAAAAATTATATATAGATTCCTATATAAGGTTTGATCTCCACTCCACTATACTAAACAACCCATCTATTTCTTCAAATGAGTTGATTTGCTTTCCCACTCTTGTCAATGAGTTGATAATATGCATCTGCATTAGAGAAAATCCTTTTTGTTTTGCAAAGAGTAAAAATTGAGGAACAATAACAATATCAATTAGAATCCTGATATATAAGAGGATTGAGCCTGAGTGGGTAGTATATAGGCAATGTGAGCATGTTGTAACATTGAAAAGGAAAGGAGCTTATTCACTTACAAAATGCAAGCATACAAAAATCTTAATTCAGAGTAGCGTGAAGAGAGAGGAAGAGTGAGTTGTGATTGGTTGATGACAGAGAAGGATGGGGCATATGAAGAGGGTGTAGTTATTGGTTGGATTTTTAGCTTTTTCTAAGAAGATTTTCTATATAAACGGCAGTGATTTAATAAGAGGATATTTCAGTTGTAGAGGGGGGTATGAAATTGAGAGAATTTGGAAGTTGGGGTGGAGAAGTCCTTCACGTTATTTGCTCATATTGAGGGTTTTTTTCCCCATAAATTCTACCATATAATTCCAATTATAGTAGCTGTAAAATTTGAACCATTGATCTTCTAAAAATAAGTACTCATCGTTGAAACATTTTACTAATGACCTGCTAATTGAGTTAAAGACATTATTCTTTCTCCATTGGAGTATCCGTTTTTCATGGCTTATTGGCATGCTCTTCCTTCTCCAATCCATGAAATGCACACCACTTATCCTTGTTTTTGGGCCTCTAATTGAGTGGCATGGGATCGTCCCTGTGTTGGCGTCCCTTGATATCCATTAGGATTATTCTCCTTAAGATGTGACATAGAGATTTTGTCTGTAAGGTCCTTCGTTTGTTTTCCTTTTGATCCTATTTGACTTTGCTTTTTGAATCCATTTTAGGCACTTATTGGTAGTTTAAGTATAAATTAGATCGGCCCAAACCCCAAAACCAAGATCTACAAAATTGAAAAAAATAAATGAATTTTGGGGATTTTGTGTCGGAAAATAATGAAAACAAGGCCTGTATTCATTTTAAAGATAATCCACCACATGAGCTAACATAGTATTGCTTAATCTCATAAAGGCCTAGCCCCCAAAGATCAAGCTGATGATGTGGCCCTAACTGCTACTCTTAGGGCAAGAGATGAAGGTAGGTATATTTCTAGTGAGAGAAAAAAGGCCAAAGCTTCATTTCAATTTCCTTATCATTCACCAAAGCTCTCAATTGCACAAGGAATCAAGCCGTTATATAGGGTGCCATCATCTACAACCTTTGTAACAACCAATAGAATTACATGGAAAGCAAATAATGAAATTCTAGCTAGTTGAATAATTAAAACAAAGAAAAAAGTGGGGCCACCATTTAAATTGTAACGTTGAAATTTTCTACACATGTACTTGCTTGGTGGCATCCTCCACCATCCCAAGTGGAGGAATTTGGTGTTTACTCCCAAGTCACCTATTTGATTGTTCAATTAAGCCAATGATCAAAGTTCTGCATAACCAAGCATACATTGACCCTAGCTTGATTTTTATATCATAATTCTAGATGTACTTCAAATATAGAGTCATATCATAGCTCTTTGGAAAATAGACACACAGGGATATCCAACTATATCCAAATAACTAATTTTGGAGATTATTTGGTCATCCAAAGAGTAGGCCAAACTTAACCTACAAAATTAAAAATTTTGGACAGCTCGTGTTAAAAGGTTTAATTAACATAATCCATCACAAATAAGTGAATTGTGAACCTAATGAACTTAGGAAGGTGATTTGGGAGTTTTCCTGTTCATCATAGTCCCTTCCATTATTTCCTTTAACTGTATGTGTCTTTTTATGATCTTTAAATCCTCTTCTAGGGTGGCTGGCCTTTCTATCATGAACTTCTCACACGAGCCTTTTTGTGAAACTCTATTGTTGAAGGAGCTAAGGGCACATCTGGCTTAATGATAACCCCTTAATTTTGCTATTTTGACACCTTAATTTCACCAATTTTCCCTATTAATTTCTTTAATTTAGTGTAGGATTTGTTCATATGTGGTTTTCTTTGTTTGTAATGTTCTTATTTGGACTAATTCTAGCTCATAGGTATGTTGATCTCAATTGGAAGGGTTTCTGCATTAATCAACTCATAGATGAGCAAAGACGCGATGTAATACCCTAAGTGCGGCTTAAAAAGGATTGAAGTGACTACTTATATTACCAAAGGTGCACCTTTCTTTTTCAGAAGGCCACTATTAAGAACTCCACATTTAAGCGTACTTGTTGGGGAGCAATCTTGGAATAGGTGGCCTCCTGGGAAGTTTCCTAGGTAGCATGTGAGTAAGGACGAAGCACACCGAAAAGGCTTGTGGTGATTTGTGGGCCAGCCGACGATCCTTAATGTGATTCCTGGTAACTGTCCACAACCCGGGAGGGGGCTGGGGTATTACAGATGGTATTAGAGCCGACCTGGAACCGTAAGCTACGCCAGTAGATGGAGAGCCCATGGACAGTCACTTGGCGGGGCAAAGATACTGGATGTGAACCGTCGGTCAAGAGGACTAGTAAGTCGGTCGGTTAGTGAGGCACGACGAGGACGTTGTGCGCTTCAAGTGGAGGTGATTATAACACTCCAAGTGTGGCCTAAAAAGGATTAAAGCGACTACTTATATTAACAAAGATGCACCTTTCTTTTCCAGAAGTTCACTCTTAAGAACTCCACAGTTAAGCTTGCTTGCTGGGAGCTATCTTGGGATGGGTGACCTCCTAGGAAGTTCGCCAGGTAGGGCGTGAGCAAGGACGAAGCACGCCGAAAAGGTTTGTGGTGATTTGTGGGGTCAGTCGACGATCCTTAAAGTGATTTCTAGTAACTGTCCGCAGCCCGAGAGGGAGCTGGGTTATTACAGAATTTGAAACCCAGGAAATTTATTTTTCATGTGGACCAACCTATTATTCCTTCCGAGTCAATCCAAGTCAAATGGGAATTATTTTGTTTTTCCTTCTTTCCTTTTTCATGAAATATTTCTTTTACCAAAAAAAGGATAATTTTTTTAAAAAACCCTAAACAGCCGGCCTTTTTCCCCCTTTTATTTTAATTCACTGATTTTTCCCCCCTTAACCCATGCACACCCCCACCCTAATCCCTCTCTCTCTACTTCTCTCTCTGGCCTCCCTCCCTACCCTAGCTCTCTCCCTCTCACCCACCTCGCAGCCACCGCCCCAGCCACAGCCTCGAGGTGCTGCCACCGCTGACCACCCACCAAGCCACCACCCTTGCCTCCTCTCTCCCTTTTGGTGGTAAGTGGGGTGCACCCCCATTCACCCCATGCGTGGACATCTCAAACTTTTGAAGTTCCTTCAAAATTTTATGTTTTTTTTAATGTGATTTTGAGTATGGATCATTGAATTTGCTTTTATGTTTGTTTTTTTTTAGAATTAAGGCACAAAGAATACGACACTCAAATTGTTTCTCTCCCGAATTTACATCAAGGTGAGTAGTTCATGGCGTTTCGTGTTTAGGTTATGAAATTTAAAGGTTTCTTGACTTGGATGACTTGGGGGAAGGGTGCAAGTGGTTAGGAATCGTGGGTAGGGGGTCATAGGATTTAATAATGTGTTTATTAATGTTAAAAGATTGGATTTGGAGACCGAAATTGATAGATTGATGCCACTGGTTAGGGGACAGAAAGTGATGCATATTTGAAAAATTATACCCGTTAATATACAAGTCTAAAAATCATCAAATTTGGAGGATAGATAGGCCAAGGTGTCCTCTATGCTATGCCTTTTGAATCAATGGATTTTGATGTGTATAGAAAGAGTTATAGTCTATTTATAGGAGATTATCCAGACTGGGACAATCAAGGATAGTTTGCATGTTTTAGGGTTTTCTGCTTAGACATTGAGAAAATTAGTAAAAACACAAATCACAAAAGTGATAGAAGCCAAGCTCTTCTTTCTGGAATGGGCAAGAACTCCATTTTTGGATGTCAGGTGCAAAAGTTATAGGGCTAGAAATTCGAGTTAGAGAATCTGGGCTAGGTCTGCTGGGCTGGAAAGTGGGCTGCAGCTACGGCCATTTTGAAAATTTGCCCAGGGTGGGTCAGTGAGCCAAAAATTGTCAAATTTTTAGGGTGGATGCCTTGGAATATGTCCATAACTACATTTTGGAATCGGGCCAATTGGGGTAGCGTGGCCCAAGTTATAACCAGTTTACCATGGACTATTCAGACCAAGACAGTCAGTGATACCGGTAAAATAAGTGAGACAATGACCTAGTTCGGGTTCATCCTAAACATGATAAGGGTAGAGGATGGCTCAAAGTTTCTAGTTTGGGATAGAAACTTAAAATTAGACATCGGGACTAGAGGTCACGGCCTTTAGAAAGGGGCCTAGATTTTGGCTGAATCTGGGCCCTAGTTTGGGCTTGAATTGGGGGCCCTAAAAGAATGGGTAAAGTTTTATAAAATTGTTACAAGTAAGGAAAAGGCTAGGGGTGTAATTTATTTGAGTTTAGACTGAGTGTGGGTAATGTGTTGGCCTAGGTACGGAGCAGTAAGTTCATAATAGTAACTGAGCCTGTAACTTATACGGTATCCAGGTAACAATCATGCCCTAACCCTTACCCGCGTTGTTTGAAACCGTGTGTGCATTGAACATGGTAAGAACTGTCCTGTTTACTGATTTAAAGGAATGATAGCATGAGTTAACTGAATGTGACTACGTAGTAGAATCTGTATGACGTGGTATGCTATGAAATTGATACCTTGTCATGTTTTGTTGAAAACTCCTGATTTACTGCTATGGTGTTGTCATTGGGGGGAAGTGGCTGAGACTGAATGAACTTTTATGCTAAATCGATATCTAATAAGGAGAAATGAAATCAATAACTAGAAAGGCTGAGTTAGGTGACATTTGATCTGACTGTGTTGATTGAAGACCATTAGCCTTCCCTGGAAACTAGTGTATGCATGTAAGTGGCCACGTGCTCTATTGGGATGTGGGCCAAGTTTGCAGTAACCATCCCTATTGGTGGTAGGCCAGAAAAAGGGTAAGCGGTAACTGCCTGAGTAGCGATAGACCAAGCACGAGTTAAGCGAATGCATTGAATTAAAGCGTAGGCCATGAGACCCAGCGGGGTCGCTCACCTAAAATCCGACTATTGTGTTTTGGATCATAAATTATGAATTTACATCACTGAGAGCTGGTAACCATGGAAGACTATGTTAATGAGAAGTGTGTCTTGGGAGTCTTGCCATTTCCCCTACCCCTTAAAATGTTTTCAAAATGAATATGTGTGCATAGTTGACTGTTAGGGGTGATTGTTTACTGAGTTTATCTCACTTTTATAAAATGTTTTATTTACAGGTGGTTTAGTTGTACATGGGACTGGGGAACTAAAAGTAGAGTGAGGCCCAAACGCGTGAGTTAAAGAAGATGGAGGTTTAGTTGCTAAGGCAAAGTTTACTGTGAATATTGGTTTTGATTTAGTAGATGTTACTAGTATTTGAATAACATGGAGATTAAAGTATTATTGAGGATTATTGTATTAATTGTTATTTTGATATCTAGCCCAGTACTTCCAAGAAGGAAATACGACGGTAACACCCCAATTAGGTTTTGTTGCCATATATGATAAAGATTAGTAAATAAGAAATGAAATTAGAACTTCGGGGTGTTACAAAGTGGAATTAGAGCTCAGATTAACTGACCTGAAGGCTCGCCTAAAAGGATTTAAAAAACTAAAAGCTAAAATTGGTAGACTTAAGGACTGTTCGGATAGTGGGTGTAGTACGGGACATGGGCTACATGTATTTGCATATAGTATTAAATGAATGTATGATTATTGGTTGGATGCATATCTTATATATACTCACCTTGTATAGGAATGGAGGGTACTCAACACTCCGATTGCGTAAGAGGTCCTTGTCTGCATGAGCAGTTAGCTAAGAAGCCGGGTCGGGGTGTGTGGGACCACATACAACATGTGAGGTGGGTGTTAGCCAGATATCTGGAGGACGTGCCCACAGTTGTTTGAGGATTGAGGACAACCAAGTGATATTCTGCTCCTCGCCTTGAGGGGAGACCCTGTGTGGTGCTACCGAGTTGACGAGCTACACCACTGAGCTTGTGATCATCGCCTGTGGGGGAAGTGCTGTTGGTGTGACTGGGAGCCTATGGGGATGAGTGTAGTTAACCTAATAAACTACTTGAGACTAGAGGGGCCCCATGACCTAAAGCTTGTTCCCATAGCTAGTGAGGAGGATGCCACACCCCCAGGAGACGAACTTACAAATGAGGAGGGAGACCCTAAGGAAGAGGGGGATGACCTTATTAAAATGGGTCCCAGAGAGGAGCCGGACCCGGAGGAAGACCAGAATGAGGAGGATCCTGTGAAGGAGGAAGATCCTGAGGAGGATCAGAAGGAGAACCCGGAGGAGGACCTGAGTGAGAGGGAACCAATGGAGGAGGAGGATCCTGAGGAGGATCCCAAGGAGGACCTTGAGGAGGACTCGAGTGAGAGCGAACCAATGGACGAGAAGGACCTTGAGGAGAATTTTATGGTGAGCGAGGGACAGCTGATGGGAAGTGAAGACCTTGAGGGAGACTCCAGTGAGTGTGAGATGGAGCATATCGAGAAGAGAACCTCGAGGGAGATCAGGAAGAAGGAAGGAGAGAGTGCATTTTGCAGGATGACCAAACCAGAGGACTGGAAAGCTTGGAAGAAGAGATAGATTATGTGGGGAAGAGAGGCGAGTTTGAGACCGGGATGACCCGCTGGTAGCGGGGTGGATGTGGTCTAATACCAGTTGAAGCACTAATTAAAAGATAATAATAAATTCCAAAGAATGCTATAGATAGTAAAATAATTAAAGGTAAGGTTAAGTTGCAATTATTTTTGTGTATTTTTTGATGATGGGGTAAAATATGTAAATTAAAAAATATAGCGTAGTCAGCATAATTAACGATGTTAAATTTGGTCAAATTTGTTTTGAAAAATTATTAGGCCTAAGTGTACTGTGACCGGAAATTATTTTAAGTGACTAGGTTGTGTGCAACAATTATTAGATGATGGCAGTCAACATAGCAATTATTAAGCCAAAGTTCACTGTGATTTTTAGATGATGGGCTTGTAAATTATTTGACATACACTTGGTGGTCTTCAACATAATTTATTCAATACAATTATGGTTATAAATGTTTGGTGGCTGGCTAGCTCACATTAGCATATCTGTGTAACAATGATTAATAGCATTTTTGGTGAAAATGTAGTGATTGTTGTCATGTTGGGCTTGTTAGTATTATTTCCTGCGTGTGTTGTATTTCGACAGACCATTAGATTGATCTTAGCATTGGTGTTATTATCCCACCTCTAATTACTTGAGTCATACCCTATTCGCAACCGTGGTGGCCCCCCTCCAACGATTGTTTGAATATAGATTGGTACTGGCCAAATTAGTAATATGTCGCCACTTGCTGCTCGAGGTACGCAAAACCCTTACCATCATCTGTGGTTGGGTTGATTTATGTTATTTTAAGTAATTAGGTTGTGTGTTTCCTACATTATTTTACCAATTGATTTTTAATGCCTAAATATATTCTCAAAACTTTTTATCGGTCTATTGAAAATAGTCTCTCTACAAGTAGCTATATGCGTAGAGGTAAGGCTGCCATATCTAGATATTCCCAGACCTTGAAAAAGCAAAACCCAAACTAGAAATTGTTGTTGTTGTATTGGTGCAAATTTGGCTTCAGAATTATTCTTTTTAAGGACATCTCATGTAGTATTGAAAAGAATTTGATTGCCACACAGATGCGGAAATGGGCTCTCAACTAAAAGAATGATCAATCATCAACAACTATGAGTCATAACCAAAAACGACAGGCCCTTGAACCAAGCTAAATCTTGAGTAACAAAAGAAAAATTACTAAAATTTTTGTGGGTTTGTGAATGTGTGAGAAAAGCTAATAAAAATGGATATGACTAAGATAAAGGCTTAAGCCATCACTGAGGCTGACAACCTACTAATTAATTCTTTAAAATAAAGCACCAGGAATTAATCCTTTTGGATTGACTCAATCACCATCCAAACAATCAAATATTTGAAATAAAAAGAGAGCTTTTATTTTTGGGTGTGAAAAACACCTCAGTTATCATTTATTAATTCTGAAATCAAGTCTAATCTTTAACACAAGGAAGCCAATTTATAGCCACAAAAATTCATGTCCCCTTCCCCAAACTACAAAACTACGCCAATGAAATAAAGCACCTATGTGGTTAGTGTGGACAAATTGGATTCAAGCATCCACTCTAGCATATAACATTTAAACAAAAAGTTGATGTCATTATAATTGAATTAGAAGCTTCTAGGCTAGTGATGAGTTATCCAAATGCGAGACTGAAATTTTGCTGTGCTTGCACTAGTTTGGTGGCATCATCCATCATTTGGAATGGAGGAATTTTGGAATGTTCAAAGGTGAATTTTCTAGAGATGTTCACTAACTTCTAATAAAATATTAACCCCTTTATCATCCCTTTGATGCCTCAACTAAGCTCATGATCAAGGTTGTGCATATCCCAACCTATAGTTACCCTTGATTAGCCTTTGCCTCATAACTTAAGATATAATTGAATTTGGGGACATGCCATAGCTTGCTGAAAAGTAGGCATATGAGACTATCTAGACATAACTAAAAGACTAATTGTGAAGCATATCTGTTCATCCAACAAGTATGTCAAAGTCAACCTATTAAACTGAAAATTCTAAACTGCTTGTGCTAAAAGTTTTGTTTGATATAATCCATTATCAACAAGTGAATTGTGAACCTAATCAATTGAGAAAGGTGACTTGTGTTATTTTGTTTCCTCAAACATAGTGTGGAAAACAATGTAATTTCCAACAATAACATTCATCAATTTAAATTTATAGAAAATATTTTTATTTGTATACTATAAACCTAATGGGTCGATCAAAAGTGCATGGGTACCAAAGAGAATATCACTTCTTTTTTCCATGCCAAAAAATTACATTACGGTTATATCATTTTAACTTTTGGTGTAACCATTTTGAGGACCCTCCTTTTTTTAAGTTCATCATCAGGCACCTTAACTTTTGATGAAGGAATTTTATAGGACTTTTCCCCATATTAAAACGACAAAGAAATAGTTCTATGTAATTATTTTATACATCATTTTTATTTTTTATGATTTCTACAAGTTCTTAATTATTTTTTAAAATTTAGTCATGATTTATAGCATCCATTGAAAATTGCATAAACTTTTGTAAATTCATATATTTTTTTTTACAATTTGATTGAATTTGATTACAGTTAACTTTTATATTCTATAGCAACTTATGAATTCTTTTTAATGTCTTATTAATTTTTTGCATGTCTTTATATATATTACATTGATTTTTATTAATTCGTCTTATATTTACTAATTTTTTTAGTGATATAAAATGTTTTCTAAATTATTTTTAATTTCAACAATGGTAAAACTATCGTTTTTGACATATAAAACAGTTTCATCAAGAGTTGATGTACCTTATAACTAGGATTAAAAGGTGAGTGATCCTTAAAATTGTACTAGCAATGGTTAAGTATAGTTGTGTAATGTTTTAGTCTTTATGCTTTGACAATTTGTAAAATTAAGTAGATCTTAATGATGCTTAATTTAATGTCAGCATCATCAATAGCCGTGTGTTCTTGTTACATACTGAGACCGCCTTAGCCCT
Organism: Carnegiea gigantea; assembly: GCA_029747015.1. Taxonomy (NCBI): domain Eukaryota; kingdom Viridiplantae; phylum Streptophyta; class Magnoliopsida; order Caryophyllales; family Cactaceae; genus Carnegiea; species Carnegiea gigantea. Next base: position 178,706 of record JAKOGI010001262.1, on the reverse strand, counting down.
GCACCAAGGTATGAAGGCGGTGTCATCTACCCAAAAGTCACTTGGTACCAAATTATAGCACATCAACTTACTTTATCATGGTATTTCACATAGTGTATGGGCTTCAACATTGATGATCTTATGAGTGGTTGAAAAGATTTTTGAGTCTCCTACTGGACATGTAAATAGTTCCAGTGATGTTTGCATTTTAATTTCCAAAATGATGAAAATCACAACTCCCATGGTGTAGTTTTTCACTGGTACATTTTAAATTTTGGTAAAGTTTGATTGCTGCCTAAGGGTGCCCAACTAATGCAACTCCTAGTTTAATTATTTTCCAAAGATGTCTTTTTGGGCCCACATTACTGGAAATTGGAATTGGATTCCATTTAGGAGAGAAATGGTCAAGATTATATAGAATGTGTATAAAGTTGAATTTCAGAGGAATCTGGATTTTGACACAATTTGGGGAAACTGCACTCGTATTATTTGACATTTCCATAGTTGGAATGAATCTAAAACCAGTAGTGAAGACGCTTCAAATGGATCCCACTGTTTAAGTACAACTCTCTATGACCCTCTCATAAAATCGGGAGAAGTCCTGGAAATTACAGGTCATGACATTTGTCATTATCTTTGGGTTTTTGTTTTATTTCTTGGAACAATTCTATGAGTTCGGTAAAATAATAGCACAAATCATTTAAATGAAAAGACGAACTAAATTACATGCACTTATTGAAGCACTAATTAAAAGATTTTTAAAAATTCAAAAGAATTTTGTAAATAATAAAATAATTAAAGGTAGGGGTTAAGTTATAATTCTTTTCGTATGATTTGTAGATAATGGGGTAAAATATATAAATAAAACAAATTTAGGGCCGTTAGCATAATTAACAATGTTAAATTTGGTCGAAGTTGGTCTGAAAAATTATATAGCCAAAGTTTACTATGATCGAAAATTACTTTCTATGCTCGCAGGTCCCGGCTTGTAAATTACTTCACATAACCACAGTGGCCTTTAACACAATATAATCAATACAACTATGGTGAGAAATGTTTGGTGGCCAGCTCACACTAGCATATTTATCTAACAATGATTAATGGCATTATTGGTGAAAATTTGGCTTCAAAATTATTCTTTTTAAAGATACCTCATTCAGTATTTAAAAACATTTAATTGGCACATAGATGCAGAAAGGGGCCCTCAATTACAAGAATATTGATCAACCATCAACAACTGTGAATCATCACAAAAAAATGACATGCCCTTGAACCAAGCTAAAACCTTGAGTAACAAAAGAAAAATTAATGAAATTTTTATGGATTTGTGAATGTGTGAGAAAAGCGATTAAAAATGGATATGACTAAGATAAAGGCTCAAGCCACCACTTAGGCTAACAATCTACCAATTAATTCTCTAAAATAAAGTACCAAAAATTAATCTAAAGGATTGACTCAATCACCATCTAAATAATCAAATATTTGAAATAAAAGAGAGCTTTTATTTTTGGGGGAGAAAAGCACCCCATTCATCATTCATAATTCTAAAATCAAGTCTAATCTCTAATACTAGGATATTAATTTATAGCCACAAAAATTAGTGCCTCCTTCCCTAAGTTATAAAAATTAGCCAATAAAAATAAAGCACCTATGCGGTTAGGGTGGACCTATAGGATTTGAGCATCCACTCTAGGCAATAACATTTAAACAACAACTTGAGATTATGATAATTGAATTATAAGATTCTGGGCTAGTGATGAGTTGTTCAAGTGCAAGGTAGAATTTTATTGCATTTATACTACACCGGGGGCATCATTCATCATTCTAAATGGAGCAAATTGGAAAGATATTCAAAGGAGAGTTTTCTAGAGGTGTTCACTAACTTCATATAAAATCTTAACCCCTTATAATCAATTTGATGGCCCAACTAAGCTCATGATCAAGGTTGTGCATATCTAGACTTATTGTGACCCTTGATTAGTCTTTACCTCATAACTCAAGGCATACTTGGAATTTGGAGGCATATCATAGCTTGCTAAAAAGTAGACATATGAGGCTATTCATACATAGCTAAAACACTAATTCTGGAGAATGTTGTTCATCCAACATGCATCTCAAAATTAACCTATTAAACTGAAAATTCTAAATAGCTTTTGCTAAAAGTTTTGTTTGACATAATCCACTAACAAATGAATTATGAATCTAATCAACTCATAAAGGTGTTGTACTATTTCTTTGCATCAGATACAGTGTGGAAAACAATGTAAGTTCCAGTAATAACATTCACTACAAAAAAGTTTTCTTTTCTCCACATTTAATTTTGCTAATAACCACACTTATAAGTGTAAAAATAGTAGTTGCCCACACTTAGGCTAAATTTGGGGAAGCTAAGTGTGTGGAAGTGTTCCCCACACTTAATGGAAATGCAGGTAAAGCTATATTTTCCACACTTATAAATATGAAGTAAGTGATAATTATCCACAATTTATGTGTGGCCATTTTATGCTATGCCCACTCTGGAAGAGGCAAGAAGTCATAATCTTTCCTACACTTAAAAGTCTTACTACTGTCATTTTAGTTTTTTAAAAAATAATGTTAGTAATTAATGTTAAACTTATTAAGTTAAAAATAGAACAATTGTATACAATTGTTCTTTTTAAAATTAACAAGTTTTATACTAATTACCAGCACACATCACCCCACACAAATGAATAAAATTAGCAAACCAACAAATTAAAATGGATCAAACATCAATTAAATAAATTACACATTAGAGCTTGAAAAAAGAAATTAATTGTAGACACAACAACAAAGACTAAGATAATCAAAACTAAATATCCTTGCATTATTTTGAATCCATCCTGCTAATTTTTTTGTTGTAGCAAGCTGATTGAACATTTTGTTGCTATATATACTACCTAAAACTATACTTTGAAAATATGCATAACATCCAAGAATATATAAAAAAGTCTCCATCTTCGTTTTCTTCACTGAGAGATGTTAGCTGCAGGAATGCAACCTGTTAGACAATTAAAACAGAGAAAAAAATGAATTATTAGAAAAGATAACCAAAGAGATTAACTAAGATGTAGACTCAGCAGAATCAAGTTTAAAGACGCACAATAGAGTTCAACCAGCTATAGAACCAAGAATAGAACCACAATCGAGTTCAATCAATAATAGAGCTGTATGAATACAATAGATGCAGTGATTACCATAACAAACTCCACAAAAGCAATTCGAGTAGAATGGCGATAGTCCCCAAGCAACCTTAGACGATGAACCTGGAAAGCAATGTTCTTGTCAAGATATGTTTAAACTTTCTGAAAGCATGATTGAGATTAGGTCATAGCGCACACCTCTCCACAAAATGATTCAAAGAACAGTTTGACATTTGCCTGGCCAACCTGCATTAATGAAGGCCATTTAATTTACTTAATAGTGAGACCAAGAAGATAATCAAACCAAGCTGAACAAGTATATGATAAGGTGAATAGTTGAAGACAGAACAAGACCTTTTTGTCAATATTAGTAACGTAAATAGTTCTTGGACATATCTCCCTTTCATCTTTATACTGTGCATGCCAGAGACTAATTACATGTTGATGCTCTAGCCTCTAGGTGTTTCATCCAATTGACTATTTACACTAATACTGAGGCTTTCTGAATTTCAATTATAGCAATTAAACAAAGAACTGAGCTACACGTAATAACGAACCTAGCTTTGGTAGGAAAGTAGGATTAACAGGAGCAATAACAGTCTTGGAAGGAAGCATGTTAAAATATTTTAATCACTATAAAGGAGCTCACTTGATCAAAAATATTAATTAATTAATTTTGGTTACAAGTATCATTGATTTGGTTACAAGTGAGCTACATGTAATAATGAATCTACCTTTCGTAGAAAAGTAGGACTAATAGGACCAATCAAAGAGATATTCACTCCTATTGGTACCCTATATCAAATATATACATTTCGTCAAGCAGTTTAAAGAGCACCACGAACAACAATGCCTCAACAGAAGGGGAAGTGCCACTTATGAAGAAAAAAGCTTAGAAAATGATAATTGTGGGAAATCCTTTTATAAAAAAAAGACTAAACAACATTGCATTAATGGAAGGGTATGTACCAATTATGAAGGAAAGAGCTTAGAAAATGTTAATTGTGGGAAACCAGTAGGAAAAAAAAGGGTTCAGTTAAAACAGATGCATATGTCAACTATTTGCCTCCTAAAGCTCAGCATTTAGTTTTGACCTCTAATGGCCTAATAGAATCAGATAGAATTATAAGTCACAGAACAATATCTTGAGAGGGACAAGAGGTCAATGCCCTGCATGCAATGGTGATAACACTGGAAAATCTGGGGTGCAGATCGCAGAAAGCTAAGTAGGTAGTATCTTCCTTTTGTTACCACTTTATAAGAAACTTCAATAATAAGACACTGCAAAGAAGGTCAAGCAAGATAATGGCACAGTTTCTTGAAGATATGGGGCAAGGACGATGCTGAACAAAGGTTTTTTTTTTTTTTAAATTGAATGTCTAAAAATGGGCAAAACACCAAATGGTGCTTCTTGAGGGTTGTGCAAAGTAGACAATATTGATAAAACCCACATGATGCTTTCCCTCAATTTCAAACCTTGTGTTGTGCGACCCACAAACACTACCATTAGTTTCTCCAAAGACATGAAAATATATAGTGTAAAAAACGAAATGATGAGCAATTAGGACTAAGAAGAGAAAATTAAGTTACCCAAATGAGACTTTGCGTTCAAAATGATTCCTGTTTTACAACTAAAATTAAAAATTGGTTTCACCTATTGCACGCAACAGACCACACCAAATGCTAAAAACCCAAATAATGCTTACTCAGCTGTACACTAAAAACTCCCAGAAGCCCAAACTCAGCCGAAGTGGCCAAACTGCACACTTACTAGGTGAATCCCATCAATACCGCCATACAAGGTATTAATGGCAACATTTTAATATAAGAAACAAGTCACGGCATTGATTATGTGCAAATAACTTAATCAAATACGTATTTCTATACCCCCCATTCATTAAGAGTAGATGATCACCTGCCTTTGGAATATATGGGAATCACTAAGCACTCCATTTGGATGGCAATATGGGTGAGTGCTTGCAAACCACATACACAGTGTACGTTGACTTATTGAACTTAAAACTCAATGGTTTCCATCAATTATTAAGTTGAGGTCCCATAATAGGTGGTTTATTATGGGCTTTCCACCATTCATATCAAGATCATAAGATTTTATTAAATGACCTTCAAATAGATTGTCATCAAATTGCACTTTCATGTACCCATGATATTAAACTATAGACAATCGGACAGATTATATAAAAAATGTATGTGTAACCACTTTGAATTTTATCTTTGTAAGTTGTAATTGGGGGCTCAAAAGGCTAGCAAAGTCAACCAATAATAAAAATAACGTCAAACTATTAAAACTTGGACATCTCATGCATAAAAGTGTTTTCATATTTCCATTTTATTCCAACATGAAATTATAGTCATAATTTCAATTAACAGACTTAAAAATGTATTTCGTCACCATATAAATATGGATGACCCACAACATTTACTTTGAACTATAGCAAATAATTGTCGGCCCATCATATGAAATTTCTAAGTTATATATTATCACGGACTAATGTAAATATTTACCTATTTATTATCTATCCATGTCAAACTTAAAAGTACGGTAACATGGACTTATAATCTTTTACTACATGTTGGATTATCCTCGTCATATTACTAACATGACAATTGTAACCATCACTAAGTTGTGATCAAAGATGACAATAGTCATGTGATTGTAATAGTATTCCCATTTAAAAATTAACCAATCACAGTCATTATTTTGTAAGAATGCTGACATCATCATCCCACTGCCATGACCCACCATAACTTTGATGGCTGATTAGTAAATCATATTGCATTCTCTATGACATTTTACTAGAATGAAATCATGCAATTTAATCATTAGCATAAAAATCCACTAGGATTATGCTACATGTTTTTGATATTCACCCATCCTAATAATGCAAATCTGAAACAACATGAATTATGATCTTTATGATTACACACCTATTAATTCTACTTTCCCACCAAAGGTAGGTTCGTTATTGCTCTTGTTAATCCTACTATGAAGGTTTTAATCCTACCACAACTTGGGTAATTATCATAGTTCAACTTGTCTCTACTAAGAAGGAGCTAACTTGATCAAAAATATTGCATGAGAGAATATTGTGGCAATTACTACAGGAGCAAAGCAAAAACTGCTCTAACAAGGTGCACAAGGAGTTCTCACAATAACTCTATTGCGTAATACTTATACAAGAAAGTAACAAGACCAGCACATTGAATTTCATGTTGTTAAGCATTAATCTCTAGTTGTACAAAAAGCTCCCTCTCATAGGTATTATCGCCAACTACTCCATCACTTAGTTTTCAAAATTGTCCTACACACACTACAGAAAGTATGTTTAAATGACAAAGACAAGGTGCTGAGTGATGCTAACACATAGGCCCTATTTGATTAATCTGTAACTTCCATCATGCATTCTAAACTTTAATTCAGAATCTGTGGAAAAAGGTACAATTATCTGCAATATGCCGAAAATCTATAGGAATTTATAAGAATATGTAGAAATTAAGAGCTCGATTCTAGAATTTGAAATCTAGAGAGATTATTTCTAAATTTTGAAGGAATTCAAAATATGTAGGAGTATGTAGAAATTAAGAGAAGTCTTAGGAATCAGGGAAAATTCTAGAGATGTCTAAGTTCTTTAGAATTTATGTAGAAACCTATAGAAGTCTTAATTTACAAACTGACCCATCCCTAAAAGTCAATGCACTATTTATCTTAAGATTTGAAAATCAATTGGCACATACACTACAAAAAATAATGCATCCTTTAGCATTTGTATCACCACACTTAATTAAAGTGTGGAGAGAAAAATGATAAGATTTGATAGTTTTCTCGATTCTACATTTAACAAGTATGGGTAAATTATAAACCTATTCCTATACTTATTAAGTGTGGGGAATTAAAAAGAGCTTTTATAATTGCTTTTTATTATATTAATGAAGTAATTTGTACAAAATATTTTAATATTTATATCTAAATATATTAGCTAAAGGAATAAAACAAAAAATAAAAAAATACACTATTATCTAACAAAATAAAATTATCATTTGGAAGATTAAGCGGCTACGTACTTTGACCGCCTACCCCCCAAAAAAGCAAAGATAGCTCTCAGTGAGCAATCAATCCCTACAATTCGAACTCCTCAATTCGTTCCTCATCTGGCCGGGTAGCTAATTCAATCTGGGCAACAAAAACTTCCCCATAATTAGAACTCCTCAATTCCCTCATCTGGGTAGCGAATTCTGGGCAAAATCGACTTCCCAGAAGTCAAACTCCTCAATTCTGTAATAGCCTTGGTTTTCAACCTTAGACTAATCGTTTGAGTTAATATTTTTATTAACTTATTAGATTGAGTTAACTATATTGGACTAATTTTTGGGTTATAATTGGGTGTAATAAATTATGTGAATAATTTTTATTAGTTGTTCTTGGTTCATTTCGCAATTTCATGAGATTAGTGAACTCGTTAGAAATTAACCAAGTTGTAATAACACAAAATTAGTAAATTGTGAGAAGACATGTGGGGTCAATAATAGCAGAATCAGATGAATTAGGACCAAATTCAGTCTAATAAGTAGGGATTAAATGTCGAAACAAAAAAAAAAAAAGAAAAGAACCTAAAAGGGGCTGAAGCCCCCTTTCTTTTTTGGCAGGAAAACACAAAAAGGAGTGACTCTACCTTCGTGCCCCTTCTCCATCAGTGAGAGCCAACCACCAGAATAGAGAGAGAGAGAGAGAGAGAGAGAGAGAGAGAGAGAGAGAGAGAGGTGAATCAAGAGAGTGAGAGGGGAGGAATGAGAGTAGGCCGGTGGCCAGCCAGTTCGTGGCGTCGCCACTGGCATGCTCGGACTGAGAGTCACATGAGGTGGGATGCAAAGCTAGGGTTTTGAAACCCCATCACCACCACCATTGCACCCACTGAACCAGAGGAAGAGAGTAAAAGAGAGAGCTAGAGTGGGTACGATTTGCGCAGTAGTAGCCGCACGCGCAGATGGGTGTAAATTCGCAGCCCATGCATCAATCACAACTTCAAGTCAGTCAGTGAGTCAATCCAGTCAAATTTGGGGTTTGTTCGCATGGGTTTGGGACATGACAGCAACGAGTGAGTCGAAATCCTAGTTTTCAAGCGTCCAAATCGAGCCCAAAAGCCCTCAGAACAACTCCTTAGCTTGGATTCAACGTGGGTTTTGTCTTCCTCCTAATTATAGTAATTCGAAATGAATTTAACGAATTTAGGTAGTTTATGTTTAGATTCTGGCATCATGTCAGTAATTGGAAGATTTAGGGTTAAATTGAAGTGAAAATGGTGTTGAAACTTAGGTGGAGTTCATGAATATGATTAACGCTTAATTTTGCTAACGGGGCGATTTGACGAAATTGTAGAGCAACCCAAAATCGTGTTTTAATGTCGTTACTAAATCATTTTTATATGTCTAAATTCTGTTTTAATGGCTGCATATGAACGTTATGATTATGGATATTGGTTTCATGAATTTAACGATTGAATTATTGTGATATCGAACTGAGCTTGGTAGTTGGATGGCCTGAGGTGAAACTATTGAGTGGTTTGGCGTTTTTGCGGCTGGTGTTGCGTGAGGAGGGGGCCTCAGTTTGATATTAATCGCAATCATGTGAATTGCAAAGTATTTGGGATATTAGATTGATTTTGCTGAAGCTGTTCCTGTGAAGTGATAAGAATGTGCTATTTGTGAACCCCTTCCCTTTTGAATTGTTTAAATGATGCTATGTGAATGGTTTGTGAACTTAGAAATCTTTAAGAAGGGTCTTTAAAAGCGTGCTTTCATAATTTTAAATGTTTTTAAATATTCACCAGTTGCCTATTCGATTGTTAAGATGTTTGTAGCAACTTACTCCTGTTTGCGCCTTCGCCTCAAAGCCTGCGCTTGGGGACCTAGGACCCTTTATGCTTTTTTGCTCCTCAGGCTTTTTTAATCTAAGGTTGTGATCCAATGGTGATATTGCAGCAACCTGCTCCTCTTTTCCTAGGATTTCTTTTCTTGAGGCCCAGTTAAAGTGAAATATTCATTGTCATTTCACTTAAATCTCTCAAAAATAGAAAAAGGTTTTGTACTTGGTGAGACAGGTGTCATTTGCCTTTTGGCTTAGTCCAATGACATATTTACTATAGGCAGAAGTGAAGTCCAACTTTAATGCCAATGATGTGTATGCTGTTTCTAACCAAAATGTGTTGTGTAAACTATATTGGGGGAATTCTGTCATAAATGGAAGGGAACAATGTTAAACGAGATAGAATTTATCAAGTTACTGTGTCAGTAAAAATGATGTTTGGTGTGATCTTCTGGGGTATGTTGAGTTTTGTTGAATAGGATTTTGGTACTATCATACTTCTTGCTAGAAATTGCATAATTTCCAACGGCTTTACCTTGTATGCATCAATTCTTAGCTGAGATTAACTTATTGTATCGTTAAGTAATTAAATCTTTGATTCTCTACAATCTCAAGCAATGATAAATGTGGTGACTCTCAACAATTTCTTCCTTACAACCTTTCCTTCAATTTGGTTGTTTCATCATCTACTACTGGATATCTCTAACTTATTTTATAAAAAAGCTGGGTGCACAAGGGACATGATTGGGTGGAGAACAGTTCAAATTTACTGTTGAATGTTCCATGCATTGCCATTTTCTTTTAAGTCCTACAGGAAGTGGAATTGTCGCTTAATCTCTTTGATTCCCTGTTGTTAGAAGCCTCACAGATTGCCTAGAATTTTTTTACAGATTTGATTCAGATACTAACATGAGTTATATTTTTGGATTTTTTAATGGGTTATCATAGGGACAAGCAGATGTTAGATACGCCATAATGTAAAATTTGTAATCTGTAAAGGCTGATGTATAGTGCATAAACATAAGAGTTCAAAGGAGAAAATTATGTTATTTTAAAAGAGATTTGGATATCTTTAATTATTCTTGAAAATGGAGTCATCTAATGCAAAGGAATGGGTATCTTCCACTTATAACTTAACAAACATATTTCCTACACAAGTGATACATGATCCCAACTGTCTCATACTATGTGATGATTATTTCATAAATCAAGACCTATTTTTAATGGGTTAGTCTTTCCTTTCTCAGATATAATCCACTTACAACTGAACTTAGTGAGATTTTAGACTCCAAAGGGAGGGGAAAAGGATTTGATTTCCCAATTAAAATTTTCGTTAATTAACAAAGTCAATTTTGCTAATTATATGATCAAGTAAATCAGACAATATTTTATCTAAATATTCAGAAAATATTTATCCCCAAACCCCGCGAAAGCGGGACCCACACTGGGAGGTGGTGATGTTGTTGTATTCAGAAAATATTTATGCAATAAATAATTTTATAAAATGAACACTCTATAATTTCTTAAATTAAAAATTCATTTAAACAAAATTCCGTGCATCATGCGGATCTATACTAGTGTCCTATAATTTCTTTGTCATGCTTCACTAAAAAGATATGTCTCCAATGCCGTTTTCCATAATAGGTTTCACAGGGTTTACTACATATTTCAAGGGGATGATTAAACTACCTACCAGGTAGGAACCTAGAAGAGAAAGACCTACATAGTAGTGGTGGATTACACTATCATGGATGAATCTTCTACTAACAATATAATTATAGATATACCACTCCTAAATATCTGAGAGCACCTACAAATGCAACAGCTAGCAGATAATTAGTGTGTAAAAAAGATTGTTAGAGATTAAAGGAGTACAAGGGAGTGCTATATAGCCACCTTGAAGGCTATAGTCCCATATTCAAAATATGAAGTGGGACATGTCACACATCCTAACAAAAGACAAGCCCGAAAGTAGCCGAAAGTCAACATGATCATAGTGTTAAAACTTGACAATAGGGATGACTAGCTATAAGAGGTACACTTGGCCCATGATCAGCGCAGGATAATGCAGATTGGTGTGGACATTGAACTAGCATTCGTAGAAACCATTGATTTCCTACTGAGGCGGTATACAAGCATGTTTGCCTGTACAACATAAGAAATTCCAAGAATATATCTTGAGATTATTATTCATAGATTGGCCATAAATCCTCAAGCAAATCTTTTAAAGCAAAAGAGGAGACACTTTGCTCCTGATAGAAATCATGCAATACTTGAAAAAGTATATAAGTTGCTAGATACAAGACTCATTAGGATATGTTATCATCCTTACTGATGGTAAATGTGATGATAGTGAAGAAGCTCAATGGTTAATGGGGATATATATAGATTACACAATCTTAGACAAGCCTTGTCCTTAAGATCGCTTCCCACTTCCCAAGATTGATCAATTGATACATTCAACCAATGGTCATGGTTACTCGACGTTCATGGATGTCTGCCCTAATTTTTACCAAATATCCATGTGGGATTAAGATCAGGAATATGAAGTCTTTGTCACCCACCAGGGTTTGTACTATTATAATGTCACGCCATTTGGGCTAAAACATCAGTGCTACACATCAAAGGCTAGTCAAGAAGCTCAATAAGCAAGTAGGTAGAATTATAAAGGTGTACTTCTATGATACGATGGTTAAGTCTAAGATTTCATATCAACACATTGTAGATTTGGACGGGACTTTCAACACTATAAGAAGGTTTAACATGAAGTTAAATCTCTTAAAGTGTGCTTTGGGGGTACTATGCAGCAAGTTCCTAGAGTTTATGATCAATGAAAGTGGGATCGAAATAATTTTGAAAACATAAAGGTAGTTGCAGATTGTCAAGCCCTAATGATATGAACGACATTGACTTTGGACCCTTGAGAGGCCCAATTAAGATTATGGAAGTTGTTTAGGTAATTAGTAGCCTAAATAAGGAGCTTAGTTACTTTATTCTCCAAAATCACTTTATTAGCTTATTTTCATCTTTTGAGGGGAACATCATACCTAAGTTCTAGCTTAGTTTTGGAAGGCAAAACGGGGACCAATTTGGATAAATTACATATGTATAGATATCCCCCAATGTCTATTTTCCATCAAGATATTAAACATCTTCAAATTCGAAGCATCAAGGAACATATAGTGTGTAAATCGAACAAGGGTCTACGCAACACATGGAATTTCATGTTCTTTATTAAGGAATTAATTAGGCTAGAATATGGAAGAACTAAGGGCTAATATTTCTTTGACAGCTGGTGGATGCTTCTAGAAGTTCCTCACAGGATAATCTCTCCATGACTTATACAACCAAGGTAGTGGATGACACATCCAATCTAGCACTAATATAGTAAATTCCAACTCCGTATATATTCTAAATATCCCCTTTAAAATTGCACCGCTAGTTAGGATTTTATTGGTTAATTTCTTTGTAATGTTATTAGCTAGTGCATGACTTGGGGAAGGTGGTACTCTCCTATTTATTTGCTTGATCCTTGTAATATTTCTTAGACTTGGATTAATGATACAAGAGCTTGATACTTAGTATTTTCTCAAAAAAAAATCCAAAATTTCTTTACTCTCTAAGGAGGGTGATGAAGTTGAGTTCATCTCTTAATTTAGTCCTTAGTGCCTTGGATTTAGAGCATTGAAGGTTAGGTTAATTTATCTCTTTTGTTAAATTGTTCTCAAGTAGAGTCAATCATTAGAAGATGCGAGGTTCTTTCTATCTTTTGGGTGAGCTTAGGGAAGATTAATCTTCATTGACATGTGGACTCATCTTCAAAGGATTATACATTTATTTGGTCAATGAATTTCACCATGGTTCATTAGGTATCAGAGCAGCAAGATCCTTCTTGTTGGGTAAGCATCAAATCCATCAATCTTTGTGTTTGATGCTTAAATTTCATTCTTTCTATGCTGTTTTTACCTTTAGTTCTCCCACTCTAAATCTCTTATGTAGTCAACAAAGAACCCTAAACATAACCAAAACACAATTGCTAACCTAAAAACACCTCTAAAACTTCACGAAAAATCCGTCAAAAAAATCACCCAAGCAAAACTTTGTCACGGCTTGCCCGTGCTGCTTGGCAAGATCGTGCCCCTTCCTTGCATTCTAGTTTCTGCTTCAGAGATTTAGCAGGACATATCCATGCCATAGAGCAAGACCGTGCCAACCCCTTTTTCACTATTTCTTGTTCGTACAAACTGTAGCATGCCCGTACCTCCCTCTGTTTCTGTCCTACACCCTCTTTTCATCGAGAAACTACTGCTAATCATGGCCAATAAGGAAGAAGTTTCTCACTCCAGGGACATTCCTTTTGGACATACCCATGAGAGGAGAATAGATAAGGCCATTATTGAACCCCAAGAACAATTAAGGAAGCTCACTAAAGAGCCTGAGCAACTGAAAGGATCCAGAAAAAGAAATCCCTAATCATCAGGGTTATGATGTCAATCCTATTGACATTGCATATTCATCCTCTCATGAATACTTTGATGATAAGAAAAAGGGAACTATAAGAAGATGGCATCCAGCAGATAACCTTAGGGATGTCAAAGTTAAGGCAACAGAGTTTGATGGAAATCTTAATCCAGAGAACTATCTTGATTAGGTACAATCCATTGAAAGGACTTTCGAACTCAAAGAGTAGAACGATGAAAAGCTCTTCAAGTTGGCGATTCTTAAATTAAAGAGATATGCTTCACTGTGGTATGAGCACTTAAAGAAAAGTAGGGCTAGAGAAGTCAAATCTCAAATCAAAACTTAGTCCAAACTCAAAAAACATATGGATAAGAGATTCCTACCCTCTTCTTACAAACGAGAATTCTACCTCAAGATTACCTTTCTCATCGAAGAGAATCTAAAGTTTAAAAAGTACATCAAGGATTTTGAGCAACTCTAAATGAGGGCTGGCTTGGATTAGGAGCCCGAGCTCAAGATTACTAGGTTCATTAAGGGATTCTCATGTAGCATTAGCAACAAGGTGGATTTTCTACCCTACTTATCCTTTGATGATGTGTGTCATCTAGCTATCAAAGTGAGAAGCAAATTAAGGGTTGTGTGATAATTTTGAGTGTAAAATAAAAGGCCGATAGTATATGACTATCGTCATAGTACTTGAGGGTCAACTCCATAGGGACGCAAGGATAAGAATGAGGTCACGTTTAACTAAATTATCCTAACCAAAATTAAATTATCCTAACAATAAAATATGCAAAATTAACAATATTAATCTAAATATAAGTCATGGATTAATCACATTTAATGAAGCTACCATAGACTAAACTAAATTGGAGGAATGAGCTAGATCATATGAGCAATGCCAAAGTGATTAAAAAGTAAAACATTTGGTGAAACAAATGTCTACTCTAAACATACAAAGAAACAAGCCAAAAATAAACCAGGGATAAGAAAATCAAAAATGCTACTTGAATAATTTCTAGAACAACCAAATAAAAAAACTAAAACATGGAATTAAAAATTGAGCACCAAAAGAAATGAAGACCAAGGAAAATGGGGGCAGGGCATCCCTGCCTCCCGACACCTTTAATTGTCTATGGCCCATTATCAAATTACCACAAATAAATGAATCAAAGCGACGAAGGGAAGTAGAAATGACAAAGGACGCCATGGGCATTCAAACCTTAGTTGCTAGAGTCATGTGCTGACATTAACCCAGAAAGCATATAGGGCACATAGGTAGACCAACAACAACTACAACAGCAACTATACCACAAGGTTTGGCACAATTTTTGGACTTGAAGTTCAGTCTAAACAAAAGTAAGATGACCACAGCGGTCTCATCCTCAAAACCACACTTCATAGCTCATCAGCAATGACAAAACCACCATTTAAATGGCCTCAAACAGAACCACAGTAGAAACAGCGGATTGGGAGTAGAAGAACCGAAACAAAACAAAAGAAACAAGGCAAAAAGGGAAATCGATTCATTACAAATCAAAGCATAAATTGAAACACAAAAATGAACCATCAAACTCAGATTATGTGATCTCCATTAATGGCAAAGAGCAGAAACTCGAACTAGTAGCACCAACCTCGGAACCCATTTCATGGAATTTAAACTAACTATCACAACCCTTGCTCAGAAAGTAATAAAACTAAAACTAATTACTCTAATTTTTTGCTAACAAGAGTCGATTAGAAACAAAAAAATAGAACGATTATGAACGAAATAAAACTCTAACAAATCTAAAACAGCACTTGAATTTAAACCCTAAAAATCTGGGCCTAAATTGCGAAACTCAAATTAAATACTAACCAAAAACCCTAATTACAACCTAATTACCTCCTGAATATGCCGCAATCTTCCTTTATACTCGAACCAGCTTCATCTTGGCCGTCGATCTGGCTCACGACATGGACAGTGGAGATGTTGCAAGCTGACGGTGGTGGATATGATTGGGTGTTTTTGGGTGCACACGAGAAAGTGGTGAACAATGATACAAATTGTAGATGGCGGTGCTGGTGCTACTGGATGGTGTCGGGGACGAAGATGGAGAGATGAGTGCCAATAGAGAGAGAGAGTGAGTGAGAGTGAGAGAGAGAGACCAAGAATGGGGGGACTATCAGGGTTCTGTGGGTTCAGTTGAGAGGAAAGATAGCATAGGAGGGATAAGAGGCAGGGGTGTGGTCACATACGAGGCACGTGAGGGAGCTGGGTAGATTTTAGGGTTTTTTTTTTTCTTCTGCTAGTTTTTGGGCCTTGAGAGAGTGGCCAAATTCTTAATTTTTTAATGCTTTTTCCAAATTTATTCAACACCTACAAAGAAAAAAATATCAAATAAAAATCTAAAAATAACAATTATTACGAGCATAAATCAGGTATAAAGGTATTGTGAAAATATCACATTTTTGGTGCAAATAAGGGTTGAAAACCCTTTCAAATCATTTTCTCTGTTTGCTCTCAAAATACTCCTAAGGGTTACTTCCCCCACTGTAGTTATGGACACTTCAAAGCGGATTGTCTTAACCGAAAAACTGTCACCATTAGCAAAGTGGAAGAAATCCAACCTATTAAGGAAGGAACTAGTAAGGAGGAATTCAAAAATGAGGATCATATTTTGGTCAATCCAGACGTAGGTGAACTCTCGGTAATTCGAAGAGCACTCCATGTCTAAGAAGCCCCCTGTGAACTAAGCCAATGGGAACAAATGTACAATGGTAGGCAAAGTGTGTGACTCATTATCAATGAAGGGAGTTACACCAATGTACCTTCTATGAGACTTATTGAAATCTTCAATCACCTACCAAGGTGCACCGTACCTTTTACACTTTCTAATAGCTCAAGCAAGAGAACAAGGTAACCATTTCTAAGTAAGCTCTTATTGCATTTTTGGTTGGTTCATATCATGGTGAGGTACTATGTGATGTTCTTCTTATAGATGGATGCCATTTGTTAGTTGATAGGCCTTGGTTGTTTGATAATCATGTGATTCATGATTGGTGTAGAAATACATATGCATTCAAACACAAGGGTCATAGTTTTATTTTGACCCAATTAGCCCCATATAAACATCTCAAATTTAAACCGGAAAAAAGAAGTGAGAAAAGCCTATATGTGAGTCAAAAACAGATGGAGAGAGCCATTAGTAAGAGCAAGCCTATATTTTCCTTACGTGTGATGAAATCAAACACATGTGAGGAAGTAAAACCCATGCATCGTCTAGCTCAATCACTCTTGAGAGAGTTTTGTAGATGTATTTTCCAATGATTTATCCCCGGGGTTGCCTCCTTTGAGAGTAATTGAGTGCCAAATTGATCTCCTAACTGGGTGCCCCTTTTGACAAACAAGTTGGTCTATAGGTGCAATCTTAATGAGTCAAAAGAGCTCCAATGACAAGTCCAAGAGTTGTTTGACCGTAGGTATACTAGGAAAAGCTTAAGTCCATATTTGATTCCTGCCTTTTTGGTACATAAGAAAGATGGTACCTGGCGTATGTATGTTAACTCTAGGGCCACAAACAACATTAGTATCAAGTATCGATTTCCTATTCCTCGAGTGGATAATATGCTTGATCTGTTCCATGGGTCCAATATCTTTTTCGGAATTGACCTTAGGAGTGGCGACCACCAAATTAGGATGAAAGAAGAAGATGAATAGAAGATCACTTTTAAGACCAAATATGGGTTGTGTGAGTGCTTTGTGATGTGTTTTGGTCTATCTAATGCTGCTACTACCTTCATGAGGGGCTCATGAATGAGGTCTTAAGACCATTCATTCGGAAATTTATGGTTCTGTATTTTGATGATGTCTTGATCTATCTAATGTTCCAAGTGTTGAGGCAACAAAAAACTTATATCCCAAGCTTAAGAAGTGTGAACCATTCACTCGTCAAGTGGTCTTTGTTCGTTATGTTGTGTTCAATGAAAGAATTCAAGTTGATGAATCCAAGATTGAGAATATCAAAAGTTGGCCTATTCCCACGTCTATCACGGAAGTTTGAAGCTTCCATGGGTTGGCCTCTTTTTACTGTCGGTTTATTAAGGACTTTAGCTCCATTATGACGCCCTTAACCGAATGCATGAAGAAGGAAGCTTTGAATGGACAAAGGTTGCTCAAAGGGCCTTTGAAACCATTAAGGCTGGGCTATGTTAGGCTCCTATCTTTGCTATTCCCAACATTAATCTCCTTTTTGAAGTTGAGTGTGATGCCAGTGGCATTGGAATTGGAGCGATTCTTTCACCATCGAAGTGCCCTCTAGTTGTCTTTAGTGAGAAGTTGAATAGTTCGAGGCTCAACTACTCCACATATGACAAGGAATTCTACGCCATTGTTAGATACTTGGAATATTGGAGTCATTACCTCAAACCTAAGCCCTTTGAGCTCCATTTAGATCATAAGGCATTATTGTACATCAATGGCCAACACAAGTTGAACACAAGACATGGGAATTGGGTTGAGTTCCTTCAATATTTCGCCTTGTCTTGCAAGCACAAGAGTGGGAAAGAGAATGCTGTAGTCGATGCATTGTGAAGGAAGTATGCTCTCCTCCTGGTTCTTGAAGCCAAGGTCTTTGGATTTCATTCCATCAAAGCCCTATGCAAAGAGGATGAAAACTTTAAGGAAGTAGTGGAGGATCCCCCTACCTTTGGATATTTCACTCTACAAGATGGTTTCCTTAGAAAAGAAAACAAGCTCCTCATCCCCAAAAGTCTTTTAAGGGATTGATTATCAAGGAGGCTCAGGGAGGAGCTTAGCGAGTCACTTTAGCATTAATAAGACCCTTGAGATACTTAAGGAACATTTTTATTAGCCTATGATGGAAGGTGGCATCACAAGGTGATCAAAAGGTGCAACATTTGTCACATAGCTGAGAGTCACTTGCATTAAGGCCTCTAACTCCTCTTCCGGTTCCTATAAGACTCGGATGACATTAGCATGAATTTCATTGTAGGCCTTCTAAGGACACCTAGGGGAAAGGACGCTGTCATGGTGGTGGTTGATCGATTCTCTAAGATGGCTCACTTTGTTGCTTTCCACAATAGTGATGAAGCTACTTGCATTACGAATCCCTTCATCCAAGGCATTGTGAGCCTCTATGGTATTCCAAGAACTGTTATCTCGGATACAGACACCAAATTTCTGTCACACTTTTGGAGGTTCTAGTGGAGACTAGTGAGGACTAAGTTACATTTCAACACCACTTGCCACCCTCAAACTGCTGGTCAATGAAGGTGACAAAATAGAACTCACAACCTTACAAAGAGGTTTGGTGAACAAGAGTTTGAGGGATTGGGATACCAAGCTTGTTCATGCGGAATTCACTTACAAACGAGGCCCTTCTTATGCTACCTCTCATTCTCCCATTGGGGTATGCTATGGCCTGAATCTTCTCACTGCCATTGATCTTATTCCCGTTCCTTAAGAATCAAAGATAAGTTTTGAGGCTGAAGTAAGGGCTAAGGAGATGAAGAGGCTGTATGAACAAGTACAGGCACAAATTGAGAAAATGCATAGCAATATAAGCTTAACGCCAAGAAGAACCACATCAATCTTGAGTTTAAGTTGGGAGATCTTGTGTAGTTGCACTTGAGAAAGAAAGGTTCCCTTCAAGGAGGAAGAACAAGCTTCTGGTTAGGGGCGATGATCCACACAAGGTGAGAGAGAATGTCTACAAGATAGAACTTCCAGGAGACATGCAAGTATCTAACACCTTTAATGTTAGGGATCTTACTCCTTCCTTTGAAGATGATGAAGAACACAATAAAGATTTGAGGGTAAATCCTCTTCAAAGAGGGAGGTTGGTGCGGAGCAGATCCCAAGATTGGACTTACTCTCCTAAGAAAGGGTTTTGAACCAAGTGGGCACAATGTTGATTTTGGGTTAATGACTTCGTCCTCCGAGGTTGATGTTGACATGGGACCCTTGAGCAGGCCCGATTAAGCTTAGGAAAGGAGGTGGGAAATTAGTTACCTAAATACAGAGCTCAGCTACTTTATTCACCAGAACCACTTAATTAGCTTATTTTTATTTTCTGAGCAGAACATCTTACCTTAATTCTAGCTCTGTTTTAGAAGGATAAATAGGCTCTGATTTGGACAAATTACTTATTTATGGATAGCTACGGGTCTCTAATTTCTATAAAGCTATAGAACATCTTGAAATTCCCAGTTTCGAGGAAGATATGGGATGAAAACCAAACAAGTGTCGGTGAGGGTCTGGAATTGTACGTTCCTTATTAAGGAATTAATTGGGATAGAAAACAGATGAATTAAGGGCCAATATTTCTTCGACAACTGATGTTCTCTTCTAGAAGCCACCACATGAAAGATGCCCCCATGACTTATCCAATTGTGGCAGTAGATGACTCATCCAATCTAGCACCAATATAGCCAAATCTAGCTTAGCCTATGTTCAAGATATATTCTTTCAAATTGCACCACTAGTTAGGATTTCATTGGTTAATTTTCTTGTAATCCTATCAGTTAGTGCATAACTTGAGGAAGGGGGTACTTTCTTTTTTATTTGCTTGATCATTGTGATGTTTCTCGTACATGGATTATTGATAAGAGAGCTTGATGCTTTGTATTTTTCTCAAAAAAAAAAAAATCTCAAATTTCTTTATCTCTCTAAGGATGGTGGTGAAGATGAGTTCATTTTGTTAATTTAATTCTTGGTGTCTTGGATTTAGAGGATTAAAGGATGGGTTGATTTATCTCTTTTGTTCAATTGTTCTCAAGTTGCGTCAATCACTAGAAGATTTGAGGTTTTCTCTCTCTTGGGTTAGCTTGGGGGAGATTTATCTTCATCAATGTCTGAGGCTCATCATCAAGGGTCTATACCTTTATTTAGTCAATGGATTTCACCATGGTTCAAAATATTGTCCATGTCAATGTGAAACAATTATGCTCATTGCTGAAGCTAATTTACAGCATGTGTGGAAAAGTATTATAGGGAATAACAATGCCTTAACAGTTTAGTGTTAGGAATGTTGTAAAGTAAGAGGCCCAAAACTTTCTTTTCAACTCATAGTTGGGTATGCTTAGGCTGGCCCTTTTTCGTACTGCCATCAATGTTGTCCCTTCCCAAGTCAATGCTACAATAGTAGAAGAATGTTCGAATAAAAACTGCGTTGCTTGAATTTGTTAATTATCTAATGTAGGACATTTTGAAAGAAATTTCTTTGATGAAAATACCTAAAACTTTTGAAGGTGTAAATCTTTTTTTTTTGGGGGGGGGGGGGGACTGTTTTAGCATAGGTTAGTTCACTATTACATTACGAATATATCTTTTTTATGGCATAATGAGTTAAGTTGGCCAGCATATCAAAAGCAATATCAAAATTTTGAGCTCTGTAATGAATAATGGCACCTATGCCAAACGGTCCCAACCAACGCTAGCCATTGTGAGTTGTCTTCAAACTGGGTGGAAAACAAACATACTCCTATGAATGTCTTGCAGTGGCTTTTTACAGTATATTATTACATCATAAGCCTAGGTAAGTAAGGAACAATGGAGATTTTGAAACTTGGATTCATCTAGCCATCAAGGTTGCAAACTGGCTGATTAAATTCCTGGTCTTTGACGGCTGGATATATAAATGCCTTGATTTAGTGCACTTTGAGAAGTTTGAGCAAATTTCTAAGGGAAAAATGCACTCTATGATTAATATTCGATGAAGTCCTAAAAACTCTTGATGTATAAATGTGTGGTCAAATCTTAAGAGTTTTTTATAAGGAGGGAAACATGTGGGACTTCGAGAGTTCCATCAAAAGAGAGGATTTTGTTAAATACATATTGGTGGCTATAGGTAACCAATGATAAATGGGTGGGGAATGTATCTTTAGGGATTGGAGGATGTTGGTGCCATAAGTTTGTTGACATATGGCTCATTGCTTCTTGATGAATGCAAGATGAAACTAGTTTCCGTGGCTTGCGGTTTGCTAGTGAAACAAACCTTGCGAAGTTTATGCCCATATTAACTTAAATTATCCTTGCTAGGATGCTCAAAATAGATGAAGAGATCAACGTCGAACATGAAACGGTTATGTTGCAATGTGAAAGTTACCTTATCTTCACGACTGGAAACTTACAATATCGCATTTTCTTAGGGAGTGTAATAGTATTGTAGGTGCCCTAGCAAATATTGGGCTCAAGCTGAATGAGAGTGGTTGTGTCTTTAACACCCCCCCTCCCCCCAAAAAAAAACTTGAATTACATAATGGGGTTACATGGCTTTTGATGATTGGAACTAATAATAATTCCTTTTGAAGCGTTGCTCCTCTTCTACATTAAAAAAAGAATTTAGATAGCCATTGATCATCATGAAGGGACCACTTGAGGTCACCGTTCAATCTTCCGCTCGATCACCAATTTTTATTATCTTTTCTATAGCCATTTGATTCATCATCATGTAATGCCAGTTTGAGATCACTTAAGTTGAACCACTGGCAAAGGACATTCTCCCTACATTGATCGTCTTCTGCTTGCTGCAACTTAAATACTATAAGGTTTTCACAGAAAGTCTATTAATCAAGGTAGGTGATATATACTATCATTTTTCATGCAACAACAATTCATAACACAGGTTTAAAAAAATATGTTTATGATAGAAAGCATGGATTCATGTACAACCTATACTTTACAGATGCGTAAGTCATTATGTATATGTTACATAGCTTATAACTTAAAATGTTCATATTTATGTCACATAGAATATTTAGGCTAGTGACTTTATTAATCATGACGTTTTATACAAGACAATGAAAAGATTTCATAACATGAGGATTCATTCACCCCACAAAGTATAATGGGAAAAAAAAGGTGATTATACCTTTTATTGTCAGTAATATATCTTATCTATTACATGAAAACAATAATAACCATAAATTTAGAATATTTTTCTAAACATTGCTTAATAGTCTTGTTATTATTACCTTATCATATACTTAAAAGAAAAAAAAAAAGAGATGCAAAATCGAAGATTAGCAATGGAATTGAATCTTACACGTAAGTGATTAAGCTTATTAAACTAAAAAAGAAAAAAGGAGAAATCTTTACTTAGCAATAGAATTGAATCTTACACGTAAGTGATTAAGCTTATTAAACTAAAAAAGAAAAAAGAAGAAATCTTTACTTTTAGAACCAAGGACTAAACAAAATGCCGCTTTATTGTTTTTGGTCTTAGCATTTTTTTTGGAATGAAGGAAAAAACATTGTATATTTTTGGACCAGAAAAAAAGAAATGACTTATTTGTTGGTGTGAAAAAAACATAATTTGGTACATGTATGCACTCTTAAGTCGATGCTACACTTTTCTAACTTTGTACTTTTGTTGTTGTAACTTATTGCACTTTTTTGAGAGCCTGAAAATAGGAAAGCATAAGGGGTTCCTCAGTTAATTCTAATATTTTTCCGCCACCTCTCTCCATCTTCTATATCTCTATTTTTAAATCACCCTTATCACAAGACACAGTAGAGAAAGAAGTGACGTCTATTCAGCTAGCTAAAGCCTCACGACAACTATGGTTTGCACCACCATGTTTTGCCTCTGTAGTTAAGCCAATGACTGGCAAATCGTAGTTGACACGCGAATGTTACATGGGCAGCCCACGTGTGTATTATGCATTGTATAACCAGTCCAAAATTGTACATTAGATATATATGCTGTGATGCATTTGAAAGAACGATGGTCGAAGAGACCAGTTGGGCGGGCATTTATATGTTTTGCATGACGTCAGCGATTCAATACTCACAAGCTACAATATTTTTGCTTTGTATTTTTTTGCTTTTTTCTTTTTTCTGCATCAAAATTATTACTTTTTTCTTTTAGCCCTCCACTTTTCTTCTTTTGCGTCAAGATACTCAAAGTACTTGATTTACCTTAGGATTTCTTTTCTTTATAATTTTTTATAGATATTTTTTTGAAGAAAATACGTCAAATATTTCACAACGTTAGTATCATGCTAGAGATTCTCCATTCTATGCATAAAAGGAAAAGAAGTAATGTGTATATGGTCATCAAATAGTTGTCAAGAAGGCTTATCACCATATCAAGAGGCGCATTATGCAAAAGATTCTCATAAATATTTTTTTGTAAATTTCTATTTGTTCAATATGCTTTCTTTCGAATGGTGAGCACCTTGAGATATTTTATCCAACTAAGGGATTTTGTGAGGGGATCCTTGTTCAAGTTCCATTTTTACAGCTTGCACAAATGTTTCAGACTCTTAATGGATAAGGTTGCACTCACGAATCAATGTGTTTCGATCCAAGAGTGTAGGGCAATACCCAAAACAATAGGCCCTTTGTTTACCAACGGTGTTGTGTTTGTTTGAGACTAGCCCAGATCAAGCAAGAGTAATCAAGGGTTGTTTTGATAGATTATTTACAGCATTAGGATTGAATGTTAGCAATTTAAAGTCCATTTTTGTCCCCAGCTAATACAAGTGAGATAATAGCGAGTGAAATCGGGGACATTCTAGGCATTATGTGCACTGCTGGCTTGCGCAAGTGCCTAGGGGTTCTTACTTTCAGTGGTAGGGTTAGTACGAAAACTAACCAGCAAGTTGCAGATAGTAAGAAATAAGCTTTCAACATAGAAGACAAAATGTTTGTGCTAACATGATATTTTTATTTCAATCCACAATAGCTATAATTCTAGTATAATCTCTACAAATATCAAAACTAGCCCCTCCATAATTGTGATCAGATGACAAGAGAATAAGGTAATTCTAGTGGGAAGGTAAAGTGAAGAGTGTAGACCACATTCTGTTTCATGGGATACATTCGCAAAGCCAAATAAGCTCGGTGACAGTATTGTAAGATTTATGCATCAATTCACAAAGAGATTTTGGATCTATATCTTAAAGAGCAAATATTACCCGGATCAATGCAAAATAACTATGTTCGTTGCTGAAGCTAGTGTTCGTTGCTGAAGCTAGTTTACTGCACATTTCAGAAAGTATTATGCGGAATAACAATGTATGGAAGTTTACTGTGAAGAATGTCGTGAGTAATGGGTAAAAGACTTTCTAATTTATTGTCTGTCAAGCAACTGTGTGATGACAATAATTGCATCGTTGTGTTTGACGCTTCTTCTGTTTGTATCAAGGACAAAACCTCGGGTAAGATTCTGCTACATGCTTCCTCAACTGCAATGTCTATCTCTTAACTGTCCCTACATCTTCTCCTTCAGCTTTTGCTGCTTTTCTTAATCCTGCAACCTCCTGGCATCGTTGTCTTGGACATTGTAGAGAAAGAATTTTATCTTCTCGTAAAAACAGAAATTTAGGTTCATTTCCAAATAAGTTTCATGATTTTTGTAACTTATGTCAACTTACGAAGTCACATCGATTACCTTTCAAATTAGTAAAACATCATTGTCAAAACCCCTTGGAATTAATACATTCTGATTTATGGTAATCTCCTATTCTTTCTAGTTTGGGTTATCGATATTTGTTGGGAAATTATTGACCCTATCCTTATGTAATGTAAGGTTTTGATGATAACAAACACAAATGGAATGTACACTTGAGTGTGTTGATCGAACAGGTTCCAAATACTGTTTGGAAAACTTTGAAATTACTTGATTAACCATGGTCGAGAACAGGTCTTAAGAACAGTTTCTCAGAACAGCTGAATGGCAAAGAACTCAAAGCGCATCAGAGACATGAAGAACTCCAGAAACAGCTCAGGAAATAGTTCTGAGTAAACACCACAGCATTGAAGTAACAAGTGAAGATCCTATAGATGCTGTCCGGTTGATTCAACAAGAGTCTTGGTCTGTCATAGGTTTTATTTTCTTAGATTCTTGTTAATATGCCACTTGGAAGAACTCGATTCAACATTTACTTTGAATGATTTTTAAGAACACTGTCTCAGATCAGTTCTGAGATCAGGGCTCAAACTGTTTTCAAGCCAAAACGATTTTTCACAGGTTTTTCCAAAATCTTAGGCTGACGGTTTTTGAAATTATTTGAGATATATTTTCTGTTATCATTAAACACAGGATAAGTTAATTTTTGGCTTTGAAAATATATTGTGGAGATTTTGAGTTTAGCTTTTAGGGGAAATCTTTTACAAAATAAATCAAACTCTCATTTTTGGAATATGAATGAGAAGATAAGAAATTTCAGGATTTGGCTACTGAAAATTTTAGTCACTTCCCATAATCTTTTTAGGAGCAAAAAGATCTTATACTTATGGCTCAAGCACACAAAGATCTTGTTGCCCTCTACTATTTAAGGAGCTTCTCCACCTCCACATAAAATAGGACTTCACACGGTTTTGCACACGATTTTCATAAATATTTTTGAGAAAGTTCTTACACGGTTTTTCTAGGGATTTAACTTGCAAATCATATTTTCAGAAAAACCATCAAAGTGTGTGTGAAAATTGAGTCATCTTCCTTGGCATACTAGGAGCAAAATTGTACCTTACATTCGCTTAGCTAGAAGCACAAAAGTGAGGTGTATTTTTATTCTCTTCTTTCATCAAAGTGAGAGTTGAGTGTGTCCAAGCCTAGGGAGGCTTTGGACGTGTGTAATTTGTCTTGGCAAGACAATTACGTGAGTGTGTCCAAGTCAGGGAGACTCGGACGTAGTGTGTAACTAGTCTAAGGGTAGACAGTTACGTGTGTTGCAATTGTAACAGAGAAGATTACCTTTGTAACGTGTTTAGCCTGTTTAGTGGAAGTGTGTGAAAAATCCTACTGGAGTAGGTCGTGGTTTTCGCCTCGGTTGGGCTTGAGGTGTTTCCATGTAAAAATCTTGTGTTCTCACTTTTCCACTTATTTCCGCTGTTTTACACCTTCTGTGCACGTTACAAACAATCCGTCCAAAAAAATCCCAAGCTTGTTCCCAGAAACTGCGAAAATTTGCCAACACAATTCACCCCACTCTTGTGTTTGTGTACTCTCAAATCTAACAATATTATATATGTTTTGTACATGATTTTTCATGTTATACATGGATTTATCCACTAAAATATAAAACAGATGTTCTTCCTGCTTTGTATGCTTCCTAGAAATTGGTGGAAAAGTTGTTTAGCACCAAAATTAAAATGCTGCAAAGTGATGCCGGGCGTGAATTTGATAATACTCAGCTGGGTGCTCATTTTTTAGAAAACGGCATTTATTTTCGTAAGTCTTGTCCCGAAACTCAGGCTTAAAATAACGTTGCTGAACACAAACATTGTCATCTCAATGAGATTGCTCATGCTTTTCTTATTGAAGCTAATATGCCTGCTAGTTTTTGGGATGAGGCCATTCAAAATGCAGTTTTTGTCACCAATCGTCTTCCTACTCCTAATTTGCAAGGTCTCTCACCTTTTGAAAAATTGTTTCGTCATCCTCCTGGCTATAACTTTTTAAAAACATTTGGTTGTGCTTGTTATTCCAATTTCTCTGCCTCGTCTTTTAATAAATTAGCACCATGATCCAAGCTTTGTATTTTCCTTGGCTATGCCCCCCATTATAAAGGATACAAGTGTTTTGACCCCCTCATGAGTCGCACTTACATTAGTTGACATGTAATTTTTCATGATCATTTTTCCTATTCGAAATTCGTACAAAATTCTCCCTTCACATCTCAAGTCTGGATTGTCTTGGTGCCTCGTTGCCTCATGTTTGCCTTACCTCTGCACTCCCTTCTTACCCTAGTAGTGAGCCTCCTACCATTTTTCCTTCGCTTTCCAGTCCAGTGCCCTGCCCTAGCTCGCTTAATGTTGCCGTTTCGACAGCCTAGGCTAGCACGCCACTCGACCGAGCTCTGCTGTCTTCAGCCCAGCCCGTCCCATGTTC
The DNA here is from genome assembly GCA_029747015.1 of Carnegiea gigantea. Taxonomy (NCBI): domain Eukaryota; kingdom Viridiplantae; phylum Streptophyta; class Magnoliopsida; order Caryophyllales; family Cactaceae; genus Carnegiea; species Carnegiea gigantea. The sequence continues at coordinate 151,383 of JAKOGI010001262.1, read as the reverse complement.
TGCCCTGCTGACCACCGAAGCTGGGCCCATTTCTCCTCCTCGGCCCGCTTCATCCCCAGACTCGCCACTTGCTCTCCTCGACCCCCTGGGCCTCAAGTCCTTTCCCCAGCTCCCTTTAGCCTGCCACAGCTACTGGGCCCGCTTCCGTGCCCTCCTCCCTATCTCCAGCCAACTCCTCACCCCTGCCGTCTCCTATTCCGACTTCATCACCCCTTATCTCTTCTAGTCTCCTCCCCCAGCCTTCGAATAATCATCCCATGATTACTAAGGCCAAGAGTGGTATTAGGAAACCCAAGGCTTTTTTGTCTCTTGACATTGACATTGTCGGTCTCGAACCTACCTTTTTTAAACAAGCTTCTAAAGATCCTAAATGGCAAGAGGCTATGACTGAGAAATATAATGCTTTACTCACTAATGATACTTAGGAGTTGGTTCCGCCCCACCCGGGTCAGAATTTGGTGAGTTGTAAATGGGTTTATTGTCAAAATTAATTCATATGGGTCTGTAGAATGGTACAAGGCAAGGTTGGTTGCCTTAGGCAATTATCAGTAGGCTGGCATTGATTACCATGAGACATTTAGGCCCATTGTTAAACCTCCACTATTTGTCTTGTTCTCTCTTTAGGTCTCACCTTTAGTTGGCCCATTCGGCAGTTGGACGTTAGGAATGCTTTTCTTCATGGCATTCTGACTAAGGAAGTTCATATGCGACAGCCCCCTGGGTTTGTTCATCCTCATTTTCCTTTCCACGTGTGTAAACTCAAGCAAGCTATTTATGGACTTAAATAGGCTCCTCGGGTATGGTTCTATAAATTTAGCAATTTTCTTCTGTCTCATGGTTTCCTTTGTTCTCTCTCTGACAACTCTATGTTTGTCTACCACCATGGAACTACTACTTTGATTTTACTTCTTTATGTTGATGATATCATTCTTACTGGTTGTTCTATATCTGTCCTTCATAATTTTATCTCTGTTCTCTTTCATCATTTTGCTATGAAGGACTTGGGTGACCTACATTATTTCTTGAGTGTTCAAGTTGTGCAGAACTTTAAGGGCATATTTTTGACAAACCAAAAATATGTTCATGATCTCATTCATAAGTTTCATATGCATACTGGTAAACCTGTTTGCACCCCTTCTTTTTCTAGAAGCTCCTTGACCCTTAGAGATGGCGAGTTACTTACAGATCACACTAAGCACAGGAGTATGGCAGGTGTATTACAATACCCGACTATGATGAGACCTGATATTGCTTATGTAGTTTATGTTGTTTCCCAATTCATGCATGCTCCTCGTACTACTCACCTACCTGCTGTCAAGCGTATATTTTGGTTTTTGCAGGGTACCTTGACTTTCAGTCTGCAGCTTCATCCTGCTGCCACTCCTTCTATTATTGTTACCTACTCTGATGCTGATTGGGCTGGTTCCAAGAATTCTTATCGGTCTACTACACGTTATGTAATGTTCTCTAGCCCCAATCTTATCTCCTGGTGCTCCAAGAAATAACCCACTGCGTCGAAGTCTTCAATTGAAGTTGAGTATCGTGCGGATGCCTATACTATTGCTGAACCCATTTGGATTCGAAAGCTAATGCATGATCTTTGTTTTGATCTCTCCACTCCCATTAGTGTGTATTATGATAAGATCAGTGTTTCCCACATGGCTATCAATCTGGTTCAGCATGATCGCAGCAAACATATAGCAGTAGATTATCATTTTGTACGTGAGCGTGTTGCTCATGGTGATCTTGTTGTTTGCGATTTTCCTACTATGCTTCAATTAGCAGATATTTTCATAAAATAGTTATCTTCTAAGTTGTTTGATTTCTTCAGGGTACATTCCTCCCCAACAGATTGATATATATATGCATGCCAGCCTCCCCAATTGGGGCAGAGCCATGACTTACTCTCACACTTTCTTTTAGACTCATAACTCGGTAACTCCAGGTCTGCTTTTGCGCCTGGTTATAGGCATTATCACTCTCCAAGTCAATACGACCACGAAGAATTTTCAAATAAAAACAAAGGTTAAATGAATTATCTAATGGAGGACATCTTAAAAGAAATTGCGTTCCTGAAAATCTATAAAGATCTTGAAGGTATAAGCTAATTTTTTAAGTTGCTGGGTGGGCTGAGCATAGGTCAATTAGGGTCTTATTCAGGGTAAGATGAGTCAAGCTAGAAAAGATGTGTGAAAAGCAATATGAAAGGTTCGAGCTTTGCAATGAATTGGGGTGTTTTAGCTTATGCTACAAGATAGCCTAGTATTTAATGTCAGCTAATGCTAAGGGGCTCACCAAATTTTGCATGGTGAGTTGTGTGGAATCTAGGTAGAAAACACGCAACATACTCTTATGGATGTTCCAGTAGGGACTTTTTACGGTGATATTTTTACAGATGTTAGAAATAATATTGGATTGAAGAATGTATATGTATATGTTTTCACAATGCTATTTAGAGGGATATATATACACAAGAAGGCAATCTAAATTCAGAAGGAAATATTCTAGGACAAGTCATGATCAAGATTGTAGGCTAAAATCATGGGAGAATAAAATTAAAGGATCTATATACATATGTAATTATGCTAACACCCCCTTCAAACTCAGATGCCATCTTGTCATTTTGAGTTTGGAAGCCAATTGATGAAAACAACAGGGTAATTATGACTTAGTGAAGATATCAGTAGCTTGTTTAGTAGAAAAGATGCAGGTGAGAGAAAGATTTTTCTTTAGAAGATGTTGGCGAATAAAGCGGCAATCAACTTCGATGTGTTTCGTTCTTTCATGGAAGACATCATTGTGGGCAATTTGAATCGCACTTCGATTGCCATAGTAAAGTGTCATTGGTGTAAGTTGATGTGCACCCATGTCTTTCAACAACCACCATAACCAAACAAATTCAAAAGTGGTATCAGCAAGGGCTTAATATTCTGCTATAGTGCTAGAATGGGCTGTTACTATTTATTTCTTACTACGCAATGAAATTAAGGAGTCACCCAGAAAGAAACAGTAACTAATAGTTGAACATCGATCTGTAGAATCACTAGCCCAATATGAATTTGAATATCCTATTAATTTTAGAGAAGAGCTAAAAGGAAAATGAAGCCCTTGAAATAATATGCCCTTTATATATCAGAGAATGTGAAGCACAGCTGCAAAATGTGTTGTGTATAGAGCGGCAATGAATTGGCTTACCAAATGGACAACATATGCTATGTTGGGTCTTGTAACGGTGAGGTAGACAAGGCTGCCGACAAGTTGTCTATATAGAGTTGGATCCTTTCAAAGTGATCCATCTTGCGGTAAGAATTTAACATTACTCTCAAAAGGAGTTGAGGCAATTTTGTTGTCTGTAAAACCAGCACTAGCCACAAGGTCACTGACACACTTAGCTTGTGATAAGTAGTAACCTTTTGAGTCAGTAGACACTTCTAAACACAAAAAATAGTTTAGAAAGCCAAGATCCTTCAATTAAAACTCTTGGCTGAGGGACCGCTTCAAGTCTTAGATTCCTTAAATATCATTTCCCGTGATGATCATATCATCAATGTAAAGCAATAGAAGAGTGCATTATCATATGGTTAGGAGAGAAAGCCAAAGCGGTGAACTGTAGAACTAAACTTGGCAAACCATGCTCTTAGAGCTTGTTTTAACCCATACACCTCTCGACGAAGATGACAAACCTTATTCATTGGATGATGGTATCCTGGAGGAGGCTTCATGTACACTTCCTCATGTAGATCACCATTTAGAAGTGCATTCTTAACGTCGTATTTGATAAAGCCCCCACTTCTTCCCCACGACAATAGCTAACAAACTTCTGACTGAGGTGAAACGAGCAACTGGTGTGAATGTGCCCTCATAATCAATCCCATATTCTTGATTATATCCTTTTGCAACAAGCTAGGCTTTATAGCTCTTAATGGAGCCATCTGACTGAGTCTTGACTTTATAAACCCATTTATATGCTATGATAAATTTTCTAGGAGGAATATCAACCAAGTCCCAGGTATGTGTCTTATGCAAAGCATCAAGTTCTTCTTGCATAGCATGCTGCCACTTTGGGTCATTTTGTGGTTCTCGAAAGGTGTTGGGTTTATGAATGGTAGCAACAATAGAATAACAGTGGTAATCCTGTATATATTGAGATTGCTAGCTGATACGAGAAGAGCATCATAATGTCGATGATGTATATGAATCATTATTATCATGTTCACTTGATCTTCTTGTTTCAAATACTCTGCTGGCATGTTCATCAGAATTGTCAAGCTAGAATTCGGTGAAGATGCTTGCTCCCTCAAATTACAAGAAAGCTCTTCTGTATGTGTATCATTAGTGGCTAGAAAAATATCAATAGCAAAGTTGGTAAAATAATGAGTTTCGGGCCTTGATAAATGAAAGGCAGATAGTGAGGAGAACATCTTATGTTCCCAAAAGATAACATGATCAGAAATCCTAAGTCATTTAGACAAGGGACCCCAGCATCTATATCCTTTATGTTCAATGCCATATCCAAGAGAGCGACATAGTTATGCTCGTGGATCTAATTTTGTCTGCTCATGGGGCTGCAACATGGCAAAGCAAGCACACCTAAAAACTCAAAGAATGTCATAATTCGGAAGAACACCATATAAGCACTCATACGGAGACTTATTCCTAATAATAGGGGAGGGAATGCGGTTGATGGTGCATACGGTTGTAAGTTTAACTTCACCCCAAAAACTTTCTGGGCAAGCAGCAGAAATTAGTAAGGCATGGACAGTATTAAGAATATGCCTGTGTTTCCTCTCTGCACGACCATTTGTTGTGATGTTCCACGGCATAAAGTTAGAGAATAGTTCCTTGCTGTGCTAGGAAATTGAGAAAATGTTGCTCCCTATACTCTTTTGCATTATCTTAATGAAAGGCCTTAATCCTAACAGAGAATTGAGTAGAAATCATGGCTGCAAAATCATAATAAATATGAGGTAATTCAGATCTATTCTTGAGAAGACAAATCTATGTATACCGTTAAAAATTATTAATGAATATCACAAAATAGCGTGAGCCTCCGATAGTAACATTTGAGGAAGGATCCTAAACATCAGAGTGTATTAGATCAAAAAGGTTCTCTCGAAATAAAATCACTATCATTAAAAGGCAAGGCTTGAAATTTTGCTAGTTGAAAGTTTGACAATCAAAAGTATTACACTTGACTTAACCAAAAACTCCACTAGAAACCAAAGGGTGTAACCGAGAATTTGGTGGTAAAGCACAAGAAACTATAGACTTTGGTGGTGAAGCACGAGAAACTAACTCGAACAAACGACTCGTTTTACAATCGGTCCCAATTAATTACCCTATTTGTGGATCCTATACAACACAACCATGATATAAAAATTTCACCTCAAGACCAAGCTTACACAATTGACCAATAGATACTAGATTCAAAGAGAGCCAAGGGACCAGGAAAGCCTCAGCAAGTGATAAATTTTGGGGTGGATGTGTTGCTAATATTACTACCTTTCAATTCAGAATTATCTGCCGTATGAATAGCTGAGGCTTTTACTGGGGTCATTTTAGAAGCAAACAGAACAGATTCGGATGTCATGTGATTACAACAACCAGAATCAAAGAATCATGGGGATAAAGTACATGATGTAGTAGAATTAGGTCCTTGACAACTACCTTAAGATGATGATGTATGATTTGAATTTGTAGTGTGTTATCTCAATATAGTTTTAATATTACTCAAGGAAAATGTTGGAGCTGATTCATCCACCACTGTCCCTGTAGTTTGGGACTATTCAAGGTGTTGGTGACCTTTGAGATGAGTATTACCTTGATTTTTGTTCTTGAATTTCAACTTCCTGCATTCTGAAATGACATGGCTAGAACGTCTACAATAATTACAAAAACAATTCTTAGAGAATTGATCAGAATAACTTGAGAACTTATCAGAATGATTAGCTTTGTAAGGAGTTGCCAGAACATTATTGGTGTCAATACGGTTGGACCGCAAATTCTAGATGTTGAGACGCGTTTCTTCTTAGAGCATCCTTGACATGGCAGCTTCCAGAGTAGTAAAAGAGCCTCTATGTAGTATAGAGGCATGATTAGGTTCATATGAATGGGTAAGTTCTATGAGAAATTGCATAACTCGAAGATTGCCATGATGTTTATGAAATTTTTCAGCATCCTTAGTATTTTCAAACAAAGACTCAGACAATGCTAATTGATCCCATATAGCTTGCATTTGAGAAAGAAACGCATTGATTCATTGACCAGATGCTTATTTCATATTGTGCAAAGACTCATGGAGTTGATACTAGTGAACCACATTGGTTTTGGAATACTGTGTATTCAGTAATTCCCAGACTGCTTTAGCCATTTGAAAGCGAGCAAATTGAAGCCTGATGGATGGAATTGAGATGTTGTGAATCCAAGCAAGAATTTGATGATTTTTATAATCCCAATCCTCAAGTCTCTTCCAGTACGTGTTATCATCCTCATCATTTCCTTTCGAAGGTTTAGTGACAAAACTTGCAATAATCCGCCAAAGTCTTTTTCCTTTTAGAAAATTTGACATTCCGTGGGACCATATCGCATAGTTTAAACAATTCAAAGTGCTCTTAATGGGTTGTATGACTTCCACTTTTTCCATTAAGTATATTTTCGAACACGGTGCTTTGGAATGGCAGGGACAACAACGAAATGCAATTCAGGAAAATTTCACTAACCCAAATAATATAAGGGCAATTCAACAGCGAATACCACCAAAATCACACAAGAACAAGTCCCAAACAGAGTAGGCAAATAGAAGAACAGAATCAATATAGCTCAATTTTAGACTTGAAACCCAATATGGCAGTAGAAGAACAACCAAAAAAACTTGTTTGATTTAAGGCCAGCAGAAGTAGTGCAAGTCAATTTCATATTGGAATAGACCTGACCTGGACTGAAAAAGTGCAAGTTAATTTTAGATTCGAATAAACTTGTCTTGGACAGAAGCTCTAGATCGGTAATAAGGAGTGTTAAAAAAAAAAAGGAACCCAGATGAACAGTGAAACTCCGAGAAGAATTCAGCAAGAGCCTTACTCTAATATTCTTACGATGGAGGTCTTATGGTTATCCAAGATGGGTTTTTAAAATTAAAATAGGATTGAATGCATGATCTCTGGAACAAAGAAATTGAAGATGGAAAAATTTTCACTGCCAAGTTCCAGTAGTGTAGAACAAGGACTGGGTGAATGAACAAGTCTACACTTGGAATATAACGAAAAGGGCCTAGTGGGTCAGCTTTTGACCACACCTTCTTCTCCTGTTTGTTTTTTCTTTTTGCTGAATAAATCAAATGCTCTAATAGCATGCTAGAAAAAATATTGGATTGAAGAATGTATATATATATATATATATATATATATATATATATATATATATATATATATATATATATGTTTTAACAATACTATTACAAGGGATATATATATACAAGAACATAATCTAAATTCAGAAGGAAATATTCTAGGACTAGTCATGATCAAGATGTTAGCCTCAAATCATAGGAGAATAAAATTAAAGGATCCATATACATATGTAATTATGCTAACAGTAGACTAAGGCTGGGTAAGTAAAGGATGAAGAATATTACAAAACCTGTATTTTTTTTAACATTAACGTTGCAAACTAGCTAATAAATTCCTGATAATTTGTGGCTAAATTCAGATTTGACGTGTGTAGGCACTAAACAAAATGTGCACTACACCAAGAGATAAAGTTAAATTGATTATTTGGGTCGACCATTTTATCCAATTAAGCCCAAATTGACTCATACGTCATGGCCGAAGCCTAACGTGACCCCTAAGTCAAGGCTCAACCAAAGCCTAAATGACTCCCAAGTCAAGATCCAGTCAAAGTCCAATCCGCTCCCAAGTTAAGGTTTCGTCAAAGCTAAGTCAAACACCAGTACAAGCATAATTGAAGGTCAATCCCTTGGTCCACCTCCACAGTCAAATCGACACCTCCATATACTGCCAAGCTAATGAATCAATTGCTCAAGTACCAAGTCAATGCAAACTCTCACACCAAATTGATTTCAACTGAAGGCTAATTGTAAGCCTAAAATAAGGCAAAGTCCATCTTAACCATTAAGCTGGAAGGAGGGGGTTTTTCTATAAATGGATCCCTACAACAACAGGAACAATTCCCATTGTAGATCCTATTTTCACGGGGTTTGGGGAGACCCCAACCCTATTATTTTAAGGGGAAAAAATTACCCTCAAAATGAAGACTTCATCTTTAAATGCAAAGAAAGCATTCAACGATCATTTGGTGGCAGAGAGCAAGAATAGAAGGAGGTGCTCTCAACCCCAACAATGAACCATTCCACTTAGGGATCGAGTCATAGGATTAACATTTGTTCATTTGTAACAAATAATATGAGATTTCCACCCAATTAATTTAATTGTCGATGAAAACTACTTTTCTTCACATTTTGTGATTGCAAATTTTGGAACGCCTAGTGAGAAAATCTCTACCTCTAATCTCTTTCACCAAAAATAAAGACTTTCAATTTTCAACAATATCTTCTTCAAAGAAGACATGGCCAAGAATAACATGGCACCTTCATCTTCAAAGAAGATTCATCACGGGGTCACTCTCTCGTAGATCTTATGAAACTGAGACCATCTCTGACAAGTAAACCCATATAATGAAGACACGAACCATGAAAAAAGCTGCTGCATCTATCATAGCTAAGGAAACAGTGACATCCAGACCCAAATTTCAAGATTTGAAGATGAAGCAAACAATGTCTTGTTGAATGTATAAAGTCCAAAACCCCATAAAGCTTTAATTTCCAGTTTGTGAAATGGAAGGTTACTATAGTAATGAACTCTTCTTCACCATCACTGAAAGGGGCTTTCTTGTTAGAAATTGAAGTCGAGTGCTCAAAAACTATTGTCATGCCATTTGTGATAGAAGGTATAAAAACTTCGGAAAAGAAGATGGCTAACTTGAAGAACACATTGCAAAAACTCATGAAGGAGAGCAAAAAAAGGAAGCACACATCAACCTTCAGGAGAAAAGGGTTGCTAAATTGACTAAGAAGTTAGAAAAAGTATTGCACCAAAGGCTCAGAAACTGAAGAGGATGAAAAGGAGTCCATTTACCGTGAAGCTTCTGGCGAGGAGGAGGAATCAAAGAAAGGTTATAAACCTAAAAGAAGCTGGTCTTTAGAAACTGTGAGTGTCAGGCAACTCGATTGTAAATGCAATTAAGGCATAACTAGGAAGAGGTTCTGCGTAGAATTCACCCATATACATCAAGCTTTACACCAAGAAGATTGATGCTTTTCACATGACTTATTGTTGTTAACCTCCTAAGTTCCATCTATTTGATAGAAAGGGCAACTGAAAGAAATCTATTACACATTTCATTAAGACATGCCAATTGCTGGTACTAATGGAAACCTAACAATAAAGTAGTTTATTCAGATATTAAAAGTTTTTGCCTTTGATTGTTATATTGACCTAAACCCTAAGTCCATCAATAGATAGGAGCAAAATAGAGTGACAACTCCTTACTATGTTCTATAGAACCTAGCATATGATTAATATGACTAAGCTAACAAGCATAAAATAATGAAAAGACAAGCTAGTTCTGAAGTACTTCAACTGCTTGTGAGCACTTTGCTTTGAGTGCAAAGATTGGTTATCTAAAGCTTCTGTCATTGAAATGCGTACCCAAAGCATAGAGTGAGACTTGCTATACATCCTACAAATGAGCAAACCTAGGACTTTCCAAGAATTGGCTACCAAGGCACGTGACATGGAGATGACAATAGATGATCATGGTGGCAATGCCTTTTCTTCTACTGAAACGAAGAAGCATCAAATTTAATTCAAGAAAAATGTTAAGTCCTCTAAGAACATGACTAAGGAGGTGATCATAAGTGGGCCAATCCAAATTACGGGAGCGCCTAAATGTGGGGAAAATAATTAAGGGCACTTCCTCTAAGGATAATAACAAAGAAGCATACCTCACTAAAAGAGCTTGAGGAAAAGAAATAACCATTCCCTAACTTTCATTTGTCAGGAATGGTAGATGACTTACTTGAGAAGGATTTCCTTCAATTGCCTGAACCTAGGACTTTCCAAGAATTGGCTACCAAGGCACGTGACATAGAGATGATAATAGATGATTGTGGTGGTAATGCCTTTTCTTCTACTAAAACGAAGAAGCATCAAATTCAATTTAAGAAAAATGTTAAATCCTCTAAGAACATGGCTAAGGAGGTGATCATAAGCGAGCCAATCCAAATTATGGGAATGCCTAAATGTGGGGAAAACAATTAAGGGCACTTCCTCTAAGGATATAACAAAGAAGCGTACCCCACTAAAAGAGCTTGAGGAAAAGAAATACCCATTCCCTAACTTTGATTTTCTAGGAATGGTAGATGACTTACTTGAGAAGGATTTCATTCAGTCGCCTGAACCAAAGCACCTCAAAGAAACTAGGAGGATAACCCACCTAAAACACAGTCGTTACCATAGGGTCATTAGTCACCTTCTCGAAAAAGTGTAATACGCTCAAGGAACACATCATGCAGTTAGTTAACGATAGGAAGATCATTCTAGATTTGGATGAAACAACACAAGTTAATCAAACATCTACCTTATGCAACCATCATGCTCCTTTATATCAACAAAAGTCAAACCATTTGTCTTCTCTGGAAAAGCCCCTTGGCTAAAATAAAAGCTAGTTATAATTCAATTTGGGAGTTTGAAAGTAGTAGTTCTCTCACTACTAATACCCCCACAACAGCGAAAGGTTAACCTCATATAAGGTATCTCTGAGGAAGATGACAAAGGGTGGACCCATGTTACTAGATGAAGGGCAAGGAAACATAGGCAAGTTCAGCCACCATTACTTTGTAATGGGCCAAGTTGAAGAAAAGAGAAGTGTTTAGCCAACTTGGATCATGAAGGTCAAAGCTGTCACCCACTTAATAAAAAACCATATGCCTACATTGCTTTCTGTGAATTCTTCCCGAAAAGATTCTTTGACAAAGTCGCCATTACCATGACTTCATCTTCTGAACTAGATGAAAATGATGATGAGACAAATGAAGGGCAGAATACTAGAAAGCATCACCTTCTAAAAGAGATAACAACGTCCTGCTGTGGAACAATGATGATGATGTGATAATGATGATGTCACAAATGGGTTGGAAGTAGAAATTTTACCTACCAGAAAAGATGCAAAAATAAGTTGTTGCTGCCATTTGCCATGCTAAGCTATATGTTTGCAAGCTTAAGGATGTACCACCTGTCGCGGTCCTACCCTTATACTACCCTCAAATCGCCGTGACATTCACCCATGATGACTTGTAATTAGTGTCTAAACCACATAAGTGCTTGTTGTTTGTCACTAGATGCATTCGGGGATAAAAGCTTAGGTGATTTTAGTGAATGGTAGTTTGGAAGTCAACAACATGCCTAAGTCCCCTATGAATGACTTGGTTATCACCACAGAGCAATTATCTAAGAGCCAAATGATGATACAAGGTTTCAGACTAGAAGGACGACGCACAATTAGTATTATTCACATAGAGTTTACAATCGGTAACTTGACGACATCAAACAAATGTCACATCCTAGATTCCAAGAATTCTGAGAGGTTGATGCTTAGGCGTTCCTGACTACATGAACATGGAGTGGCACGTCAACCTTGCACTAATGTTTGAAATATTATAAGGATGTAAAAAAGAAGATAAATGGTGATGTTAAATCATTTAGTGTGGCGCAATACAAAAAAAAGTCATTCTTCCATGCTTATTTAACCACACATGGCTAAGTATAGCAGGAAAATAAGCAAAAAATAAGCACCTGGAATTATTACTACACATAATAAGTGATGCAAAATCTAACCACTCTTATAAAAGTGGTAGTAACTAATTAAGGAATGTCTGTACATATTAAGCATGGAGACTTGTATCTTGTGAATAGAACACACCCACCATACATATTAAGTATTGTGGCCTTTTTTTAATTTTGTGAAATTTATTTTCAATTAAGCCGCCAAATTACATTAACTTCGAATTTTAAAAAAGGAAATATTCAAGTTAATCACTTTACATATTCCTCATTTAACAAAATTAAGCATCGAATCTTAATTCACCATTTGAAATATTTATGCTATCTTAAGCTGAAGTGACAAAGTGGTCTTGGAATAAGATATAGCAATGCTTTGCATAAATCATTCAATACCTTTAACCGGGAAAAGAGGGCATACTTATAAACGTGACTAAAAATTATACTCCTTGTGGAAGATATTAACTAAGAAAATTTTATATAATTAGTTTACTTATGTGACGTAATAAAACAATGCTATGAATAAACTATATAATGTTCACTATAAAATATATGTATTGGTATATATCAAGCAATTTGGGTGAAAACTCATAATTTCTTTCTAAATAATTTATCAAGCTACTATAATAAGCCAAGTTTTTTTTTTTAAAGCCTAAGCATCTATAAGTTAAAGGGGGAACTTTTTTTAGTAAAAAAAAGGAAAAAAATGATGGACTAATATCTAGACTTTTTTTAAAAAATAACCTATAATCCCTTGTTCTTCTTCCCAGAGTAGCGCATCCCCCACCCCCTGATCCCCTCTTCTGGGACATCAACACCACCAGGCAGCCAATTGCCGTCGGGCCGCTGATAACCACAATGCCATCACCGGCACTTTGCCACCCCTCCGCACTCCCTCTCTCTCACTCATCCGTGTGGAACGAACTCCCTCCTCAATCCCTTGCTTCCCCAGCGCCACCTGCTGCCGTTGCTGCGCACCCCAGGGTTGTTGATGCTTCCAATTACCGCCCAGGATGCTGCCAATCATTGGTGAGGACCCCGTCTCCCCGTCACCACACACCCGCCTCTTCTATTGGTGTTCTTCTTGGTGATTTTGGAGGTGAGCCCTAAGTCTCCCAATTCGATTTTGGCCATTCAATTTCTCAATTTAGTTAATATGTATGTGCTTTTCCCAACATAGATGTACATTAATTATATGAATTTGGTGCTCCTAAGGTAAGTTGAAAGATGAACATGATTGTAAGTTTATGGGCAAACATGACAAAATGGGTTTTGTGTATTGTTGTGAAGTTTTGTTCATATAGCTTTATTGTATTGAATCTTTGAGAGTTTTAGTGCTAATGAATGAAAATTGAAGGCAGATAATGGGTGTAATGGGTGTTCTCTTGGAAGCTTTGAAATTGAGATTGAAATGGGAGGAGGAATGGAGATGTCATTTTGGGAAACAAATTAACTTAACAGGAATACTGGAGTTTAATTCGGGGAAAATTGAGTATTGTTTTAATGGAAAATTTAATTAGTAATAACGATCTAAAGTGGTTAGGGAGCTTTTTTTTTTTGTTAATCAAAGGTTGATGAGCTAAGGCCAATGCTAATAGTAGAGTAAAGAGTTAGTGTAACTCAAAGGATTAGGTAAGGATCACTACTAAAAAAGAGCAAAATAATGATGGAATCAGGCGACGGAATCAGATTTCATCGCTAATAGCGATGGAAAGCGGAAGATAAAGTTTTCAAAATCTTAACAAAAGTGGCGATGGAAAATCCGTTGCTGAGCACTGTTCACGCAGATCAGCGACGGCAATTCCGTCACCACATACTTAATTTTCTTTTTGTAATAGGCGACGATGGAATGTCTGTCACCACATCCATCACCGCCTTTTAAAAAGAAACCAGATCTGCTATCTTTTTAGAATCATTTTCGCGACACACTCGAGAAGAGAGAGAGCGAGGGAGGCGCTATGAACGATGCTACCAGCCTGCCGCCGCTACCTGTCTGGCCACCCACAGTAGTCGCCGTCGTCGCCACCTCCTTCCCCATTCTCTAGCTTCACTTGGGTAAATTTTCTAACTCTAAATTTTGTTTTAACTACTATAAATTATGATTTTGGTATTCGAAAATGTGTTGGTAGTTTATGTTTATATTGAATTGTTAGATGTGTATTCATTAATTGCTGTAATTTGGCTGAAATTATGCATTAATCTAATTTAGGGTTTAGGATTACATCAGATTAGTAGCTTTATTTGTAAGAGAAGATTTGGTGGAAATGAAAATTTATATGAAGTAATTATGTGAAAAATTGTGGGAGTTGCAGTGAGTGATTTGCAAGACTTAAAATATGTATAAAGGAATTGCATGAAATTTGTGAGAGTTGTAGTGAGTGATTTATAAAATTTTATTGTAGGTTAATATATGTACTTATATATATTTTTTAGTAAACAAATATATGTAATACATAAGTGAGAAATGATGTTAAACATTATTGTATAAATTGAAATTAATACTAATTTGATGACTTTTACAAACATTGTTGCTTAAGCAGAATATAAGTGGCCCTCCACATCGTTCTTAGATGTATAATAGATTATTACCTTATTGTAATGGTTATACAGAAGAATTTCTAAATGGAGTAAATCAATTTGATGCATTTGCACGGAGGTAAGTAGACTTCCAAAGTGAGGGGAAATATAGATGTTTATGTTCAAAATGTAAAAATAGAGTGTACTTAAATCCGATGAGGTAAAGATGCACCTAATGTATAAGGGTTTCGTGAAAGGATATTAGTATTGGATAAGTCATGGAGAAGTAGAACCTCAAGATCATGATTTGAGATATTCTAATAGCGAAATGGGTGAAACTGGTGGTTCAAGTTATACAAATTGTGCCCACAATGAATGCTATGTAGATCATATGGAGTACATGATTGATGATGTTGTATTGGCAAATCAAAATGTAAGGGTTCAGCAGGGAAGCAGTTTTTAAGAACTATTCTGTAACATGGTTCAAGCTGGTCAATAGCCCTTATATGATGGTTGTTCAACCCACAGTGATGTCTCTACTACTGTTCAGCTATTGAGTATCAAGTCTAATTACAATTTGCCACAAACTGTTTCAATGAAATTGTTCACTTCATGAAAGAGATGTGTCCACCTAACAACCGTGTGCCAAACAACTTTGGCCAGACGAAGAAGGTTGTTAAAGATCTCGGCAACAATGTAATACACATCAATTGTCGCTGTAAAGGGTGTATGCACTTTTTTAATTAGGACTCAAACCTCGATGCATGTAATTTTTGCATGCGTTCGAGATAGAAGAGGCGAAGGTCACAACAAAGGAATTAAAGGCCATTGCCATATGCAAGGAAACATTACTTGCTATTAAAACCTCAACTGCAGAGGTTGTATGCATCAAGAAGTACTGCAGAGCACATGAGATGGCATTGTGAACATCGTGGCAGGACGGTGTTTTATGTCATTTTTCAGATGGTGCAGCTTGGAAATATTTTTAATAAGTAGCAGCTCGATTTTGCTGCAAAGCCTCAAAATGTTAGACTTAGTTTATGTATTGATGGATTTAACCCTTACACATGGTCCTCTAGATCTTATTCCATTTGGCTGCTGGTGGTTACACCTTATAACCTTCCCCTTAAAATGTATATGACCACACCATTTGTGTGATCCCCGGCTCTAAAAATCCCAAGAACAAAATAGATGTATATTTACAGCCACTTATTGACGAGTTGAAGAAGTTGTAAGATGCTAGAATTAAAACGTATGACATATCTATGGGTACAATATTTCATACGAAAGTTGCACTTATGTATACCATCAATGATTTCTTGGCGTATGGGATGTTATCAAGGCAGTGCACTAGTGGTTAATTGGGATGTCCAGCATGTATGACACCGCAGAAGGCTTTGAGACTCAAGAATGGAGGTAAATTCTTGTGGTTTGCTTGTCATCGGTGTTTCCCACCAAGGAATCATGCATTTAGGAGAAACAGAAGTTCATTTAGAAATGGCAGAACTGTTACTAGGGGTCTTCCTCGCTGTATAAGAGGGGAATAACTTTATGCAGAGGTGGAACACTACCCAAAGGTCACGATAGGCGGTGACTTTCAAATACCTGGATTTAAGGAGAGCGAGCATAACTGGACGGAGAAGAGTATATTCTGGGAGTTGCCTTACTGGCAACACCAATTGCTCCGCCATAATTTAGAAGTGTTGTACGTAGAGAAGAACTTCTTCGAAAACGTCATTAACACTGTGATGGATGTTCAAGGGAAAACAAAGGACAATGTCAAATGAAGAATAGATGTTACAGACATTTGTGATAGATAAGAATTACATTTGCAGCAAGGTCCTGGCGGCAAAATAATTAAACCAAAAGCGAAGTTCATTCTTACTGTAGATAAAAGAAAGCTGCTTGAATGGGTTAAGGGACTTAACATGCCTGATGGATATTGCTCCAATTTGAGGAATATTTGTGGACCCCAATGAGGAAAAGTTCAACAATATGAAAAGTTATGATTGCCATGTATTCATACAGATGTTTTTGTCCATTACATTTGGTGCTTTCGTGGATGATGTGTTGAAACCTCTAATTGAGTTAAGTTAGTTCTTTAATATGGTCCACAACACTGTGAGAGGATGTGCTTGAGGAAATGCATCGGAACATTGCTATTACTCTCTGCATGTTGGAGACAATATTTCCTCTAGGCTTCTTTAACGCAATGGAGCACTTACTGATGCATTTGGCAGAAGAGGCATAACTATCCAGAATAATGGATGTATCCATTTGACAGGTAACATAGATTATATTTGTTGAAATTAGATTTAATATATTAGGTAAAGTATGCAGGTATTTACAAGAATTACTTAATATTATTCTGTTAGGTACCTCAATCTGTTGAAGAGAAGGATTAAACACCAAGTATACCTTAAAGGTTCAATAACAGAAGGTTACTTAGAAGCTGAAAGGAAGTTCTTCGTCTCCTACTACGTCGGCTCTAATATGCCCTCTATGCGCAGTAGATGTCGAAGAAATGAGGATGGCGATGAATCATTTCCAAATTCTATCTGCGTTTGAATCGCAATGGACCGCTTTTGGGAAGGAAAGACCAAGGTATCTCACAAATGCTGAATATATTGCTGCTTATCTTCATGTGCTACTAAATTATGATGAAGTTAAGCCTTATATTAGGTGAGTGCTGCCTTCACCATAGTAAGTCATCCCTATGTTCGTGTTTCCTAAAAGATAGTTTCATTTATAGTGTGCACACAATTGTGCAGAATTTTTACAAAACAAGTCCGAAATGCACAACCTCATCTTACTGACGCTGATGTTGATATGAAAATTGAAACTCATTTTGCAGATTGGTTTAGTCAAAATGTAAGTAATTGAATTTGTTTTGTAAGGAATATAATGACACAATTGAGGTCATTGTATTAACGAAAACCACATTGTGTGTCATCTTAGGTGCATTGCATTCAACTATTCGACAGTCGCAAACATCAATACTCGACACAATTAGCTGCGAAGTCCAATAGAAATGTGTCAATATGGACAACATATAGAGTTAATGGATTTAAATTCCACACTGAAGCCAGAAGTGTTGGGAAGAAAACGTATAATTGTAGCGTTGGTAAATGTGGGACTGGGGAAGGTGATATTGAAAATGATTATTATGGTATAATAAAAGATATTATCAAACTAGAGTATGTGAGTAAATCACTTAAAAGATGTGTGCCATTTAGTTGTGAGGGGTTTGATCCCACATTCAATCATAGGACACAACCTCATAAACTAAGCAAACTTGTTAAGGTCAATTACATAAGAAAGTACAGAAAGTACGATCCATTCATCTTCCCAACACGACATCACAAGTATACTTCACGCCACATCCAGATCGCTCAAGGGATAGAGTCAATTGGCTTATTGTCATGCCAACCAGACCAAGAGCCATGGTGGGTGTGCAGTACAATCCACTTATTGCTTACCAACAAACGGTGATGATGGCACTTGGCGAACCTACGAATGATGTTATCCCTACATCATTAGTGGATGAAAGTGCATAATCGGAAGAAGTTAATGATGATTGGGGTTTTTCATTTATTCAAGTGAATGATGACATAGATGAGGTAGAAAGCGATGACAATGATGAAGAGGGTGAGTGGGATGATGGGAATGAACCAGATGAAGAAGAGGGAGATATACATTTATTTGATGATGAAGACAATGATGATGATGAGAATGGTGATGAGAATGTTGATGAAGACAAACCAAACAATCGAATGCTTAGAAAATGTTATGTCCTTCAGTACTTAGTTTTGTAACCCATATGTGTACTGATGTACTTGTATTATACGTGTACGAATGTATTTGCTGTTCTACCTATTGTGTTGTGTAATTAAATTGTTACTATGTACAATCGTTATTTGTGTTTGTGTTTGTTGTGAACCATTTCATGCACGGATTCCACCCTACATCGAGGGAAGTTCTCTACTTGTGGTCGAAGAAGACATAGGAGTTATAACAAACATCATACTGTAATGGATATTGGTTCACCTTTCTCCTAAGCCACTCATATTTTGGGTGTGTCAAGAACAATCCTAACTCAATCTGGGAATGTTCCTATGGGCTAGGTATCTCCTCGTATGCCATACACCCCTAACCAGCCATTCATTGCCCAAAAATTTGCACATAACATTATAACCAATGCACCTTTTGCCACCATTAGCACCCCTACTCCCCAACCCGTCGACCCTAACTCCTATCAATCCTAACAAAACGTTGAAACTAGAGATGTTAAAGTGCAACTTTGTTAAGGAAGCACTCGAACAAAAATAGTTATTGTGCTGGATGGTAATGGGTAAGTGAAATGTTGTTATGTGTTTGTAATTGCAATTATTTAGCGTAGTGTCGCGTTAATTTGATTTTTTTACTACATTAGGCTCATTCCAAATGACGGTGTTGTTAATACGATTTCTCATATCTTCCAAGGCAAATATGATGCACCTAGGCCTACTTGGGGAAAAGTGCCAAGACATGTTCGAGATTTGTGGTTTGGAAAGTTCAACGTAAGTCAAGTGACTACATATTAAGACTTCTTATAAGGCACCTGTTCATTTGTAAGGAATTATTTGATATGTTCGTTGTTTTCTAATTTGCAAAAATGGTTCACTTGGCATCCTAGCTATGAAGATTATATCATGAAGAATTTCGAAAATATAGGTAATGCACATTTGAGGGACAAAGCAAGGAAGCACAACAAGAAGCCTCAGTGGCTTGGTGATGATCAATGGAAAGGACTCTAAGAGCATTGGATGAATGAATCATACAAAAAATTATTTGAAAAAGCCCAAAAAAATCGACTCGGTAATGAACCCTATACATGAGCATAGGAGGCGTCTGGTAACAAACCCTATATCTTACAACGCTGCTTTACTTATTTATTTCATTGTGGTGTTTAACGAGCTTTCCTAAATTTATTTAATTTGCACATAGAGGGAATAACTTCGAACGGATCCCACAATTGTTGGGTTGTTCACCTGTTACTCACAGACTTAGAGGCGAACCAGATGAACATTAGTTTGATAAGAAATCACAACAAACCTATGTAAGTTATTCTTGATAATTAATCTTACATTGTGATTCATATATTTTTATTAAGTCTAACATATTTGATGTTTTACAAATGCTATGATATTGCAGGAGTACTTTGAACAAGAATTATAGAAAATCGTTAACTCTTAAGGGACCTCGCAGGACGACTCCCAAGATCCATCTCAACAACTTCTAAACCTAAATGAGTTTTTGGTGATAGCCTACATGAGCAAAAAGGGCCATATTTATGGCATTGGAGATGAGGCTGCCAACATAAGGGAATCCTCCTACTTTAGTCCCTCTCAACTAGCCAGTATACTAAACTTTAACTTCAATCTGAGTTGCTAATATGAAAATTGTCCACAACATAAATTTACGTTAAGTTATGTTATTCTCACTATATTCTTACTACGTACACATGATTTTTAGCAGGTACAGGTCCGACCGCATTTCAGTAGGAGCTGCATGATTTAAGATAGAGGATGGCCACCATAGGGAGTGAGCTCACCATACAAGCTGCGATGTATTGGATGATGATGGAGAGATATAAGACTCTAGAGGAGCCCAACCAAATGTTGAGACAAACTGTGGTGAGTATGACTCAACACATGCATATTTTCTTCCAAATGCAACAAGCCTCCGGTTCGAGATCGCAGCATGTCATCCCTACCCATCCATAGCATGATGAAGAGAATGATGATGAAGACAAGGATGAGGATGAGGAGTATGATCTCAATGACTGGTCCCTAATGAGTTGCTTGTTTTTTCCCTCTCTATTGCCTGCTTCTATATGTGCATATATTTGCATTGCCTCTACTTTTCTGTTGGCTATGTGTGACGATGTTGAGAACTACTCAAACTTTGTTTTGTAAATTGGTTTGTATGTGATGTATGGTGATAACACACTTGGATTACTTTGGTTGGAAATGTGATGTTTGAGTTGTTTGTGAATTAGGTTGTTCAGAATGCTTCAAGTGAAGTAGTTACATGGAATGGGTTGTTAAATACTCTCGATGTATTTTCTTGTAGGAAATGTAATGTATTGTACTTAGGATACTTGAAAAAATAAATTTTTTATTTTAAAAAACCAAAAATTAGCGGCGGATAGGCGACGGGCAAAAAGTTTTTTTTTAAAAAAAAATACAGTAGGTGATGATGGAATTGAGGATCCATCGCTAAATCTATTGCTGATGACGATGGGTCCTTAATTCTATCACTACCTAGCACGGGTTCAGTTCTTGCCAAATTGAGTGCTCCATCACCACCTAGCGCCGGATCTTGAAATTTCATCGCTGAATTCTCAGCGACAAGCCATATTGCGACTCTCGATGTCCGTAGTCAATTCCGTCATGGATTTAGAATTTCCATCACTGATATGCTATTTTTCGTCGCTAATTCCATCCCTATATGGGTTTTTTTTTTTGTAGTGGATGGATTCCCGATAGGGGGAATTTCGAGTAATATATTCTTTGCAATGCAAGCCAAATAAAAAGAAAAATCAAAGTTTAGTTGAGGTTTTGTAAACACATGTCACTTGGGCTCGATTCCGAGAACGTTAAGTTGCAATGAAAACAAAGATACTTACGAATTAGACATTTGTAAACTAACCGTATTTCACTAGCAATTATAAATTCATAAAGGATTGAAATGGATAATAATAATAATAATAACACTAACAACCATACAAAATAATATTAACATTATTAGTTATAATAATAATAATCATAATTACTGATGACAATAATGATAATAATAATAATAATTAGAATAATAATAATAATAATAATGGCAATAACAACAATAATAATAGCAACAACAATAATGGAAAAAAGGAGGGGTGCACAATATAACCATTCTTATGAATAATTGGCAACTAGAGAGGTGAAGTGTGTAGATTGTCGATTAAGCAAGAACAAGTGACAGATAATTAGGAAGATACCAAGTAACATTATAGTTTAATTACAATTTTATTAGCAGAAGCCTGAACATAAAAAAATCTATTTGAAGTAGAAATGAGGCCACCTTCACCGCTGTCAAATCGAAAATGAAGTTTTATGAAAGCGAGAGAGATTTCAAACATCTAGGTACGTTTACTACCTGTAATCTTCAAAAATTCACATGCTTTTATAAATAACAAAATCTCCTAATATACAAGTATTTAATGAATCAGTTTCAAGCATGTTTTGTCACATAATTGAGTGGACTTGCCAGTTATCAATTATTAGGGGTTAGGCCCATCAATTCACATATGCGGCTTCAGGTCAGGCTTCTGGCAGGTGTTCACCTATCTAATAGTTGCATTGCTCATATGATCTCATCTATTTGGGTTCCACTCTCAGATAATAACTGGTAACAGGCTATAATTCACTAATTCCGTTGCTTTTGTTCTGAGATCACATGTCTAATAACATAGTAATCTGGATTAGCTCCTCCATTCTTAGTTTGTTTGGTCCCAATCCCTAGTCGATCCAGCATCACTTAGCTGATTTAGGATTAGCAATTTTGCTTTCTGTACTATCTTATATTTGATCTGTTTTGTTTCATATATTGGATCCATTGTATTTTTAAGCAAGCTTGAATTTTTCATCTTGGAATTCTTACTTTAAGCCAATGAATATGGCAGTTGATTTCGATTTCATCACCTGGCAGTTTTCCTGTGTTATGGAATACTCTCAAATTTGAGTGTTTTGTACGTGTTGTTCTAGGACATTCGCTTACCTCAATCCTAAAAATTGTGTTGAGTGGCTTTACATGTATTGCTAATGTGAAATTTAGCCAGTGGTGAAAGTTACAAAAGTAGAAAGAGCCATATTAGGAAGGCTATAACACTATTATAGTTGTTGCTATGCTCTTCTTACTACCCTATGTGTTAAAATCACGTTAGGAGACTTGATAACAGTAAAGGAGGCCTTTTGAACATGTGCCGAGGATAGAGAGAAACATGTTTATGATCTTATATTTCATAAAACATTAACTACATGATAAAAGGGGAAAAAAAGATTTTAATCATCATATTTGTCTTTGTTGCTCTTGTTGTCATTTTGCAATTACCAATTGATATTGCATAGATTACATTCAATGCATGGCTTGCCTATCCTCTGTCAAACGGACTTGCCATGTAATAGTGTAATTTTTTTCCAGAAAGTAAAAGGTCTTTTGGCTTAGTTACATTATAGTGTCATCTATCAATAAATTTTTTTTGATCGGTATGTAGTGAATGATGTTAAAGAAAGGACGAGTTCATCAAACATATCAATGTAAGCCCAATAGGCAACAAAAACCATCAAAAAATATCCAAGTATGTACACTTTATATATTTTGATACATTCTTTATGGTATAATAATAATTTCACATTTTTTATCCAATAGTATTTGTCGAAGCTATTAAATCATTCCACAAGAATTGGACATCTTACTCCTAGTGGAGGGACTCCTACTCGTGAGCAACCTATTAATGGTGATGGTAGACCTACTCTCGGTGAAGGGACTCTGACTTTAGCTGGCACTTCAATTCAAAGTGGCACTTCAAACCAAAAGGTATTTTTAAAATTTGACGTTTGTCATTGTAAATAATATGTTAGTTGCATATATCATTATCAAGCCTTCATTTATTTATTTTCTTTGCTAGAAAACCATCATGGGAATGAACAACATATTCACAAAGTAAGGAAATTCCGAATGACCAAAGTCAAATGTGGTGTATCCAATATATCTTTTCTTTAAAAATACTCCACAACGTTCATGTTCTATAGAAATCCTTATAAACATATACACATTTTGCTAGTTGACTTACGAGAAAGTGATGAAAATAACAAAAAAGGTACTAAAAAGGAATCTTGATTCAATTAGAAAGTACACTCATGGTGAAAAGAAGGTTTTGACACTTTGTTATCTTACAGGCATGGTAAATATGGTTTTATCTTTCATGTATTCTCGATTTTAATATGATAGATTCAGTCACATCGTTACAAGTTGAACATAATTACAATAGGCATTGGATGCATACGATTATAAAGCTGATCCACATATGATTAACGAGACTACAAAATGTGAACATTATGAGTTTAGTTTAAAAATTTTAAGCTGCATGCTTTTACGGTAATGAGTTGTTTGATTTGTATTGTGCATTGAAATGCCTTATTATGGCTTGTTTAATTTCTTGCATTTATTCTTAGTAATGGGTTGGATTCGTGTTGGATACTCCAGGCATGTGACATGTCGAATTAATTTGCTCCGGCATGTGTCTGTTGAGATTGTGATTAATTTCTTGTGTATTTATGACATGGTTTAAAAGGAAAATAGCCAAGTTTTAGGTAGACCTCTTCAGAAATTTTTTCAAAATCAAGGAATTTACTAAAAAGATAAATGTAAGGGTAAGGATCTTACATAATGTTTGTGAAGTGGGAGTACTTAGTTATGAAGGCTAATAGATATTATAATGTGCAATCTTTTTAGAAGTTTTTTTCTATTAGTAGTATTGTTTGTTATACTTAGCTCTAATGTATGGGTTTTAGTGATTTTAGGTTGAAATGTAGGGCGGCATGCCACAAAATTGGATATAAAGTTTGGGTTTGTGAAGTGTTCACTTGAAATTATAGAGTTCTACACCATCTTATTTCTTCTGTTTAACTTCAATCTTACATGTGCATATTTCAAACAATCTTAACTTTTAGGTAGTGGGGACATACTTCATAGGCATATTGTATTCAATTTCGTACTTTTGACTATGTGGTTAAATATTAGTTATTTTTGAACTTAATTGATGACAATTTGTTTATAGTGATAAAGTTGTCGTACTTTCTATATCATTTACATTAAGATCAAATATATACGTTCTCTCTCTCTCTCTCTCTCTCTCTCTCCCCCCCTCTCTCTCTCACCTCTCTCTCTCTCTCTCCCCCTCTCTCTCTCTCTCTGTGTTTATATATATCTATATATATATATATATATGGATGTATATATATATATAATATATATATATCAATATATATATATATATATATATATGTATGTATATATATATATATATATATATATATATATATGTATGATTATAATATGATTCGTGAATATAAATTATTTGCATTTTTTTGATACAATGACTTTTAAATTCTTTTATATAACATTTTTCTACCAAAATTAGTTATCCGCTTAAAGTATTTGAAAGTTATTATCAAATGCCTAAAGCCACACTTATAAGCGCGAGAATGATGAAAATGATTTTTCTCTCAAAGGTTACTCCTAGCTACGAATACAAACGAGGGGGAATCTACATACAATTCTCCACTAAACTCCAGCACGGTTACCTTGAGTATAGGGAATATGCCCTGCTCGGGATGTACGTGGGAAGGAGGCAAATTTAAGCATGTGTAGATGCACATTTCTTATAAGTGGCGGGGTCATACCTCGTTGATGCAAAGCTCTTCGCAGAAGATGCAACTCTAAAAAAACTATGCCAGCTGTATATCATCCATAGGAAAGGTATTGTAAATAATTCCAAGTGGACTCGTGCACCTCCGAACATGGTTGTGATGGCACAACACTAAGCCACAACAACAACAACAAGAAGAAAGACAGCAAATAATTTCATTCTATCCTTTAAACAAACAATCGGTGCAACAAGTTTGGTGCGTTAATTTTTTAGATGTAGCCTAAGGGGCATCGAATAAGATGGTGAATCACCATTTATGAATGTAGAATCCACGAAGCACAACCAAGGCTAACATCAAGTTCAAGGAAGCCAGTTGACACGTTCTTAAAGAAAAGGGTGTGTACTTTTAGTTTGTAGGACTTGGACTAAGGGCTCTCTCTCCATGGTTGTCATCATCGATTATTCAAAAGGCTCATTCATTGAAAAAAGTGACTCGCCTTAAATACGCATTAGTGATATGTTTCATCCAAATACGTACAAATTAATGAAGAGGCTTTGGCTATAACTCACTATCTTACATCTGGGCTGAAGCTAAGCGGATGGAGTTAACAACACATAAAAGATTATATAGATATAAAGGGGCGAAGTCACAAACCTAAATTGGCCTTTGCTATATACCTGCCCAACCCCGAGAGTATTCAGGGGCATTGTAAAGACACTAGTGGGTTGCACAGTAAATTACAAATGAAGTGGTAGATGATGATGAAGGTGAAATGCTAAGACCAACCTAAATCATCTATGTTTTGGTAGGTTTACAACTATCTAATATCATAGCAATGCCCTTTTGTGTTTAGCAGGATGGGAATATATAAAGCTTTATGTGTTTTTGCGTTCATGTATTAAAGGAGATAAGTGGATTTGGACCACCAATGTTCACCAGAATCAAGACAGGTGAGAGGTTATCAAGCTTACATCCTTATAAGAAAGTGATTCAGTGTTAAGTCGTTGTGGTGAGATAAACAAAGTCCACATTTCTATTCTTCACACATGAAGTGTGTTTCTACTTTAGATAAAGATAGATGGCTTACTAAAAGTAAGAGGGATACTGTGGTCTTCACTAGCCATAAGACTAAGTTTAGCTCATCAGAAAGAACAAAGGAGGGTGAATACAAGCTTCATTTAAGACGTCACAGTTCAAGAGGCCGATGACTTTGGATTTTAAGATAACACTACAGAAGCCTGAAAACATTGAAGATGTGGTGTAAGCAGTGGTTGATGAACAAAAGAGTTGATCTAATCTAGGACTATTTGCCTTATCTCTCTAGGCCTTACCTGGCCAAGGAAGAAAAAGAGTATCCCAAGATGCTCTTTGAAATGTAAGGATCTATTTGCATGAATTACAAGGAAATCCCTATGATAGAAACCAAATTTGCAGTTCATCACTTATCATTGAGAAGGGTGTTTCACCAAAATGCAACCACAATAGCAATTTTGCCATGAGTTAATCTCAAAGTTAAAAAAAGCTAAACAACTGATCGGCATTGTGTCCCAACGTGAGGTGAAATACCCAAGCTTAGATTTCAAATAATATCCTAATAAGGATGAAGAACGGGCCAATTTTGTATTTGGCATAGATACCTCAATGATGTATGCCCCAATAGGATGACCTTTCACTTTGAGTTATTGAACTCATGATTGATGCTACCACTACTCACGAAGCGTTTATCCTTTCATGGATTGCTTTGTAGGACATAAGCAAACTCAATTGGTGTAGGATCAAGAGGTCACGGCCTTCCACACACTCGAAGGCATCTTTTACTTTAAGGTGATGCATTGGGCTTGAAAAATGTAGGGCAACCTATCCAATGGTGATACAAGCTATTTTTGAGATATGATTCACAAAATGGCGGAATGATATGTGGAAGACCTGGTAGTCAAGTCAAAATGAGATCAAATCTTTTACAACTTCTATGGCAAATCTATGAGAATATTATGGATTTGCCAATTGAAGATCAATCTACAAAAGTGCGCATTTAGTGGTCTCATTTGGGGAAGTCCTAGATTTCTTATTCAATAGAGGGTTTCATTATTCAATAGAGGGGAATTAAACATGAGGTATTAGCCTAGAGGCAAAGATTGAGATACTGGGGTACATTAAGCCCAGGTTTGATTCACTTCCCCTATTATATTGTATTGACCTTTGGGGCTCTTATGGACCCCCAAAAAAAAAAAAAAACACATAGGGGATTAAATTTACTAAGCTAAAACAAAAGCAATTGAGATAGCCCCACCAAGAACCTTTAAGAGCTTCAGGGTTTGTAGGGATGCTTGGCATCTATCAGAAGGTTATATGCAATTGTTGGTTGATGTCAACCTTTTGCCATGTCATGTAAAAGGGGTGTACTTTTGAATGGGACGACTCATATCAGAAGAGTTTTAAAAGCATCAAAAGGTATTTATTAACTCCTTTGGTGGGGAAGCCCTATCCTAATAAGCCTCTCTTACTTTAAATTACATCGAGGAAGATCACTTGGAGCGCTATGTACCTAGGAAATCCAGAAGGCAAGGAAAAGGCTCTCTATTTGATTCAGCTGGATATTTGTTAGTGTTGAATGTAATTATTCACCAATTGGAAGAAGTGCTTGGCTCTCATGTTCATCTTCTAAAAAAGTTTAAGTTGTTACTGCAAGGGTCACACTAACTAAGTTATCACTAAAGCCAATCCAATTAAGTACATTTTGTTAAGGCTAGCTCTAATTCAAGACTTTTAATATAGGTGATTATCTTAAAAAGTATGATCTTGTGATTGTGGCCATAAAGGAAATTAAAGGCAATGATAGTGGGATTTCTAAGCAGATCATCTAATCCTAAATGATTGAAATTGAATGATAACCTCCCAGGAGAAGAGATATTCTTCATTGATGTTCTTCCACTATAAGAAATGTACTTTGATGGCTGTGCAACGTGATGGTTGCAGAAGTAAGGGTTATACTTCTCTCTCTTGAGAAGCACATCGCCTGTACCCATTTTGCCTTAACTTAACTATGCCCAAACAATATGGTTGAATATAAGCCCTCATACTAGGCCTATAAATGGCAATTGATATAGGAATCAAAGACCTTGATGTCGATTGTGACTCATAATTAGTTAACAATTGACTTTTAGAAGAAGAATTATAGGAAAGATAATCTTATTCCCATATCATAATCACGCCTTACGATTGGTGAATAGGCTGAAGACTCTTAAGTTACAATATCTCCTAGGAGTTCCAACAAGATGGCTAACACATTTATAAATCTTATAGTCACTTGGGTATTAGGAGTATAAGAGAACATTAGTATTCCAATTTATCGGTCAATTGGGTGTTACGTTGTCAGCCACTTATTAACTGCTTGAAACATGAACAACTCAGTGACTTAAGGCATAAATAGAAATCCAACTAAGAGCCTCAAACTTTCTCTATTACAAGGGAACATTGTACCAGTCCTATTTTCTTAGCCAATGGTTACAATATTTAAATGAAGTAGAAGGAAAACAAGTAATGGAAAAGCCCATGTCGAGTTGTCGACAATGTTGTGCACATCAATCGACCAGTTACACAACCCACAACATAAGAGTCGGTTATTATTAGCCACCATTGTGCATGATTGTATTGATCATACAAAAAGGTGTGATGTATGCCCGTTCCATGCTAACTCCCAGGCATCACCCTCTCAAACCACTCCATTCAATTAACATCTTAGCCTTGTAAACGATGGGTCCTTGACGTTGCGGACCTCTACTCTTCATATTCTTACTAGTGACTTATAGGAAACATCTATTGATAGTTGCAAAAGAAGAGCCCAAACTATTTCACAATTAAAATAAAAAAGCCACACAAACAATAGTGATACCATAGCTCGTGATAGTGTAAATTGTGAATGGTGAAAAAATATTCAATACATCTAAGCCACAATAAATAAGCTATGTTGGATGTTGTAAATTTCCAAACTACATCGCCTTGGTAAACAAAATTGCTAATTGCAGGCAAAAGTAAGACAAAAAAAGACAGGCATGAAAAACCAAATATATTTCATATCACAGACAACACAAAGCTTATTACAAGAGTTCATTACATGTCTAACAAAATAGGAATAAAACAGACTAAGCGGCAAATCAGTCGATGTTCATCCAAATATCTATATTAAGTGAAGATTACACCTCTAGTATTACTTATTCATACCTCTCTAATTCTCCACATCATTAGATGATAGTAGGGGACAACTTCACATACGTAAGAACCTTGGATTTCTCATCCACTTTCTTTTCAATAGCTGCTAGCAAAATCGATTTGGCCTTTGCATCATCATTTAATCGGTGCTCTTCTTGCCCAAGCTATATGAAATACTTTCTCTAAGTCAATTATTTCCTGGGTTGTGTGCTTTTGTATTTATAACCCAATGCATCAAGAGCTATATGAACCATGGCAACATAAGAATGTGTAAGTTTGATTAGCTCAGCACACCTAACCTTCTCCTTCCTCATTATTGGATGACGACACCATGGAAGCTGCCTTTCTTAACGATAAGAAGGTACATACAATTGCTTGCTCCAAAAATACGATCTTTTTACTATCCCTTTGTACCTAATTTTGTGATAACAAATAATTATTATTGCTTAGATTTTTATTTGATTTTATTTGACTTTGTAGGTGAATAGAAAGAAAAATCAAAAGTAGATGAACCCGTGAGATTTTGAGTCTTAAAGAGTAATTCCATCAATTTAGTCTCATATTTTGCTTTAATGCGTGCGATTTCCATGATTACAACTTTAGAACTTGGCTTTGATTCACTAAGAAATCACATTTAGCATATGCATTATGATATATGATAGATGCAATTCTTTGTCTTACAAGCAAATGGCCAAATTGCCAGCCCTAATTTGAAATGTTTTTAACCCTTTGCTAGCCCTTGAGCCTTGACCTTTCTGTTGTGAAACCTTCATTTCAAGCACTTTGGCCTAAAACTTTCCTACCTCTATGCCAGACTAGTGTTTGCAACTTTATCATTTGGTGGGTAGCTTTTGGGTAACTTATGTAGTTGGTGTTTTGATTTTAGTTATGTTAGGGATGTATTATTGGGAGCCATTTGGAAATGAATTTGTATTATTTTTGTACATGCCGTTCATTCACTTTCTGATGATAAAAGGAGGAAAACAAGCAAGAAAAATGAAATGAAAAAAATAAAAAAGTTAAAAAAAGTAAAAGTTAAAAAAAAGGAAAAAAAAATCAAAAATTTCAAAAGAGTTGTGGAATAAGAGTGTTTGCAATGAATGTGATCTTTGTATATGCTCATTTCCAATGGTTCAATTGAGGGGGTGTCTTTATTTTGTTTTGAGAGAGTGTGTGATTATTAAAGTTGTGTAAGCATTGGCCTATTAGCTAAGTAGCTTTTAGCTCTTCATTTTCTAAATCTTTGTCCCTCTCTTAACCCTTCACCTTTGGCCCCATTGCAACTATAAAAAAGTCATCTTGATCATTATTTTACATTTTGCATTTTAGTGGTAGAGAATTGAGAAATTCTTAGTAAGCCTATGGCAGTTTGGTGTGATTGGAAGAGAATTGAGTGACCTTTGTAATTTTAAACACATAAGTGGAGTGTTCTGCGTTTCCCTATAGTGAGATTTCTACTAATCGAGTTCGTACATATTTCTTAAGCAGGATTATATATTGTGTGTCAATGTTATCAGTGGGGACTAGGATTTTCTTGATGTGTACATGTGTTTATATGTGATCTTTCGCTTTGGTTGCTTGAGTGTGTCGTTGATTAGAATGTTATATATTTTCTGGGCGGCTTGTATTTATGCATTTTTCAAAAAGAGAAAAAATGTTAAGATTTTGTGGGTACATCTTCTCCAAACCCTCACAAGACTTTCCTCGTCCACTAGAGGTATAGGCGTTTTAAAGGGCTTATTTTTCACTTGCTAAGTGCAACCGTGATTCCTACAAAAGTGAGTTACGATTTTATTTTCCTTTTTTTTAGGATTTAATAGTTTATTTTACTCGAGGATGAGCAAAACTATGGTGTGGGGGTATTTGTTTAACCCAAAATTATTTTTCATTTCATGCCTAGTTTACTATCTTGTTCTTAGCGGCCCGTTTCCTTCTTCCCCAGTCAGACCGCTCACTCCCTCCCCCACCCGTCGGGTCAAGCCTAATGCTCTCCCTCCTTCTTCTCAGATCTTCTAATCTGCCTCTGTTAGTTTGGGCCTGCCCTCTCTCACATTCGCAGCCCATCCAAACTCCCCAGTCCGCGGCTTGCTTTCCCTTTACTCCTTTTCTTTTCCTCGTCTTTTCTTTCCCTCGCTAGGCCTGGCCCAGATGTGTTGATACCCGATCTGCCCCCAACTTCCCAACGCAGCCTACTATCACTAATTACCTCATGCTTAGCTCGTGAACACGGCTTCCCCCTTTCAGATTCTCCTTCTTCGTCTCACTTACCCAGGAACTCGGAACCCCTCCCGTAAGTCACTTCTTCATTTTTGCCCCAACACAGCATGGTCGTTTCTCTCTCCTCCTTTAAATCACCAGTATTCATTGCTCCATCAATCCATCCGTCCTTACTCACGTCATTCTCATCATCATCGCTCTTCATTACATTAGGGAGTTACATGTTTGGAATTAGTCAGAAGTAATACGAGGTAATAAAGAGAGCACAAGGGGGTGAGGTAAGGAGGACCAAGAGGACTTCGAGGGAGGTTAAAGGCAAAGGAGTTAGGAGTAGAAGGAAACAAAGTGGAGTTTAATTATTATTTTTCCTTACTTTTATTCTCAGAATTAGAATTTTAATTTTTCACAATTAGTGTAATCCAAATTTGATTGTTGAAATTAGTTAAAATTTGTAGTTTACGCCAAAGTTATTCTAGTTTTATGCTTCATCACATATTGGCTTGGTGGGATTGAATCCTTTTTATCTCTTGATACAATTTCTTTGGTGTAACGTGCCCTGGTTTTGGATCGAACAGTCACAGCAGAAGGGACTTGGACATTTCGCCCTGTTGCTCTTCGCCATAGCACTGGCATTTCTTGATCTTGCTAGTGATCTTGAATTCGTCTGGTTTGAATACATTATTGATTTCAAGTCTATCTAGAGTCTTAGTGTGCCTAATTTCACAACCCATCCCTATGGATCGACACCCCAAGTGTTGCGGCGAAAGTCATATACTTGTGGAATCGTATACTAATGGAAATTACAACACGAACGGAAGGTCAAAAACAAAGCACTGTACATGTAAGCTTAAATGCTTTACTAATTTGACCTTCGCTTACTCAGACTCAATCAAAATAGGGCCTAACTATAGACAACAAAAAATTGTCTCCATTTTTATAAAATGACCCGATGATGATAACCCATGATAAGACTTTGGAACCTTCCTGGATATTAAAATGAATTGCCTTAAAATGTTCCAGTATCCCTTAACCCCCATCCATAATCGAAGGATGCCTAGTGAAGGATTAAAAGAACCCAGAAAGCAAGTAAGTAGGCCCAAATAGATGGTGTTCGACATCTAGTTGAAATTTGTTGCGTAATTTTAACCAACCCCAATCTAGTGGCATAAAATTATTGAGTTTAGATAGTGGCATTCTTTCATTACAATAAGATTTTTAATGACATTTTATACACCAAAGTTCAATAAGCAGTGGAAAAGATATAAGTAGAACGGTTTGCACTAAAAGTGACATCAGTTTGCTATTTTACTTAATAGCCTCTTCCACACTTTTCAAAAAGTTACAGAGGTAGTGGCATTATATGATAAACTCAATAAGTTTCAATGAAAAAGAATAACTTAAGATGGAGGTCAGATGACAAAATTATCGGCTAAAACAAGTTATAGCCTAGCCTAACAAGAAAAACTTGCCTGGGTTCTGCCGAGCTGGCTAGAACCGAGTCAGGTAACTAGCATAAGTATCTAGTGGGGTTCGCAGTGTTGATAGGTATAGGTCATTAGGTACTCCATGCCATCAAGTTCATAAGGATCTGGCTATAGGTCCTTCAAGCTCTCGCACTACCGAGCTGATAAGTGCTTAAAGTTTTATATAATATTTTGGGTTGTTTTGCTATATTCTAGGAAACTTTAGAGCTTTATGTTATAGTTTATACCTTAAGTTCCAGTTTATAGTTGGGTACAACTTCTTTATTGTTTTTGCAGGTTTTGAGACCTCGTTGACCAAGCCTTGACCTTAAATGGTGCGTTTTTGACTCTCCATGGAGGCTCCCAGCCACTATGCCCTGTAGAGAAAGAAGAAACAAGAAACAACCAAGACAGAAGCCTCCATGAATTATCATGAAGAAGGCCGAACGGTCTGTGGTAGGGCTGTAACGGCTATAACTTTTCGTTCCTCGGTTGTGGCTGAGAATGCATAGTAGCTGTTATAACTAGGCATTCTCGGCTGTAGAGGAAAAATGATCTAATTTTTTTTGTCAAAATCTCTCAAATACCCTTAGTTTTTTAATCATTTGTGAAGGAAGAAGAAGACTTGAAGGAAGGCAATTGCAAGTTGGAGGCTTGAAAGATTGAAGAATCAACAAAGAACTCCATTTTTGGTAAGAATCTTCTCGTGCTTCACTCGTTGAACTCGATTTCAATTGTTTCTAGGTTGTTCCAATGTCTAGTTTAATCTATTTTGTTAGTTGCATAATCATGTGCGAGTAGTTTTCCTCTAGTCTATGGATTTGTTAGCGAAACAATGGAATTAGATTCTTAATTTTGATCAATTTTTCCTTTATCTATTTGGTGTGTTTCAATCTTATGCTGTGAATATTGTGAGTAATTTTCGGCTAAATTTGCTTGCTTGTATCATAAAAAAAAAAAATAGTTGGGTGAAGTACTCAAAAATGAAATCTGCTGTTGGATCGACAAGATTAGATTAACATAGTAATTTTTGAGAGAATGGTTGCATGTTGAGAGGAAAATAGACAATCTAGGCCCATAAGTTGGGCTAATTCAAGAACCTTTTAAAAGAACGACAAGTTTGAGATATCAAATCACAACTTTCACTCAAAGTGAGGATCAGTCCCTCTATGAAGCTTACGAGCAGTTTAAAGATTTGTTGCAATTATAATCTCATATGGACTCCAAAGTTCAATGATAGTTCAACCTTTTACATGGAGTCACTCAACTAGTACAGTCCACCATTAGATGCGGCGATAGTGACACTTTGATCAATAAGATGCAAAATGAGGCGAATAAACTTCATGAGGAGATGGCATACTCAATAACTGCCATGGTCAGCAAGAGAAGCCAACCTAAGAGGGTTGCAGATAAGTTGAAACTTGATACTCATACTTAAGTTTTCTGCTCAAAAACAGATGCCATGACTCAAAGGTTGGATTGATTGAATGTGAATTCTGCTAGTTTAAATGCCCTTTCCCCGTCTTGTGAAATTTGGTGCTTCGTGACCACTTGATTGTGAATTGCCAAAGTCGAGAGTCTATTTACCTAAGATGTTAATGACTAAATCCATGTCTACAATTTCTACCCTAGATCGAAACAATAACCCTTTTTTCAATTCTTATAAACATCACCATTATCCCAACAAGCCCCTCAAAAATCTAATTTAGAGGCCCATGATGGAGAATGATTTTTTTAGCATAGCAAAAGCAACACGCGTATATCAAGCAGTTAACCTCAAGTTGATGTACTTAGTACTCATGATAAAATATTTGAAGCCCAAACTTACCAAACAAGCGAACTCTTTATCTATACCTCCTCACGTGGACTCCATGGTAAGCCCGAACCTAACCCTATGGAGCAATGTAATGTCATGATTTTATAAAGGGGCAAACAACTTGAAGGACCAAGGGGGTTTGCAATAATGAGTCCCTTGCATGATGTGACTTATGGATGGTTGAGAAAGAGGTGTTATTCGATCTAAAAATGTGATAAAATGATGTTGTGAATAGATCTAATGAAGGATCCTAAAGATCCTATGCAAACTAACTATGCCCAAAACCGTTTTACTCCACCTTTATCATTCCTCAAAGGATGGGTAAGGATAATGCTTGGCAGCAATTTTCGGAAGTTATTAGAGGTCCTTAAGAAACTCTACATTAACATTCCATTCACTGATGCCTTATCTTAAATGCCTTTATGCTAAGTTTTTGAAACATTTTTTTTTTTAATAAAAGAAAGCTAGAAGAACATGAAACTGTAGCATTAGCTGAAGAGTGTAGTATCACTATCCAAAAGAAGCTTCCCACTAAGCTTAAGGATCCTGGTAGTTTTTTTTCTATTCCTTGCTGATAGGAATGTATCCATTGATAGGGCTTCATGCAATCTTAGTTCAAGTGTGAGTTGATGCCTATTCTTATTTTCAGGATGCTTAATTTAGGACAGCTACAATCTGTCCCTATTTCCTCCACTAGTGAATAGTTCCATGTATGCATCCTTTGGGTATTTTGGAGGATGTTCCCATTGAAGTGGGCGATTCTGTTTGCTAAATGACTTTGTAGTTCTTAATATGGCTGAAGATGCCTATACCCAAATTATTGTTAGGAGACCCTTCTGCCTATTATAGGGTGCAAAATTGATATAAGGGGGCAAATTGACATTTGATGTGGGGGAACAGCATGTTGAATTTTGTTTTATTTGAAGACCAAGATTCTTCTCCCTCTTCTTCGCTTGTTATGGATGTGATATGATTGTTTCTGATGCAATTATGAAGCTTGATGATCCTCCTATCTTTGACTATGTGTCTACCGAGGGTCTTGAACTTGATTATGCCAAGGTGGATTTTAGATGCCCATTTTCTACCTTGCATAGCTAAGGACGAGCCCTCTACTTTTAATGCGGCTTCTTGGAGTGGTTTACTATAGGTTTGCCTGAGTGCTAATGTTTTTTACTTCTTAAAGACGAAGTTGATTATGATTTTGGTTTAAGATTGAGTTTGGTAATGGTCCGTCTATGGAGTCCACTACAAGATAGTTTTGTTTGCCAGCCGCACTACTTGGAAGTATTTGATGCTTAAGAGGACCTCCATCCCGTTTACTTTAAGGTGGTACCTTCTTTTTGCAAACATTTGATTTTGAGGTTTGAGATAAGGCATGCTAGCAGCTGAGACGCCCAATTCTTCATTGTCACCCGTACCAATCCTAAGGTTGCATAAAGGTGAAGGTCAAGATCTCGACTCTAAAAGAGTGCTTCTTGGGATGTAACCCAAGTCCTTTTATAGCATTCCTTTTTATTTGGTTGCCATATAGTTGTATCCTTTCCTTGTTGGAAAGAAAATGACAACCAAAAACGACAAAGAAAGAAAAAAACAAAAACAAAAAAACAAAAACATATGTAATACGAGAGCATTTTAGAGGGTTCAGACAGAGCCTGCTACGGACCCATGGTGTGTACTACAGTCCATGGATATTCTTCCCATAAGCCCAGAAAATTTAGAGACAAGTGCCCCCGCAAATGCTCCGTGGTCATTACCATAGTCCGTAGCAGGCTGGTTTTCCGTGGTCACGAGTCTTTTTCCCTTGACCTAAAATTCTTCATTCTTCATCTTCTACCTTTGCATCTTTCTCTCTCTAAATTCTCTTTCTCTCTCTAGAATCCCCATTAAACATCCTTCATTCCACCTTCAATTTACACCGTTTTCACTCAAATTTCTTCTATTTTTTTCTTCCATTTTCTTCACCTTCACTCTAAATTTCTTTCAAATCTTCCTTTTCTCCTCTCATTTTCTTCTACAGTCTTCCATCTCCATAACCCACATCTTTTACACCCATTTCAATCTTTTCTTCTTCCAAAGTTTTCTTTGTTCCTTAATTTCTTCCCCGTTCTCTTTTATTTCCTCACAATTCTTCATTTCTTTCCCTTTTACCCTGCTCCCATATTTAGATTTTCAAACCCACCACATGCTACATGTATGGCAATAGAAGAAGCAAATCTTGGACTACTTAAGGAACGGAGACATCGAGTCATGCGCAACAAAGAGTTCTTAGACAATCAACCAATGCACGGAACCAATGAACCCCTTCTAACCCACTTGGTTTGACTAATCCTGAGCACGTTGCTAGGTAATAATGTTTGAGTAGTGAACTTGTAGTTGCTACTAATTATTTTTGATGAGCATTGGTAACTAATTTTGGGTTGCTTGATGATATTCATTAGTTGTTTGCTCCGTGGGGTTTGGGTCAATTTTTAGAGACTCGAGACCAAAATATTTGGCTTGACTTTAGAATTTTTGAGCACTGTACATGTGGAAGTCACAGTGGTCCTCGATGTTAAAGGTTAGATTTCATTTTATCAAAACAGGGAATTCTAATGAGTTGAATTTGAGTGTTTTTAACAATATATTCGGTTTTTCCACCTATGGTTGGATTTAGACCAACGCCATGGTACCTAGATAGTTAATCCCATTGCCTTTTTGGTATACAATCATTGGAATTACTGTATGATGCTAGTCACTCTAACGGCAAAATTATTAGGCATCCTTGTATTAGAGTAGCCCAACATGTCCTTGCTTGTGGGTTGTTAGTCGTTATAATATTTTGAATGGCCTCATCTGTCTGAGTTGTAGTTCTTCATACCATATTGCAAGGGACACATATTGACCCATTCCTTCTTTACGAGTCAAATTGTTGAGTAGAGCTACTAGTTCTGCTAAGAGGATAGTGATTAAGGTCTCATCACCCTATACATAGGTCCCGTTGGTATTAAGCCCAACCCTGCAGATAGAGTGTCTAGGTTGAAAGGTCGAATTTGCGGCCTTTAAGCAATGAAATTTTGCGAGGTGGAAGGCCATCGAACGTGTTGGATTACCCTAGAAACAGACCTCTGCCTCTTCCAAATGTTGACCGGACTGCTCTTTTGAAACCCAGACAATATAGTTAGTTACTCCCCGTGATGAGGACTTAGTTCATCCTGCACATTGTCTTCTCTATAGCCCCATTTAGGCGCTTTAGTTAGTCCCAACCTTCCTTTTCCCAAGACTATACTGATATCCATACTACCCTCCGATCCATCCAAGAGAAGCAACAATCCTTATAGGCTTATGTTCAGTTTGAGCATGTCTCCTTTTGTAAGTTTGTTCAGAAGCAGCATGATGAGCCCGTGGGATGATTGCTTCCCAAACTCAATATTTTCAGGACTTTATGGTTTATCTGAGACCTAGCATGATTGGCATATAACTTAGCCCAACCCAACTTATTGTCTCCCTCCTCCTTCTTTTTAGTTCTATTTCCTCTTCCTCATTAATTTATATGTGCTTGGATTACGGGCAATGCTTTGTCCATTTATGGGAGAGTTTGTTTGTAAATATGTGTTTGTGAGTATGTGGATGTTGCATACATTTGCATAAAGTGTGCATTTATAAGCAGTTAGAGCATTTTTAGTTTTGCATATTAGATCACTACAAAAAAGGGACTTATTGCAGTAGCCACCTAGCATCAAATAATATTTTCTATTGTGAAAGCTTGTTTTTAGCATCAGATTGAGTTTGTCGTTGTTAAAATAGCTATGAGTTTTGTGGTGCCAAAGGAACACAAAAAAAATTGCAACAGAAGCAATGCATATGATGGTATTGTTAATACATAACCAACAATATTTACAATGGGCAAATGTTCTATTCGTATTGTTATAGTTACATCCAAAATTTTGAAAAGTAAGAGTTATATTGGTATTGTTCATTATGGTGTATATTGCAAAAGATTAAATAAATATATATTTAAAAATTATGTCTAATTTCATTTTGTTTAAAACTAGGAGTGCCAAACTAAAATTAAGTTATTATGATCAAGATTAAATAAATATTTTAAACATGATGACTAATTTTATTTTTGTTAGAATAGGACTGCACAAACATAAATTATTTCTAATAATATGGAAGAAAAATATAAAGTAGGCAACTAACACCAACATTATGAACTTCAAAGAAATCTTGTGTTGGTAAAAAAAAACTTGGAATAAATATTGCAATTTTAGTGTTAGGCAATATATCAGTGTTGCTTCTAGTTTTCCCACCCCAAACTCCCTGAAACCCCAAATTCGACCCTTCATCTATCTGCAGTTACCGGTGGTTGTTGTCTCCTAGCACTGCATCCTCACCGGTGATTTTTTTAGTCATCGTTGCCGCCCTCCATACACAATTTTCACAATACCAGAGTAGAATCAGAGCCCCAAAATTCGCCCTTTATCATTGTAGCGTTGCTCATGGTCGTTGTTCTTCTAGCGTTGATGTCGTCGCCGGTGAGACTTCAGTCAACGTCGCCTCCTTCCCCCCCCGCCCCCCCCCAAATTCCATGGAGGTACGGTGGTTCATTGGTATTGCATTCGAATTCCCATATGTGTTTAATCATCTCCAAATCCTTTTATATGCATTCAATAATACGAATTCAGATGTCTACATGCGTTTCCTATTGAGTTTATGCGTTCGATTTTTCTAATTTCGTGCTCTGCATTTGAATATTCAGAGGCCAATCAAGTTTAGGGTTTTGATTTGGTTGTGCAATGAGTCGAAGATTTTGCTATTTTACTCAAACTGAAAACCTGCTTTCATCCATTGGTTTGCCTGTGCTGGTACTGGTGACTTTGATATGGCCCATTTCTGATGCTGAATTTGAAGTAGCATTGTGGTACACCATTGTCAGCATTTGTGTTTGTGTTTCCTTCATGTCCCTAACATTAGGATGGCAAAGCTTTGTTTGAGAAATTATTGAAAGCTGATTATCACATACGTAAGTTTGGGAGTTGTTGTCTGAGCCATTAAAATAAAAGAGTAATATTGCCACTATATTTCGAACTATATTAATATGGAGTTAGGTTAGATTTAATCTTTTTAGTATATGTTCCATTACTAATCACCTAAGTCTACTGCACTTTCAGGTCAGAAGGGAATTGTTTATGGGAATTTAAAGCTAAGATTTCATTAGTTATTTGAACTAGATTACAATATTGAGCGGGTATGTAGCAAATAATCAGTCAAGATTAATAAGAATATTTGAAAGAAACAAAATATTTGGACTGGATATCATCTAAATTCACTACGATATCATTATTAGTAAATAACAAAACATGTAGGATAATTGATGTTGTGTATTATCAAATTTAAGTCTATCAAAGACTCAATCAATCGACTATATAATTTCAATTCATAATAAAAATTATGTAGCAAATAACAAATATAATGGAACTAAATTACAATATTGAGCGGTTATGTAGCAAATAATTAGTAAGATTAATAAGAATATTTTAAACAACAATATTTGAAATAGACATCATCTAATTCACCTAAGATATGATTACGTAGCAATAACAAAACATATGGTGATGTTTGATGTTGTGTATTTATTAAAATTTAACTATCCAAGACGATATCTACTCGAATATATGAATTTCAATTCATAATAAAAGTTATGTAGCAAATAACAAAATAATATTTGAACTAGATTACAATATTGAGCGGCTATGTAGCAAATAATCAATAAGTTAATCAGAATATTTGAAAAGAACAAAATATTTAAACTAGATTCTTCTAATTAACCTAAGGTATCATTTGTAGCAAATAACAAACATGTGGTGATATTTGATGTTTGTGTATTAGTAAAATTTAATTTATCCAAGACTAAATCATTCAAATATATAAATTTCAATTCATAATACAAAATTATGTAGCAAATAACAAAATAATATTTGAACTAGATTACAATATTGAGCGGTTTGTAGCAAATAATCAGTAAGATTAATAAGAATATTTGAAAGAACAAAATATTTGAAACTAGATATCATCTAATTCACCTGAGATATCATTATGTAACAAGTAAACAAACTTAGTGATATTTGATATTGTGTATTATAAAATTTAATCTATCCATGACTAAATCATTCGAATATATAAACTTCAATTCATAATAATATTAATGTAGCAAACAACAAAATAATATTTGAACTAGATTACATATTGGGAGCTGGATTCTATAGCAAACAATCAGTAAGATTAATAAGACTATATTGAAAAGAACAAAATATTTTAACTAGATATCATCTAATTCACACCTAGGATATCATTATGTAGCAAATAAAAAAACATGTAGTGATATTTGATGTGTGAATATTTAAATTTAAATCTATCCAAGGCTAATCCTTTGAACATATAAATTTATTCATCATAAAGTTTCATAGCAAATAACAAAATAATATTTGAACTAGATATCATCTAATTTCACCTAAGATATCATTGTTTGAAACCCATCTGTCAAATTTGATATTAAACATAAAACAATAAATCTTGTTCTTATAGATATTAGTAGACTAGAATGATATTGCCCTTTCATTAAATGAAATAATTCGCTTATATATGTACTAGCTTGCCTCTTATACTTTAGGCGTCTTTTATAATGTTACTGTATTTTTGCGTATATATTAAGAATGCATAAATCATTTTGAAGTCTAATATATATAGGAACTTGCTGTTATGTATGTGTTTAAGGATAAGAGTTTGGTGAAGTGAGGAGAATGGATAACGAATATAATGAATATTTTGAATGCTTTTTCTTGATCATGCATTTATGACTCCTTCTGCTGTTGGTGATAAAGATTTTATGCCCACGTGCAACGTGTGTTTAATCGATTCCATCATGAAAAAGGGAAGTTGTAAGAGGTCATCTTCTCATAGATAGGGATGGATGCTATTACCATAAACATGTATTGGGTTCACCATGGGGAGCCAATTCTAAGTGATAATGATGGCGATGATGAGATGCTAGATGATTAATTTAATCATGAAATTCGTATTCAAGTCGAACTGATTCATGATATGATAGAAGATGCTTTTGCATGCCATGAATCCAGTAATGATTCCTCCAGCCCTAATTATGAAACAAGAAAATTTTAAAATAATTGAAAATGCAGGCCAATCCCTCTATCTAGGGTGTGAAGAGTTTGGTAAACTCTTATTTATTGTTGAGATGTTTATCTCAAATGATGTATATGTGTTAATGACGGGCATTTGATTGCATTTACAAAGCTCTTCAAAGGGCTTCTTCTAAAAGATTTAGTATTGGCCGGAATTCCTTTAACAAATGCAAAGCATCAAAGCAATTTGATCTTGGCTACGAAAAAGATCGATGCATGTCCTAATGATTGCGTCCTTTTCTGGAAGGATAAGGCTAAACTCACCAACTATCCTGAATGTAATGCTTCCAGATATAAGCCGCATATGATGGGAAATAATGAAATTAGCTTCTACAATCCAGTTCCAG
Organism: Carnegiea gigantea; assembly: GCA_029747015.1. Lineage (NCBI taxonomy): Eukaryota > Viridiplantae > Streptophyta > Magnoliopsida > Caryophyllales > Cactaceae > Carnegiea > Carnegiea gigantea. The sequence continues at coordinate 109,327 of JAKOGI010001262.1, read as the reverse complement.
TAAAGCTTTTACGTCACTTTTCCCTAATACTAGGCTTAAAGCTTGTACTTGTCATCTAAGGTAGCTCTTTGATGAGAGATGGCATGAAGAGGGACTAAAGAGGATGGAAGATTAAGACATCCAGCTGATGCTTATGCTTGGAAGCATTTTGATAATAGGTATACAAAATTTGCGAGTGATTCCGCGAATGTCAGGCTTTGCTTGTCAAGTGACGGATTTAAACCCTATAGCAATATGGAGCACTCCAATACGTATATAGCCTATTATATTGATGATTATAAGTTACCTCCATCATTGTGCATGAAAACAACCTTATCTCCTTTCATTACTTATACCTGTCCAAAGTCTCTAGGAAATGATTGATGTCTTCTTAGCACCTTTAATTGAATGAGCTAATGGAACTCTATGGAGCTCAGTTGTAGAAGTTATAATGCCCAAAGGATGAGACTTTTGATTTACAAGCAGCCCTAGTGTGCACTACAAGTGATTTCCTGCATTGGTAACTTGTCAGGTTGGAAAACCAAAGGGAAGTATGCATGTCCATATTGTAATTTGATACATGTTCCCTTTATTGACAAAAGTACAAAATGTGTTATATGGGCCATTGTCGTTTTTCTACCAGGAGATCATAAATTTCTCCGTAGTAAGAAGGCATTCATGAAAAAACAAAATGAGATCTCCTCCTGAATTGCTATCTGGAATTGATTTGTTGAATCAAATGGAAAGACTTGATGTCATATTTAAAAAAACATCCAGAGACTAAAAAGAAAAATAAAAAAGGGGGATGAAGTGATGCCTTAGAAAGAAAAGAGCATATTTTTCGACTCCCTTATTGGGATCATCTTCTCGTACGTCACAACTTGGATGTTATAATATAGAAAAAATGTCCAGATAGTATACTGTGCACTTTTAGGCATTGAAGAAAGACAAAGGATACGTTGCAATCAATCTTGATCTAAAGGACTGAATATCCGGATAAACCTCCATCCAGTAGAAGACAGAGGCAAAGTATACATTCCTCCAGCATGCTTCACATTAAGGCCGAAAGAAAAAGAGTAATTTATTGGTTTTGCTTACTTCTGTAAAAGTGCCAGATGGTTATGCATCAAATATCAGAAGGCATATTATTGATGGTAAAATTTATGGTTTAAAAAGTCATGACATCATATTATAATACAGAAACTATTGCCACTGATTGCATGGAAAATTAAATACAAAAACATGGTGATTGCGTTGATTGAGTTAAGCAACTTCTTTAAAGACCTTCTGTTCTAAAGTTGCAATACCCAAGATTTTGAGGAGGTTACAAGATTGTGTCATTGTTACCCTTTGTCATTTGAAAGCATTTTTTTGCCTTCCTTCTTTGACATAATGGTACATTTAGTTGTTCATTTGCCATTGAGCAAAGGTTACGGGTCCGATCATTTTATCATTGGACGTACATGTAGAAAGGTATATACCCAATTTTTTAATATTTGCATCCACAGTTTTTATTTACAACTAAACATAATAGCCATGTCATGTGATTTTGATGTTCGTAGGGACTTGAGGACGTTAAAATTATCTGTCGGCAATAAAGCCGTCCAGATGGGTCAATTGCTGAACAATATGTAGCAAATGAATGTTTGATATTTTTTGCAAGATATTTACCTGGTGTGGAGACGAAGGAAAAAGTCTGTCCTCAAGTAAAAATGATGATGGTGATGATGTTACACAGGGACTATTTATGTTCTCCTTAAGATGTCGAGCATTGTCCAAAGAAAGACATTCGCCTTAACCATTCATTAATTGACCAAGCACATACTTATGTTATTTAACTGTGACGAAGTTTCAAAGGTATGCAAAGTAAGTATGATCTATTGTTCGATTTGTTATAATAAGATTCCTAAATTCATTCTATAATTTAAGAGTGCTCTCATGGTTTTACATAGCATTATGAGATTGTTAGTATAATGTCAAACTTCAAATGAAAAGCTTGGTGAGATTCATAAAAAGACATTTCTAAAATGGTTTGAACAAAATGTAAGTATCTGATATACATATGATATTTTATATGCAAACTTTACATGGGCTTATGTATCGTAATAGACAAAATCTGTTCATTCTCAGATTCATAGGCATCGTCCGCCCGATTGTTCCATGGCTGATGATTTGAAATATCTAATACATTTCAAGTGAATGGATAAAGACGAATGACTAGATTACCTGTAAGGGCACATGTGGCGTATAAAAAATGATAAGAGGAGCGAGACCTAAATTCTGGGTTCTTTGTGTTTCTTGCGCAGATGCAGGAGATATAGCTTATTATGGGATTTTGACTGAAATCAAGTTAAGTTATCCTTGAGGAAGAAGTGTTATCTTATTTCAATGTGATGGGTGCATCCAATTAGAGGTGTAAACAAGATGAGTTTGGATTTACTCTTGTTAACATTAAATCACATTGGAAAACAAGCAACCTTTGTCCTAGCATCTCAAGCAGTCCAAGTCTTTTATGTGCCAGAGTCCAAAGAGAAAAAACTGTATGGTAGTCATTGCTACTAAGCCAGAGATCTTTATGAACTGAAAGATATGTCATACCAAAAGTGGCAAGTTTTCACAAGCAGACAACTCAACTTGATCAATGTAAAGAATTCGTTGATGGTAGAGAAGATACCGTGGGAGTTACATTGAATGAACCTTTTGTTGTGCCATTGAAAGGAACAATGATGTGAAGATAGCTCAAATAATAATAGTGCTAAAAAGTGATAAAGATGAGAGACATTATATGATTTTAATTCTGAATAATTTATATATGTACTTAAATATTTTGATGAGATATTTGTTTATTGGTTAACCATTTTAGATCATTTTGGTATTTAGAATGACTGTGTTATTTTTTTCACCAACTTATTGTGTTTTTCTAAGAACTACTGCTTCGTGGGCTATTTATACATTATTGTTAAGTGTTTGATGTTGATATGAAGTGCTAGAATTTTTTTGTTTTAGATTATGTCTTCTACCGGAAAATTACCAGGTAAGAAGCGGATGGTTATAAGAGATCACTTGTGGTAGGTCCTAAATTAATCATAGTTTTATAGTTATCTCAAAGTATAACAACTTTATATTTAAGTTACCTATGTTTATATTAATGAAGCACGTGTTGACATCTGGAAAATCAGCTATTAAGTGAAGAAGTAAGGCGCCATGGAGGTTAAAAGAAGCCTCACCACCTACTTTATCTCGAGGTACTTTTGTTCGACGTTCTCTGCTTCTCACTAGAAACATCCTTTGCCACATACTACTATAAGTAATTTTTTTTTTTTTTTAATACAATTTTAGTTTTTGTATTATTAAAGATTAAAGTTGAACACATACTCTCAAATATAGAAATTTTCCCTCTTTTCTTCCTACCTTAATATTCCTTCTAACTAGGAGAGTACAAAAGCATAAGAATTACTCAAAGTGATGAGGAAATGGCTTAGCTTAATAGTATTGTAAGTCTTACATTATAAGGTTTCCGAAATAGTGTTTATATAGAAGTAGTAATAGAGTGCAATTTTAATATGTTTATTTCTTCCTATACTCTTAGTCGAAAATACTTGGCGGGAAGTTTTAGAGAAAGACGACAATTTGAGAACCCAAGAACAATGCTTTCAGGATTCGTATGTGATGGAAAATGCTCCTCTTGTACCATGTTCTTTTTTTACTTCTAATTTTCTAATGTCTTTTTTTCCCACTTTTACAAGAGTTATGTCGTAGTCCAAGTCATACCATTCATCTATGCAGCTCTCAAAGCATGATGATTTGACATGTTAATAATGGTGACATAAGCTTAGAACCCAAAGACAATGGAGAGGTTCCTAGAAGTAAGTCATGTATTGTTGTCCATATATTACTTTTATCTCTATTGTGAAATTCATTTTTGTAATTATATTTCATTTATTTTCTATAATTGTCATATATACAACACTCACTTGCTTTTGCTTTTGTGACTCATAGGAGAGGTCATTCAAAAGTGAGTATGGAGAAAGTGGCAGCAATCATTATGTGGGAGGTGAATCACGACTAACGTGGTCACAAACATTACAAGTAGAGAAGCGCATACAAGCAAAAGGAACAGCAAAGAGAATGGTCATGGACCTAATAAGATAGGGTTTAAAGAACTCTGTGTTTTGTTTGGTGTGAATAAACCACTTCAACATATAGGTAATTCTCAAAGGCAAATGTCTTCCATGATTGGGTGTCTTACACGAGACCTTAGAAGACTACTACTTAATTGTATTGATTGGAGGAAAATTGAACAAGAGAAAAAGGATTCAGTCCTGGGCAGAGGTGAGATATATATGTCTGAATATATATTGCATCGCTTTCAAGTCGAACCTCTGAAATCTGATTTTTTACACAAAGCGCTGCATGTGTGTGTAGATTTCAAAAGTACAAATATATTTTAAGTTTTTTAAGCCTTGATTGGTTCTTTTTTCTTGTATCCATTGTGCAACGTTCATTCACTTTTCGAAGGAAAGGAGCCTTACGAATGGGAATGGATAAATGCAACGCTTGTTGGAGAGGCCATAAATATGAGTTCAAGTGGGCGGTATTTTGATGATAGAAGTCATGATGAAGCAATTAGCAAAGACAGAACACATACCACTTGAAACATGGACCAACTTAGTAAGTTTTGGGAATCAGACCAGGGGAAAGGTAATTATATGCTTTAAGAACATTAAACAGTTATAATTCTTTGAAATAATGCAACTATTCTAATGTGATTTGTCAACTATTCATTTGGGCTAGAACTAAGAGGAATTGAAATTGGGGGCAATAACAAATGTGTCACTATGGAGGGAGAAAGGAAAGACTTTTGCACGTGTACGTGCTAAAAGAAGAGGTTTATATATATCCTATTTATACTATGGTTCACTTTGAGTTTAGTAACTCATTTATTATTTTTACATACTTTTTAGGAAAAAGGCAACAAGACATATAAACTTACAATATGGTTGTAAGACCCATGCACCGAAGAAAGCTACAAAACTTTATGATGCTTCAGCTAGTGCAAAGGTATGAGTGTTTTTATTTTTATTTAATTTTTTTATTCATCTTGTTTCTTTTTACTAATGTGTAACATGACAGGAAGCATTGAAAATGAGTTATCTCATATTGAAGAAGATTCATGTGATGATGCTACTACTCAAGATGAAATTTTCGAAAAAAGTTGTTGGAGAAGACAAGTATGGTCATGCGAAGACCTTTGGCATTGGGGTCAAAGTTTCCTCGTTTTACTTCTAAAAGTTGCGCTTTAGAGGAAGAACGAACTAAAAGAAGGAAAATCAAGCAAGAGCAACAAGAAAGTCAAGAGAAGTTGAACGTTTGGAGAATAAACTTGGATATGTCACCATTTGGTGAAAGTGCTTTGAAGCACCAGGTAATTCCTATATAAGATATTTTGTTATTTTTTACTTACTGAGATTTCTATGGTACTTAATTATTTGTTTAAGCTAGTGGGCAGCGTAATGGTTTTTGTCTCAGAAAGTCTTATTTGTGATATGCTGTCTTTTAATAGGCAATGACTTGTGCTATATATTTTATTCATGCGATATAGATGTTCTTGATGCACTGGACATATTTTGAAGCTGGGGAACTTTCTTTGGCTTCATACATTTCTTGATGAGCTAGACAGAGTGCCCATATATAAAGCTTATATGTGGTATGCTTAGATTTAGATCTTCTGCCTAGTATAATGCAGTTCACTTGATGTAAATTGTTGTAACCTTATTAAGTTATATCTTTTCCATTGCTAAAGGAACAATCTTCATCATGTGCATATCTGCTTTCTTGTTATAGAATAAGCCTATTTGGTGATTGTTTAATGTTTGGTATAGTTTCCGGCGAGTGGCCCGTAGAGTTGTGGACTCCCAGCATATAGCCATTGAGCTTATTTCTATGTTCTTTTATACTTCTACTCGATGCAGGAATGATGTAGGGCTTTAAGCCTCGAAGTGGGTTAGTTTTTCAAGGCAAAACTTTGTCCGTTTCATCCCATAATTTAAGTAGGAATTTAAGAAATCATGATACCTCTAACCCTAAGAGTTGGGGGTCTCAGATGGTATCAGAGCAAGGTTCTTTGATTATAGGTTGTGACTAAGTTTTGCACTTCATATAGTGTTTCTCGGAACGCATTTGTCATGATGTGCTATGTTGGCGCAAAAATGTAGTTTTTGTATGAACTCGATCTTCTCAGCATACTAAAAGTAACTTTTTTTTGTTGATCTAGAGCATTTGCATTGTATTTTTATCATTCCTTCTTGTCTACGAGCTGGATGTCATGATGAACTCATTCTAGTTCTCTTTTCTATGATAAATTGACATCATGTTATTAAGTGAGAATGCCATTAGATGATTATAAGTATTCTCTATTACCTCTTCTTAAGATTTATGCATTTGTGCTTGTTTAATAGGGAATATCGGGGATGTTTCTCTTTATTTGAGGAAGATGAGGAGATTGATGATGACAATGAAAATGGTCATGCATTTGAAGAAGAAAATGCCGAAGAAGTTGACGATCAAGAACAAAATGATGAGTCATAGTTTGAATTCTCCTATGTGATTAACTTTTATCTTGACTTATCTTTTAGGTGGACCAAGTAATGTTTATGAGTTTGCACTTATAGTTTGGAATTTAATTTTAATGGAAGCAATTGTTAGAGTTATGTACTTATTTATTATGAACTTTTAGTGAATGCATAACACTTTTAAAGACTTTTAAATAACATTGTGCTTTTGTTTGGGTTGATTTTTCTATTGTTGATAACTATTGTACCTATAGGTTTGATTTTGTATAGATGTATTTGTTAGAAAAAATAGTTCCCACTTGAATGGATGGATTATTGGTAGTAGATGTTTCGGATCATGAGGTGTGGGAAGGAACAGAATTACCAACATATTGCAGCTTGATGGAAATTCATTTTTGACGGTATATAATAGTGCCAACAGATCTTCTTGTTGGACAAGATTAAAAGGGCGGAAAAAAGAAAGAATTATCAACAGATACAGTACATTGGTGAATAATTTATGCTACCAGTTGATTTAGTACCAACAGAAGCATTTGTTGGCAACACTTGCCATCACAAACATATTATGCCTCTGTTGGTAACATGGCGACATTCACTTACAAATTCATTTTGTTAGTATTAAGGAGAAATTGCGGCAGATTACAATAGCTGTTGGTAAAACTAATACCATCACCTCTTTTTGCTAACAGTCTAGCAACAGACCAATATTTGTTCGTATAAGGTTTTACGAATAGCCAATGTACTTATTGTAATAGAACTATCCATGTTGGTAAAAACCACTTTTTTTGTAGTGGATTTCTTTCTATTTGAGGAACAATTAGGTTTTTAGTTTTTGCATATTAGGTTTAGCATGCACACTAAAAAATCAAAAAATTAAAAAAGGAAAAAAAAGAGAAAAAAAAGGTAAAAATCCTCCAATGATGAAGTTTTTAGACTAGGTACCTTTCTTTAGCTTAGATTTGACCTTCTAGTTATGCCCACTTGTGAATAAAAATGTTTGATTGTTAGTTTTTAAAAGTGTGCTTCTTGATTTGACCATCATGTTGAAACTGACTTGATTGCCCAATGACACTTTGTACGAATATTTGGCATGTGAGATTCAATGAACTAGTTGTACTTTGGTAGTATCCCGTAAGGCTTTGAGCTTGAACAAACTAATTCATTAATTTTAGTCTCTTATTTCTTTCCATGCGTGACTCTTCCTAGATTCTAAATCTCTAGAACTCAGTTTGACTCTTGTTGAAGATCACATTTAGCATGCACATTTAGGCAATATGATTGATGCGTTATTTGAAGTCATGAGCTACATTGACCAAATAGCCACCCTTGTTAAGCATTATTTACCCCTTGCTACCCCCTTTGAGCCTTGACGTTGTTTTTTTTTTAATGTGAACCTCTAATATAGCCCTTCGCAAAATACATATCCTGCCTTCTTTAGCCAAGATTATAGAGTTCCATTTCTTGATTGGGAGTAGTTTGTGGGTGATTAATTGAGGTGTGATTTGTTTGGATATAATAAGGTATTTGATAGTTCCATGTACGATTTTCCTTAGTCGTAATTGGGTTGTTTATTATGAGTTGATTGAGAAGTGTTAAAAGTACTTAATGTTCTGTGCCATCATCATTCTCTTAGAAATGAGAGGAAAAAAATGAAAAAAAAAAAGATGAAAAAAGAAAAAAAAAGAGAAAAGCCAAAAAAAAAAGTGAGATAAAAGATTTTGGCATTTGGATTACTTCAACACGTTCTCTCGATTTTGAATCAACTAAGGGGATTTGTTTGTGACTTTGATATATTAAGGTTTGAGGAGCTTATTTTGTGAGAGATTTAGAGGTGATAATTTTGCTCTTAGTCTTTGCCTTTTTGCTCCACAATCCTAAAATATTTGCTCCCCTCTAAACCTTTACCAATGGCCCTGTTACAACTCTATTCAAGTCCTCATGATTGCTTAGTGTGTTTTACCTTCTAGCAATGATGAATTGGAGAGTCTTAACAAGCTTGTGGAAGATTTAATTCTTTGAAATGAGATTTGAGAGAACCAAGTGATACTTTAAAACAAATGAGTGATGAGTGCTTCATTACTAAATTGAGGATCTACTGGTTCTTCTAGCTCTACCTATTCCATGTGCCAACGTGAGTGCTTAAGTTGATTTGGGTAGTTGACGGGATAAACTCTACTTATATTTCATTTTCCTATCTCGTAATAGTTTAACTCACTTTTAGGCTAACTCTTTTGTCGACTTGGCTATTAATGATGCTACTGATGTTTACCTGAGATGGTTGTTCAATACAGTTCCGATTTCATAGTCGCTAAGGGACAAGCAACAGTTTAAGGATAGGGGAGTTTGATAAGTGTTTACAGTTTATATCATTTTTTAGGTTGTTTTGTTGCATTCTTAGGCAACTTGTGAGCTTTATGCTATAATTTATACCTCAAATTTCTGCTTTACGCTTAGCCATAGTTCTTTATTATTTCTTCAGGTTTTGAGGCCTCGTTGACCAATCCTTGACCATTAAAGGATGATTTTTTGAGTCACCATACAGTATGCCCATGAAGAGAAAGAAGAATAGGAAATAACTGAGACAGAGGCCTCCACGAACTATGTGTGGTGAAGGCCACGGTATTTAGCAGGCATATAACTATTGCAACTATTCGTTTTCCTCGGTTTTATGGCTCAGAATGCTTGGTGGCTGCTATAACTAGGCGCGCTCCATTGCAGGGAAAGAAGACGTAATTTTTCTATATCAAAAATCTCTAAAATACCTTAGCGTTTTTATCATTTTTGGAGCAACAAGAAGATTTAAAGGAAGGCAATTACAAGTTGGAGGCTTCAAGATTGAAGAATCATCAAAGAACTCCATTGTTGCTAAGAATCTTCTCTTTCTTTACTCTTTGAACTCCATATGAATTGCTCTAGGCTGGTCTAATGTTTAGTTTAAACTCTTTTGGTAGTTTAGTAATCATGTGTGAGTAGTTCCTTTAGTCTAGGGATTTATTAGCAAACATTGGAATTAGATTCTTAATTTTTATCAATATTGTCCTTTATCTATTTGGTATGTTTCAATCTATCTTGTGCTATGAATACTGTGAGTAATTTCGGCTAAATTTACTTGCTTGTAAATCATTAAATAGTTGGGTGAAGTACTGAAAGATGAAATCCACTATTGGATCGATAAGATTAGGCTTAACATAGTAATTTTTGGGAGAATGTTGCATGTTTAGAGGAAAATAGACAATATAATCCCTTAATATGGGCTAATTCAACAACCTTTGAAAGAACAAATATTAGATTAGTCTAAATAATTCAATTCATTTTAAAAGAAAGAATTGAATTATGCATTATTTTTATGCTTTGATTCATCCAAATTAGAATAAAGCACATACACAGTTTATTGGACCTAATTTGTTGTAGGTGAGACAATCCTTCGACGTTCTTAATTGATAGAAGTCTTAAAATGGTAATTAGCATTCATCTAGCGATATATTAGTTTTAGAAAAATAACCCAACTAAACACTTAATTTGGCTACCATTTCAGAAGCGCAAAACTCAATAGAATTAATTGTTGTCTACGCGAATGATATTTAATCTAAACTACAACATCGGTGTGCTTGCAATGTGTCACAAGTTCACAAAGACCTGGCTATGAGTCTTTAGGCTCTCCTGCTATCAAGTTCATAAGAATCTGAATATAGGGCTCTGAACTCTCTGACCACTAACTTCATGGGGATCTGGCTATATGTCTTTAGGTTCTATGCCATCGAGTTCACATGGATCTGGCTACAGGCCTTCAGGTTCAAATGCCACTAATTTTACAAGGACCTAGCTATAGGTCTTCAGGCTCATAAGCCACCAAGCTTGCAAGGATCTGGCTACATCCATGCCAACAACATCTAGTTCCCTTAGACCCATCAAAGGTCCGCTAGACTGGCGAAAAGTTCTGCTCGACCGATGAACAATCTGGTAGACAAGCGAAAGGGTAGCTAATCACAACCGATAGACTACTGCAGGGTCTGGTAGAACGGCAGAAGAACAGTAATTTAGAACCACTAGATCGATAAAAGCTCCACTGGACCAGTGAGAGGTTCAATAGACTAGCGACAGATCAACCATCCGGAAATGCTTTGATTGGCAAAATGTCTGCTACACTGGCGAAAGGTCAATTCAAAATCATTAGGTTATGAAAAGGTCAAACTAGAGCACTAAACAAGTAAGCACAAATGCTATCTACTTTGGCCTTCACCTTAGTTAGGCTCGGTCAAACTAGGGGCTAATTATGGACAACTAAAAGGTGCCTTGTTTTTAGGAAATGCTCGATGATGACGAATTGACAATAATGCATATGGAACCTAGATATTAAAATTGAAAAGCCTTAAAATGTTCCAACATCCATTAACCCACCCATCCACGCCCAAACATGCCCACTAAAGGCTAAAAGAACCTAAAAGCCCAGACAGGCATAAATAGACGGTGTTTGGTTTCATGTTTGAGATTTGTTCTGCATTTTTTCCCCATTCTAGGTGCTTAATTTATGAAGTTTAGACATTCATGTTCTTCATTGAATAAAATTTCTAATGACACATTATATACCATATTTAAATAAGCAATGGAAAAGATATAACATGAATATAAGGGCTTGCACCAAAAATGACACATGTTCGCCATTTAGGTTGTACCTTCTTCCATACTTATTCAAAAACTGTTATGTCACTTATATTAGATATTTGACTCAATTATATTTTAGGAAAAAAAGGAATCACTTAAAAAGATGGTCGGATGACGAAGTTATGGTGCAAACATGTTGGAGCCCAGCGTTGCCCAAAAAACCTAGTCAGGTTTTACCGACCAGGAACTAGGCGGGTAACTGGCAGACATATCCCAGTTGAATTCCCAGTGTCAAGCTAGCTACATGTCTTTAAGCTTGCACACCATCAGATTCAAGGATCTGGGTACAAGTCCTCAAGCTCTCACGCCCTAAGATCACAGGGATCACGTCATCAAGTTCACAGGGATCTGGCTACAAGTCTTCAAGCTCTCACGCAGCCAAGTTTATAGTGCTCGTGCTAGAGATCTTTAGGCTCACTCCGTGATGTTCATAAGGATCTGGCTATAACTCTTTAGGCTTAAATGCCACTAAGTTCATAGGTAGAAGGCTATAAGTCTTCAGGCTCAAACACCACCATGTCTACAAAGACCTGGCTATAGGTCTTCAAGCTCTCACTCCACCTACGCCATGATCTACAGGACCAATAAAAGGTTTGCCAAATTACAAAACAAGTCCTCTGCACCGATGAATAATCTGTTGTACTGGTGAAAGTTCAACCATTCAGAATAGCTAGACGATAGAAACATCAAGCATTCAAAACTGCTAGATAAGCGAAGGGCATGACGGTTCTGGTGAAAGGTCAACAATTTAGAACTGCTAGACCCACAAAAGGTCCACTAGACCACCAAAGGTTCACTAGACTGGAAAAAGGTCAACCATTCAGAGGCGGTAGGTAGGGAATAGGTCTGCTGGACACGAGAAATAAGCTAGTGAAAGGTAAATCTAGAACTGCTAGACTAGATAAAGGTTAACAAAGAGCCCTAAACTTGTAACGAAAAATGCTATCTACTTTGACCTTCACCTTACTTAGGCTCAGTCAAAATGGGTGGTAACTGTAGACAACTAAAAAGTGCCTCCTTTTTATAAATTATCTGGTGATGGAAAATCGATAGTAAGACTTGGGGACCCCGAATATTGTAATTGAAGGGCCTTACAATGTTCTAACATCTCTTAACCCACACATCCAAATACAAAGATGCCCAGCAAAGGCTAAAAGAACCCAAAGCACAAACACGCCGAAGTAGATGGTGTGAGGCGTCCAGTTAAGATTTAATATGTATTTTTACAACACTCTAAGGTATATAAAATCATTGAGTTTAGACATTGATATTTTTCATTGAATAAGCTTTCTAATGACATATTGAACAGCAAAGTTCAATAAGAAGTGGGAAAGATATAAGTCAATAGTGGGGCTTGCACTTAAAATGATACCTGTTTACTATTTCACTTCTATCATTTTCCACACTTATTAAAAAATAAGCCACTAAGTTAAGAATTTGCCTATAGATCTCTAGGCTCTTGCACCACCAAGCTCACAAAGATCTGGCTGTAGATCCTTGGGCTCAAAGGCCACTAAGTTTACAGTGAAATAGCTACAACTCTTAAAGCTTAGAAGTCACCAAGTTCATAAAGATCTAGCTACAAAGCTTCAAGCTTCCATTCCATAACATCAGGATCTATGAGATCAGCGAAAGGTCCACTAGATTGGAAAAAGGTCTTTTCAAATGACGAATGGTGTGCTAGACGGGCAAAAGTTCAACCATTTAGAAACGCTAAACCGATGCAGGTTCCATTAGATTGGTGAAATATCTATAATTCAAAACTGCTAGATGGATAAAAGCTACATTAGATCAGCGAAAGGCTTGCCAGGGTGACGAAAGATCAACTTAAAACTACTAGACAACCGAAATATCAAAATAGAGCACTAAGTTGGTAAGCACAGATGCTATCTACTTTGACATTTGTCTTACTCAGGCTCGGTCAAACTGGCTGAAATAGATGGTGTTCAACTTCTAGTTGAGATTTATTTTGTATTTTTACCCCAATTCGAGGTGTATAAATTTATCTAGTTTAGATGTTGATACTCTGCATTGAATAAGCTTTTTATGACATATTATATACCAAATTTCAACAAGCAATAGAAAAGATATAAGTCGAACTTTGGGCCTTGCATAGAAAATGACACCTATTTGCTATTTTGCTGATACCGTCTTCCGCACTTATTCAAATATTATTCAGTCCCTTACATTAGATATTTGACTCAATACTATTTTAGTAAAAGAAAGAATCACTTAAAACAGAGGTCGGATAACAAAGTTCCGACTGAAATATGCTACAGCCCAGTCATGCCCTAAAAACCCGACCGCATTTTGGTCGAAAACGGCTAGGAACCAGGCCGGGTAACTAGAAGAAGTATCCCATCTAGGTTCCCAGCATTGGGCTATCCACGTATCTTTAGGATCCATACCATCAAATTCACTGGCATCTGGACATAGGTCTTTAGGCAATCACACCACCTAGTTCACAAGGATCACATTATCAAGTTCACATAGGCTATAGGCCTTTAAGCTCTCATACCACCAAGTTCATAGGGATCTGGCTAGAGGTATATAGGATCTCACATCATTTAGTTCATACGGATCCGGCTATGGGTCATCAGGCTTAAACACCACCAAGTTCATATTGAGGTAGCTGCAAGTCCTCAGGCTTAGACGCTACTAAGCTCATAAGGATCTGGCTATAGGTCTTCAAGCTCTCACTTCACCAACATCAATCCTCACCAGATTGACGAAAGGTTCGCTAGATTAGCGAACAAGTCCTCTCAACCGATAAATAATCTCCCAGACAGATGAAAGGTCAGCAATGCATGACCGCTAAACAAGTAAAAGGTCAACCATTCAAAATTACGAGACCAGTGAAAGGCCAATAATTCAAAACCATTTGACACACAAAAGGTCCACTAGATAAGCAAAAGGTCTGTTAGAATAGGGAAGGCTCAGCCATTCAAAATCGGTAGACCAGTGACGGGCTCAACCACTTAAAATTCGTAGATCGACGAAAGTTAAACCATTCAAAACCAGTAGACTAGGGAAGGGTCTAGTTAACCAATGAAGGGAAAATTTAGAATTGCTAAAATATCGAAAGGCCAATATAGAGCACTAGACATGTAATTACAAATGCTATCTACTTTGACCTTCACCTTATTTAGACGCAATCAAAATAGATCTAATTGTAGACAACGACAAAGTGCCCCTTTTTATAAAATGCCCGATGATGACCAACCAATAATAAGACTTTGGGACCCCAGATATTGAACATTCGTAGCCTTAAAATGTGCTAACATCCCTTAACCTACACATTTAAACCCATAGATGCCTGCTAAAGTCTAAAAGAACCCAAAAGCATAAACAGGCCTAATTAAACGATGTCTGGCATCTAGTTTAGATTTATTGTGGATTTTTAACCTCACTGTAAGTTGTATAAAATCATTAAGATTAGAAATTGATATTCTTCATTGATTATGTTTCTAATAACATATCATACATGTATGTTGTATATGCAACTAAAAAGACATAAGTCAAATATTAGGATTTACACAAAAAATGTTACTTGTTTGCTATTTCGCTTATGTCCTCTTTTGGATTTATTCAAAAATTACAAACTTAGCTATATTAGATTATAAACACTTTATCTTTTAGGGAAAAAAAGAATTGCTTAAAACGGAGCTTGGATGACAAAGTTATGGTTGAAACAAGTTGCAGCTCAGCCTGGACCACATGATTTTCACATGGATATGGGTGTAGGTCTTCAGGCTAAAATGCCACTAAGTTTATAGAGATTTAGCTACGTGTCTTCATGCTTAAAAGCACCCAAGTTCAGAAGGATATAGCCACAAGGCTTCAGGCTTTCACACCACCAACATTAAGGTCCTCTAGATCGTCGAAAGATCCACTAGGCTAGTGAAAAGAACCCCTCGACAGATGAACAATCTATTGACCCGGGAAAGATTAACCATTCATAACCGCGAGACCAGTGAAGGTCTACTTGACTAGTAAAAGGTCAATAATTCAAAACCGCTATACTAAACAAAGGGCCACTAGAGCGGCAAGGGGTTTGCTGGACTAGCAAAGGGTCAACCATTCAGAACCTGCCTACCAACAAAAGGTACGCTAGGCTGGCGAAGGGTCCGATAGGCCAGCAAAAGGTCAATTCAAAGCCATTCTATTTGCAAAAGGTAGAAGAGAGCACCAAACAGGTAACACAAATTCTATCTATGTTGATCTTTGTCTTACTCAGCATCGGTCAAGGTGGGGGCTAACTGTAGAAAACTTAAAATTACCTCTCTTTTATAAAATGTTTGATGATGACAAATTGATAATAAGACTTGGGAACCTTGGATTTTGGAAATCAAGACACCTAAAATGTTCCAACCTCTATTAACCCATATATCTAAACCCAAATATGCCCACTAAATCCTAAAAGACCCAAAAGCCCAATAGGCCAATTAGATGGTGTTCATCGCCTAGTTGAGATTTATTTTGTTTCTTTACCTCATTTTAGGAGAAATATCACTGTCAGATACCATACTTTTTGTGAAAATTATAACTAGGGAACCATTTTATTAGAATATATATTAGAAGCGGTAATATTTATTGAAACTATTTTAAGGAGACCATACACTATTTTCATTTTCATTTCAGCCCTTAAACTTTTCATATTTGCATTTTAGACCAAATTCTTAAAACTTACTTTGGAAACTCTAAAATTTGTCCATGTGTAATTTTTCTGATAAGTGCTATTCAAAGCCCTCTTTCAACTGGTATCAAAGCCACGTCACCAAAAATAATTAAGATAAGCAAGCTAATTAATGATTAATTAAGCTAATTAACTGTGATTAATGATTAAATCATGTCCTGCTTGCCCAAGATCGAATTGTTCTCACATTGTTCATTTACCGGAAGGCATTGCTTCAATAGGGCCTCAAATAAACTATATAACTAATATAATTTTAGAATTAAAGGCATAATTAGCTAAAATTAAGATCGAAGTCAAGGAGTTTAAGAAGCAATTATCTGTAATTCACCTTTCTTTGGTTAATGAAGTAAGACATAGCGAAAAAAGTGACTTCTAGTATTAGTACCACATTTCAGCACAAATATCCCTTCCAAAACCCAAAAAATAAGAATCTATTTCCTGTACATGATATAAAAAACCAAAAAGAAGTAGGAGAATAATCATGTAAAAAATCCACTGTAAAACCACAAAAAGAGGAAGAAGATGGAGTATAAGCCGTATACTCGTAAAGAACTACAGAATATGTTTGAGAAAGAACAAAACCCAAAAGAATTAAATAAAATTGTGGGCACAATTAATGATAAATATGATGTATTATCTTATGATAATGAGAAAACTAATTATGTCTAAGTGTAAGAAGAAATATATCAGTAGATGAACCTTTTTAAACTAGAGGATCTTAATGTGCTACCTTTAGAAGAAAATTGGATAAAAGATATGGTAAAATGACTATTAAAAATGAGATTAATAAAACTGGAGAAGAACTCGCATAGAAGAGATAGAGACCAATCTAATTAATAATGTTGTTCCTAAACCTAAAGAATTTGATGAACCTTCTAGAAGAAATACTCATTTTATAAAACCTAGGTATGTTTCAGTATGACGTACAATCAATTTTTCCTTCGAGTTCGTCCCAAGGAAAGTTATAACCTTTAAAGAAGTTAGCCTAACTCTAATTAGCTAAATGGGACACGTCTTAAATACCGATGTAGCTTGTAATTGACAAGAAATATGTTAACATTGGAAAATAGGCATGAATAGTGTCCTAAACCTGAACACTATATGGACGGCTGTAAATTTTCTAAATTACATCGAACATAGTTTTGCTAGCACTGTAGCTGACTGGTGTGATTCATTAAATGAAGATGGTAAAAACATATTAAGAATGATAGAAATACCAGCTGCAATGTTCAAAACTTTATACAAAAAAATCAAAATTGAGTTTATCAGAGCTAAACTTGATGCTAAAGAAAAGGCAAGAGAAGGGCAGGGAAAGATTAATAACATAGAATCATGAGATATGAGATATCTAAAAAATTATATTGCTAAATGTAGTCAATATTATTACAAAATTGGGCATAATGAAACCAATCTTGGTATGTTCTATGATAAATTACATACCTAATGAATTCTATAATTAATGAAAAATATATTGTATGGCTTGAACGTGCAGATTGCATTGATACCCTTGATTTAAGAATCTTTTATTTAAGAAAATGAATCAATGATCAATGTCTTGATATCCAAAAGTAAAAGAAAATTAAGAAGCAATCCCTAGCTTGTGGGGATTCACCTCATTAATGGGGAAAAGAACTTGAAAGTATAAGAAAAAGAAAATTTTATAAGCAAAAGAGCTTTAATAAGCAAAGGGGAGCGAAATATAGCAGAAAATATTATAGATTTTTTATGAAAGCAGCTTACTGTCTTGCTGGAAAAAACAACTGCAAATGCTGGGCATGCGGAGAAGTAGGGCGTCATTGTAATGAATGCAAAAATTAGAAGAACCACAAGCTTATTAAAACCTTATAAAGCCTAGCTTATGTTGAGCTTAGTGAAGGCGAGGCATTAGACCTAGCTCTAACTAATAACAAAGGAATTGTTGAAATTATATTGGACAATGAATATGAAGAAAGTGATTATGAAGAAACAAGTCATATGATAGAAAGCAGCTTGATTAGTCTTGATGATCTTCAGGCAGAAGATCTTGTTGTTGATAATGATAATGAGGAAGTCAAAGGAGATTAGATCCTTCCTATAATTTAGAAAGATATGATTTGTAAAAAATCCATCTTCCAATTAAAAAGTAAGTATGTTTACGAGATGATGGAAAGAGATCTAGAAATCAAAGATTGTAAGTATGATGTAGGAGAAGTTAATCTCATTAATTGAGAAAACATCCTTAAGCATAACAAAGATAGAAAGTACAGGTATATCGATGTTGGAAGTGTCCAAGTTCAAATCACTCTATTACAACATTATGGTAAAAATATTCATCTTTATGCTTTGCTCTCGATATTAGGTATACCAAATTTAGTAATCAAACTATCACAGGAATTAAGACTAATTTATATAATGGATTGATAGAATTCAATTATCAGCCTGGATATTATGTGAGTGTAAAAAATGAGTTTGTTAAAAACTTTCTACCCTTTAAAATAAAAACTGTTCAAATAGACTGAAAAGAGGGAGATATCCATTAGGGATATTTTGGAAAATTATCTACAAACAGAATAATACGATCGATCCAAAGACTACGGTGACAATGATAGAAGTAGAAGAGTTTGAAAGTTCTATCTCTATGCGAAAAATCCAGAGGTTTAAATCCAATCATCAAGAGATAAAGATTTACAGGTCATAGATATCTTGCTTTGCCAACCCTACAAAAATCAATAAGAAAAATGTGATAAAAATTGATGAAAATGGTAAAATAACCATAAAACCAATTATTAAGAAGCATAAGTACAAGATCATAATGGGGAGAAGGACCTTCATCAACTAGAGAAGAACTTAAAGAAAATGATACAGTTAATGTGACTAGTAAAATGAGTAGAATGAATTTTGGATCTGTAAAAGACAATGTAGACAGAAGTATGAGTCTAGATAGAAAGGTTATTGGGTATAAAACAAAAACTGTTAGCGAACCAATTTATGAGGATGAATTAGTCAAAAATATAACTTTGGAGATATGCTATGAAGTCACTAACACAGATCCTAGTAGCATCTGTATCCCAATAAACATATACTTAGAAGGATATAATAAATATGAATTATGTGCCTATATAGATAGTGGTTATTCTGTTTGCTTTGGAAAAAGATCATTAATTCCAGAGTTCTATAGGCTACTGATCAACCCCCTCATGACATGATTATTAGAAATGCTTTTCATAGACTATATTCTCTATACATGCAGATCATAAACCAAATAATATTCACAACTAATGGTCACTCAATTCCTATTAAAAAATTAAGTAAGGCTTACACTTATCAGAAAATTGAGTTTACATGCAGCCAGCGTGGTAAGAAGGTAATGCCTGCACAACGTGAGATAGCATTCACAATCTCAGTACTTGAGTTATCTATTAAAAATCAAATTACTGAACGATAAGAGCAATTATGTAAAGAACTCTACTCTGATAATCCACTAAAATTTTGGGATAAAGATAAGACATTTGCAAAAATTACTCTGCTAAATCCCAATACTAATTATTTAATCAAACAAATGGGGTATACACACTAGGATATCTAAGAATTTGATAAACAAATCAAAGAACTTCTGGATAAAGGATTAATTAGGAATAGCAAGAGTCCTTACACCAGCCCTGCTTTCATGGTAAGAAATCATACAGAAGAAAAAATAGGAAAAGCAAGAATGGTGATCAATTATAAAAAGCTTAATGATAGTACTGCCTTTGATGATTATTATATTCCTAACAAAACTCTTCTTTTCAATAGAAGTTAAGGAGTCTCTTGGTTCTTAAAAATGGACTACAAAGCGATTATTAGCATATAAAAATGGAAGAGGAAAGTATTCCTTTAATTGTATTTAGTGCTTCACAAGGACATTATGAATGGAAAGTAATGTCATTTGGCCCTAAAAATACACTTCAAATATTCTAGAGAAGAATGGATAACATCTTCAAAGACCTCAATCATTGTTGTTTAGTTTACATCGACGATATCCTTATCTTTTCCAAAACCGTAGAACAGCACAAAGATGATGTATTAGCTATCACCCAAATATGCATTGATCATGGTACTATAGTTGGTAAAAATAAGTGCATTTATGCTGAATAAGAAATTGAGTTCTTTGGCTTAGAGATAAAACCTAGACAAATATCCTAAAAAAGCATATTCAGGAAAAAATAGAGAATTTCCCTGAAAAAATTGAAGATAGAAAGCAATTAGGAAGGTTCCTTGGATGCCTTACTTAGGCTTCTAATTTCATTAAAGATTTAGCTTAACTGAGAAAGCTATTGCTGCAGAAACTCAAGAATGAAGTAAGTTGGACATGGACCACCAATATACAAAGATTTTTTAAAATTTTTAAAAGATGTGTAAAAATATTCATATTCTTAATTTGCCTAAAAAAGGAGATGATTTAGTGCTTGAGATAGATGTCAGCAACAAGCATTGGAGCATAGTACCAAAAATTAAAGAAGGAGAAAAACTCTGCAAATATTGCAATGGAAGTTTTAATAAGGCAGAATACAACTATCCTACAATGAAAAAAAAATTCTTGCAGTTATAAGGGGAATTGAAAAGCTCTTAATCTTTTTAGCCCCAAAACATTTTCCTATTCGAAATGATTGCAAAGGAATACTTGGTTTTGTGAAAAAGAATTTATTAGACATGCAAGCGCAGGGGCGACTCTTGCATTGACAACTATGGCTTAACCAGTTTTTCTTCTCTAATGAACATATACAAGGATCGAAGAACTCTCTGCCAGATAGTTTAACTCGAGAACTCGCCAATGGCGATCATCAGACCAGAACTCCTACCAGAGAAGGAGCAAATCCATAATGAAATATCATTATTACTAGAATGGGTTTGTCCTTCTAGTAATGTCCTTATTGATAATTTGGAATTCCATACAAAAAGCATATCACATTCCATACAATAAGTTCTCATGTTTAAGAAAAATGACTGGTATAC
This sequence comes from Carnegiea gigantea, assembly GCA_029747015.1. Lineage (NCBI taxonomy): Eukaryota > Viridiplantae > Streptophyta > Magnoliopsida > Caryophyllales > Cactaceae > Carnegiea > Carnegiea gigantea. The sequence goes on along the minus strand of JAKOGI010001262.1, from coordinate 88,447 downwards.
TACCTGCATGGGCTATTATCATCATTATTCCTATGATATTTATGATTCTTGGAGCACAACGATCTACTTTGCTAATAAGTCTCGAGCTGGTGGTGTTAGTTTTCCCGCAAATTCAATCTCTCTAAATGACCCTGTCATTAAAGCCTAGGAATACAAGACGGTACTTTATGGAAATCCCTTCTACAAAGTACCCATTTTTCTTAAGATTAACCAAGTTCTGACAATTCATGTTCAGAAGGATCCATTAGATTCTAAAATCTCTTGATGGACCAACAAAAATTCGAAATAATCAATACCTGTATGTGGAGGTACATTGTGTGTTAATTAAGTATGAAAATGGAAAGACCAAATTAGCCTATTATCTTGTTCAGATTGTTGATTACGATGATCCCTGTGATCAACGAGAAGAATGGTTTCTAGATCGATGAGAAATAGTTACTGATCCTGCTTTAGCAACAGTCATCGATGTTTACAATATTTATCATCAAAGTTAGACATTAATTGAACAAGGAAAAACATTAATGCATTGTGAAAACACTACTTTCGCTTATGGCAATGAGTTTAAAGAATACATTAAGGTGGAAGGAGTGGTTTCAGAAGATATCTTTGATTATCTCTTTGATGTTGGAGCTGGAAAATTTTTATTAGAAAAAGGAAAGAAATATATTCTTGAATTATTTGAGAAATGAGACCCAGAGCATCTTTAATTTGGTGAAGATTTTGATAATTATCCTAACAATGATGGTCGAAAGATATAATTGGAGATGAAGGCATGCAGAATGTCAATAATGATGACTAGTTTTGCCATCATTAAAAGCTCTGAAAGTTTATTGCTCCATTATTGTACTAATTTAACAAGTGTTAAGTCTATAAAATAAAGCAGTTTGCTGTAGCCATATGAATGTACTATAGCCAACAGGGCATCCTATATACCCCCATCCCCTCTATAAAGGGAGAGGTCAAGTGTTGAGAAGGGACACGATCATTTGAGCATTCTTGAGGAAAAAAGAAGTCGAAATTCTCTATTTCTCTATGAGTAAGCATCTCTAATGATCTTAGCTTAAGTCCCTCTTTAGTCTTTCCATTGTAATATTTTCACTTTTAAGCTCTCAATAAAATACGTTTTCCCTATAGGGAATATTATCCAATTGAACCTTATGTCTTAAATATTATAATTTCTTGATTAAAGTCCCACTATCCTTTAAAATATATAAAACTTGATTAGCGACTATGGTCTAAGGTAGGAAACAAAATGGATCTATGTTGTGCCTGATCTAGGAAAGGTGGAGTTGAGATTAGCAATATCTGTAAACCGAAAGCTAGAGGAACACTAGAGTCCAGTGCCGACTAAGGTCAGGTAATGGTTGAAACTCTCCAATTAAGCTTTAACTATTTTGGTAAGCACGGTGGGCCATTAATCATAGAGAATATAACATTTATCATATAAGTAGTAGATTATAATAAATAGTACCAGTGAAATCATTATAAAAAGTCTAAACAAAATTATAAGCTTAGTTTTATTTTAAAAAAAACCCAAAAAGTTGAGTATTTGCGCGTTAAACTATATTTTGGGCAAAAATAGCAAATCAAAAGGTTTAGGGACTAAGTTATAAGGAAAAACTCCAGAAAATAACTATTTCATAAAATATTGTCCCCTGTTAATAGGTTACCCAGAATAGTAGGTCCTTTGGAGTACATTCTAAAAAGGTTGTCCCCTAAAAATTATTTCCATATAATCAGGGTACCCCATAGTCACAACTTACATTCTAGGATGTGTACATTTATCAAGTTTGTACATTAATATTCTTCAATGAATAAGCTTTCTAATGACATATTATATGCCAAAGTTCAATAAGCAACAGAAAAGATATAATTCAAATATTATCGCTTCTACTGAAAATAACACTGGCTCGCTATTTCTCTTATACCGTCTTCCACACCTATTCAAAATTATTAATTACTTATATTAGATGTTTAGATCAATAATTTTTATGGGAAAAAACAATCACTCGAAATAGAGGTTGGACGATACTGTTATAGCCAAAACAAGTTACAATCGTGCCTGGCTCGAAAAACTCGTCTGGGTTATGGCATGAACTAGCCAGGTTTCAAGCCTGGTAACTAGCAGAGGCATCGCAATTGGGTTCCTGGTGTCAATCTAGATACATGAATTTAGGCTCTCACTCTATTAAATTCATAGAGATCTGGCTATAGATCGTTAGGCTTTAACACCACCAAGTTCATAAGGATTGTGCCATCAAGGTCCCAGGGATCTAGTTAGGGGTCTTTAGGGTCTCAAGCCGCTAAGTTCAAATGGATCTGGCTAGACATCTATAGGCTCTCATGCCATCAAGTTCGTTGGGATCTTGCTACAGGTCACACGCGCAAATGCCACTAAGTTTATAGGGATCTAGCCACAAGTCTTCAGGCTCAGACGCCACAAAGTTTACAACGATCTGGCTACAGGTCATCAGGCTCTTACTCCACCAACATCAACATCTGCTAGACCAATGAAAGGTCTGCTAGATAGCCAATCAATATGCTTGACTAATGAATGATTTGCTAATCGACGGAAGGTCAACCATTTAAAGGTCAACCATTCAGAACTGCTGGACTGGCGAAGGTTCTGCTAGACTGGTGGAGGTTTAATACTTCAAAACTTCCAGGCTGCAAAAAGGTCAGCTAGTGTAATGAAAGGCCCACTACACCAGTGAAAGTTTAACCATTTAGAACTACTAAATCGACAAAAAGTCTACTAGACTATTGAAGGGTCTAGCAAACTAGTGAAAGGTTAATTCAAAACCTGTAGACCAACGAAAGATCAAAACCAAGCACTAAGCAGGTAAGCACAAATGCTATCCACTTTGACATTCTCCTTATGCAGGCTCGGTCAAAGCAAGGCTAACTGTAGACATGCAAAAGTGCCTTCATTTTATAAAATGTTCGATCATGATAATAGTGAGACCTAGGACGCCTATTATTGAAAATGAAAAGCCTTAAAATGTGCTAACATTCCTTAATTCACACATCCAAACCTAAAGATGCCTACTGATCGTTAAAAGAACCCACAAGAACAAACAAGCTTGTATAGACGGTATTTGGTGTCTAGTTGAGACATATTCCATGTTCTTAACCCACTCTAAGGTGCATAAAATTATTAACTTTAGAAATTGATATTCTTCATTGGGAAATCTTCCTAATGGCTATTATACATCATAGTTCAATAGGCAATGGAAAAGATATAAGTCAAACATTGGGGGCTTGCACTCAAAATGACACTGTTTGTTATTTCACTTATGTCCTCTTCTACACTTATTCAAAAATTACGAATTTAGTTATATCAGTAATAGACTCAATAATCTTCTAGGGAGAAAAGGAATAACTTAAAATAAAGGTCAAATGAAAACGTTATGGCTAATTTGCAGCTCAACCCAAGTAGAAAAACTCAGCTTCTAAAATAGGTCTCAACTATGCAATTATATTTGAACCAGTGATCCATTTAGATTAAGCCTACCAAAACTTGAGTTGGGTATACTTTTCTTAATTAGCTTAGTTTTCCACCATCTAACACTATAAAAGGGGACCACCCCGATGGATTAGGGAACATCAAAAAACTAGAGAGATCATCAAAAAATTGAAGCAATTATCAGAAATTGAAAAAGACACACTCCAAAAATTTAAGAAGAGACACAACCATAATGCCAGTAAACTCTGAGACAATAGTAACTCTCTAAGCTTCCCAACAAAGCATTGATCTCCCTAATTGGACATTGATTAGTTGGTGAGACGCCACATTAAACCTGAGTGAAACACTGGCGCGGTGTCCATTTGTCCAAGGAAAGTGGGCTTGGACTTTGGTGCGGATGAAGGCGTAGCCAAGAGTTGGCTTGGGGCTCGGTATGCATCAAACTCCCTTTCTTGAGAAGGACTTTCCCCCAAATCCTTGGGGTTAAAATTCTTTAGCATCAACCTTTCATGTCTTCTACTATTCTTGGGTTTTTAAACACCCAAGGTATTGAGGACTCCCCTCCTTTTAAACGTGTAGGAGTTATTGACCATCTTTGAGAGAGCACCAAAATAATAAGTACCTCACCTAGGCCTCATAAGCTCATGGAAGGTCTCAACATACTCATCACACGATAACTCAAACTCATCATACTCAAGGGAGGTGTCACTTGTGGCTTGATCACCCTCATAAGGGCTTTCTCCCAACACCATTTTGATAGGCAATGGGAGCTTAGGGATGACTCCTTTTGGGATTTCATCCTCAAACTCTTGCTGAGCTATGAGGGGTAAAGGTTCTGCTCCCTCACTTGTGTTTGGCTTCACCATGAGTAAGGCAATTGGAGGCTTGCTCTTACTAGTGGCATACTCTTCCCATTTTCTAATATTGTAGGGGCTTTTCTTACTTCCCTTCCCCAGATTATCCTTGTGTGGTTCAGGTGGACATAAAGGGGCCAATGTGAGGCTTTTGTCATTGTTCTTGAGTGAATAAGTATTATTATACTCCTCATAAATCACATTATTGTCATACAACCATGGCCTACCACGCAACAAATGACATGCATCCACAGGGAGGACATCACATAATACTTCACCATAATAACGACCAATTGAGAATGAAATAAGAGCTTGTCTTGAAGGTTTACCTCACCATTCGGTTCTAACCATTTAAGAGCGTAATGAGTAGGATGCTCCTTAGTGGGAATTTGTAGCTTGTCGATAAGTGTCTTTGAGGCCACATCAGTGCAATTAGCACCATCTATGATTAAGCCAATGATAGAACCATAAGCATACGGTGGTGTTATACCAAATTAAGGTCAATCCCGCAGAGACATGGTCAAGCTATAAGATTATATTCCCTTAAGATAAGCTAAGCGAATCAAAATTTAGATAAGAAAACAACTAGAACTAATTTTAATGGGAATAAACATTTAGGAATATGCTTCACCACATGATAAACCACTCAAGCTCATTACACGTCGATCAATCTCAGTCAACTCAGTTTAAAGGACGATAATCAAAGTATCACTATTCTCTTTCAAGTTATAGTGAAATGCCTAGTATCAATCAATCCCTTACTTTCATGGTTTTTAATCAATCTAGACTTATTAGGAAAATGATTATCACTTATGCCTTCTCGAATGATGAATCTTTCTCAAGAATTCATGCATAGAGTCTAATTTTAGTTTTCTAATGCCAAGTTTGACCTTTTAATACTTCACCCAACATCCAAAATCAAGCAAGAAAATGGCCAATCAATATGCTTACAAATCAATGCTCTAAAATCATGTTAAACATAAAAACCACATAAATCGAATGATTGAAGGCCAAATACTCAAAGCAAAAACATCAATTGATTCACAAAATCCCAAATCTGAAAATCTATTGTCACATGATGAAATTGAACATCTAATTACTATAAAATGATAAATCTAAGAGAAAAGAGAAGAGAAGAGGGAACAATTTTCTAAGCCAAAAGCATGCTTGAATCCGTCGATTGCAAACTCGATCCCACTTCTTGCCAATGTTCCTCTCCAACTTGCTCTACCTCACTCTAAAGATGGAGTATAAGACCTATTTGGCTGGTGAAATGGATATGGGGTGATGAATGAAAGTAGTAAAACAGGGCTTTTTATGGCGGAAATGATGACTGCAAACATCAAAAAGGCATGGAAGTCGAACAAGCTCGAAGAAATCAAGATGATCAGGGAAACAGAGCCCCCCATGGGCCATGGGCACCACGACGGTCAGACTGTGGTGCCCTCTATTCTAGTGGCTCACCTTTATTCAACCTATTGTTTCTTTTGGATATCCTTGGACCGTGGTTCTGGCCACGATTTGTCCATGTTAGGTGTTCTTGGGCCTCTTTTGCTATCTTCTATGATCCATGAGGCCTTAAAATCTTCATTGTACCAACATGCTTTGGGTTCACAGGATCAAAACCTACAAACACTTTTCAAACAAGCAAAAACAAGCATAACAATAAAAATAGGGGTACAAATTATACAATTAATTGCATTAATCCCCTAAAATATCTCCCAAACACTTAGAAAATCTGATGTAAATATGATATTCATCACTCCCCCATGCTTAAATCGTTGCTCATCCTCAAGCAAACACTAGATGAAACTAACAAGGGGAAATGCATCTAGGACTCAAAAACATAGAAACCTCATTGGACTAAGCAACTTATAGCACGTCACAGGTAAGAATATCAATAAATGGAAACCCCAAAATAGTACACAATACATTTCAAAATTTAGAGAAAGTGGATGTTTTCAAAGAAATATACGACCACAAGCTCGACATCAAGCTTGATCACCCCTAAAGAACCACGAAGCACATCACGTGAGCACATAGAATTGTAGAGCTAATTAGATTGATAGAACCTCACTGTTGGGAAGTGTGAATCACTTTCACTCATGCGTTTAAACTATTGCTTAGGTTCACTTAAGACTCATTCCAAAGATGTGATCTACCAAAAGCTTACCAAGACTCTCAAATTCTCCACTATTAGGATGCAGTATATACATGACAATTAATAGGACTTTACATGGGTTTTAATGTGGGCTCAAGGGTTAAGAGAAAGGAGTGGACTAATGAATTAGGACGGTGTGGAGCTGTTCACCAAATGACTAGGAACCAAGCAACAAGGCACCAAAAATCGTGAAATTTACCAGCATTCTACACCCTAATAGCACAATCAACATACTCTAATGAATCATGAGTTCACAAAGGAAGGAACTTAATCTATTTACATACCCAATGCCAATCACTTAGCTTTTTTAGTTTTTGCTTTCTTCTCCTTTTTTTCCTTTTTCTTCACATTACTTTTTTACTTTTTTTGGGGAACGAAATGAAAATATCAACTATTGATAGGCATAGGATCACAAATTATCAACTCACAATCTAATACATATATATATAATCCAAATAATAGGGGAGCACAACTAAATGCTCAACATCAATCCCTTATCAAGCCAACATATATACCAAAGCCACCTTAAACTCAAATACCCCCCAAACCATCCATTACATAGAAGAAGTGTCGCTACATAGACTTGGCTTTAAAGGTTAGGAATACGTGTTTGGCCAAGGGTTAATATGAAGGGATCACAACAATGAAAGGATTATAACTCAAATTAAAGGGGTGAGCAAATTGGATAAATATGCAATGCAAGGGTAGGCTATTTGGTTGTGTGGCTAAAACAACTAGAGAAAGAATGCCTCTGTCACATCATGAACTATGCACATGATAAGGTGATTTTGAACAAGAATCCAGGCAAGTTCTAGACTTGCAATTTAGAAGAGTGACACACATGAAGCAAACATGGGACTAAATATGATGAGTTAGTCCAAAGAAGGCTCCAAGTCTTATAGGACATCTGCTAAAGCAGTGACGAGGGGACCATGAGGCCATAGGAGGCCTCCCCCCCTGCACAAAAAAATAAAAAATTGAAGCATAAATCAGAGAAGCCCATATAAAAATATTAAAAGCTTGTAAAGCAAATCCCTGTCAAGCAAGTGCATGCCTAAGTACTAGCTAGCCGCTTAGGCTTAAGTGTTGCCACCATCATCCTCTATCTATCCCCACATCTCAAATTATTCCACTATTTTAAATATAAAGGAAAGAATGAAGAAAGTTTATCAACCAAAATTGATTGACAAGGTTTGAAGGTTAGTAAATTCACTTGTCAATTGGATTCTTGGAACATGGAATTGATTGATTTTTCTTCTTTTATTAATAATGGCTAAAGCATATCAGTATGTCACTAGTCTTATTGATCTTATTACTTTGTTTTCTTCCACTTGGGGCAAATATGCAAGTATATAGTAGTTAAGCGTGTCTTATGCCATGTCTTCTATTTTTAGGATTTAATCCCTACATAATTTTACCTCGTTGCATTCATAGTAGTAATTTTCTTCTTTTAATTGTCAACAACAACTATTAGGTTTTTAATTATGTTAGTAACTGTTAGCCTAATATTAGTAAACTGAAAAGGCATGATGCGATTTTAATGCAAATTAAACCTTAAATTAACTAATGTAGTATTTACGTTATGCTTTGTTACTTTTTTGGTTAATATACTCTAATTCACTAAATCAAGTTATAACATATTTTAATTATTTGGAGTTTAAATTGTCAAAGTTGTGTAAATGTACTTCATTGATGCTTGTATATTTCTAATATAATTTATTAGTTCAAATTATAACATATTTTAATTAAGTAAAGTTTCAATGATCAAAATTATATTTCTTAGGTATCACCATATGGGAAAGCAAAAATAGAGTAAGACAGATTCTATTTTCAAGTGGAAAATAGTGAAACTTTAGAAGGTGAGATAACCAATGATTCTACAATGGACAATCAATCTGTACCAGTTGTTGAGTCTAATTCAGCGGAACCTGATGACAATTCAATTCCTCCAGTGTCTCCTTTGGATATACCAAGCACTATAATTATCAAGAAGATGAACGAAAACTTGGAGCATGATCTTGGAAAAAGGAAGCAAATTTGGGAATATCTAGTTGAATTACACAATGAAATTCGAAGAGTTTACATAAAAGAAGGTCCATAGTAGCCTAAATTGAATAATTTTCCAAAGTCTGGACCAGTTAATCATCTTCGACGCTTTCAATCTTCGTGGTATGCTCTTTCTCCATCTTAGTTAGAAGATTCTATTGAGTAGGATGCTGCATTTTGCCTACCATGTTTTCTTTTTAACAAAGAAGACAACCCACCTAGATTTATTAAAGGCTTTTACTATGGTTGGTTTTCAAAACTGGAAGAAAGTTAGAGGAAGAAAGTGTGATTTCTTGAATCATGTGGACAAAGAGCCAAATACTACTCATAAGAAGGCTGGGGAAGCTATTTATGACTTACTTAATCAAAAACAACATATGCCTCAAGTGTTTGATAAACAAACTGTAGAAGAAGTTACACAAAATAGATTGCGGCTAAAAGTTTCAATTGATGCAGTTCTTTTCCTAACATTTCAAGGATATGCCTTGTAAAGCTTCTGGCTACTTATAATTCATCTACAGTGGAAGTTGTGTTAGAAAAGGCTCCTAAAAATGCTTTATATACTTCATGTTATGTCCAACAGGAGATTTTGTAAGTTTTAAGGGAGAAAGTTAAAAGAGCTATTTGAGATGACTTTGGTGATTCTAAGTTTTGCATTATTGTTGATAAGCTGGTGGTATATCAAATCAATAGCAAATGGCAATTGTTTTACAATACATAGACAATCAAGGCCTCATTAGGGAGAGATTTTTTAGCATGATTCATGTTATAGATAGTTCAGCAACTTGAAAAATGCAATTTACTCCACTCTTTCTCATTATGAACTTCATATTCATAGTATATGTTGGCAAGGTTATGATGGTGCACGCAACATCCGGAGATGGTGGAAAGGATTATAGACGTGGATTAATAAAGATTGTCCTTTTGCTTACTATGTCCATTGTTTTGCACATCATTTTCAATTGGCATTGGTACAGCATCAAAAAAAGTCAAGCCTGTTTATAAATTCTTTTCTCAGTTAACCACTATTATAAACATTATTCTTGCCTCCCACAAGCGCACTGATAAGGTAAAGGCTGCTTATGCCGATGAAATTGCTTACATGGTTGAGCATGGTGAGCTTGAGTCAGGAACTGACCTTAATCAAATTGGCACTTTTCAGAGACTAGGAGATACACATTTGGGCTCTCATCTGAAGTATATTTCAAGTTTAATGAAGATGTTTAGTTCCACATGTATTGTTCTTGGCAAATTTATTGATGAAGGGTGGACTTCAGCTCAACATGGAGGTGCAGATTTTGCATATGAAATTTTAACTTCTTTTGACTTTATTTTTGTCATGCATTTGATGAAAGAGACAATAACCATCACTAAGATACTATGTCAAGCTTTGCAATATAAGTCTCAAGATGTCCCCAATGTTTTGCACTTGCTCTCAAACACAAAAGCATTGCTCCAAAATTAAGAGATGATGGATAGGTTCCCTTTTTGAAAAGGTAAAATTATTTTGTGAACATTGTAATATTTATATCCCTATGTTTGTGCCACTTACATTGGAAGAGGGGGTCATGTGCATCACAACAGGATCTATTTACAGTTGAGCACTATTATCGAGTTGATATTTTCACCGCCACTATCGACTTCCAAATCCAAGAGTTGGATAAGATAGGTTCAATGTGGATGCTATGGAGTTACTTTCTATTGATGCGTGCATTAGATCCAAGGGATAACTACAAGTCCTTTAATCTTGTAGATGTGAATAAGCTTGTTGATAATTTTTATCCTCAAGATTTCACAGATTTAGAGAAAGAGGACTTACAGGTTCAGCTGCACCATTATCAGTGTAAGATATCAGAGCATCTAGATATGAAGAAATTGTCAACCATTTCGGAATTATACCGATGGTTTGCAGAGACAAGGAAACTAGATCCATTGATTTACTAATTGATCAAGCCTATGCCTGCTCTTCCTGTCTCTACTACAACTACTGAATGAGCTTTCTCAGCACTGAACATTTTAAAGACAAGGATTAGCAACAAGATGAGCGATGACTTCCTCAAAAATTGCATGTTAATTTACATAGAACGAGAAATAGCCAAGCAATTTGATGTAGACTCTATCATATTTGTGATTTGAAAGAATGAAAAAGACTTTATAAGCTATTATACTTATGTCAATTAGAAGGAACTTTTCCCTAGATATTACATTTTTATTATTTTATATTTGGTCAAGTTATCATTTAATTATTATAGTCAAAAGGAGACCTTTTGATATTTCATATTTTATGTTATAATTAGGATACTAAATATTGTTTGGCCCCCTGTATTATAAAATCCTAGCTTCGTCCCTGTATCAAAGTCTCATCAAGATCATACAATAACTCTCATGTACCAACCTTAGTGCCAACAACTCTATGGGGCAGCATAGCTTTCAATCAGGACAAGGGTCAGAATAAGAAATATTCACAAAGCCTTCACAAATTTTAGGACCACAAGAGACTACATATCAAAAGTCACGCAAGCTCATGAAAACTATTTTGCCTAAACAATCATCATTGGAGGGCATCTCAAGCCCATCAACACCATCCTTATATGAAACCCTATATGCAAACCTAAATGCAACTAAATGATAATACATTGACACAAACGAAGGGAAAGCCCAAAACTATATGCTTTAACTAGTGTGCAAACTAAAAACCAAAATGGAAAACATGAAGCTACCATTCCCGTATACTTTGATAAAGGATTATTATTCAAAGGAAATAAACAAAGAGAAGGAAGGGGAGAAACAAAAGACAACAATCTCACTAGGACTTAGACTTCACCATTTACCTAATATTGGATTACAAACTATCACCTTCTACCACTTGAATTAAGATTTTTTAAATATTTTTTTATAATTAATAAAAGAAAAGAAAATCAGAGAATGAAAAAAGATAAATAACAGAAAAATAACAGGAAAAAATAAATTAGAAATTACAAACGATAGATTATCGACCCATGAGCAACAATAGTAATTTCATGTTTTATTTTTTCCATTGATTAAACGCCTCCTCATTGCTGACCTTTGGAAATAGATATTTTAGATTGAGAAGTTAATCAATTAAAATTAAAATAAAGAAACAAAAAAGAAAATCATGTAGACAAAGAGAGAACAAGTTAGAGAAATCTAGGACTTGCACAACACTATTTATCTAATGTTTAGTTACTAAATTATGAAATTCGAAACAAAGCTCTTTAACTAGGCTTCCGAATTAATGGTGCGAGAAGAAAAGTGAAAAATAGGTACACAAGTTTATTTCCTTCTTAATCCGTCAACCCAAATGCTTTGTTTCATAAAAGACTCTATGTTATTACATACGAGATGAATAAAAGTGAAAGAAAAGAAATGAATGGATGGAATCATGGATGAGTGAATGAATGGATTGGATCAACCCGTGATCTTTTTTATAGTAAAAATGCAGCCTCTTTTACTGCAAAAAAATTAATTAGAATAATTAAATTTGGTTTAATTATCCAGCAGTTTCTAGTCAAAAAGCATCAAAGGTTTTGCTAACGTGGAGCCAGGTGATATGCTGGAATTTATGTATTCAGTTTGATTCACGCGCTAAATAATTCAGCAAACCAAGTGTTGGAGCCTGAGAATTCACTGACTCGGGTTGCCGGGCTTAGTGGGAACACTCAAGAACATGCCCACGCAGATAAAGGAGGAAGAATGAGAGAAAGCTGAGGTGAACTGGTGGGCCGTTGCTTTACAGAACAGACCCACACGAACAAAGGAGGAAGAATAAGAGAGCAGTAAACTGAGATTTACTGTTGGGCCGTTTCTTGACAAGAACAAGCCCACACAAGCTGGAGATAAAGAGAATGAGTGGCCACAGGCTACTTACACAAAACAGGTCTCGACCCGTGCATGCAGAAATGAGGAGAGCGACAGCGAGTTGAGGCAGGCATGGGGGTCTGTTACACCCAACTGGACTTCCTTCTTCCAAGGGAACAAGCCCAGAAGTGAGGTGAAGAAAAAGTTAAAAAGTGAGACGAGATGGTGATGACGAGCGGGGCCACGCTATATCATTGGGTTGTGCATGTGATCGTTTAGACTGTTTATGCGTTCTCGCTGGCCGTCAGCATCAATTGTAGCTACGCTTTGGGTCTTCAACAAAGTTGTTTAAATTACTCCATTTCATTTCCAAATTTGAATATTCTTTCTCACCTAAAAACCATATAAAATAAACATTACCTACCCATAAAAATAAATTTCAAACACTTTAAAGCTGATAAAATACAAGGTAGAATTACACATAAAATATGAATTATTAATGAGACTGTTTGTGTTTTTAACTCCATCCCCACCTCCCCCAAAAATGAAATTTATATGCAAGGGTTGCATGGCATTTAATTATTAAGAAGTAATAATAATTCCTTTTTCAGCATAACCATGGAAATATTGTATACAAAATGAAGTGGGGTATTGTAGAAATAATTATGTTGTAAATTTCTAGTTGTTCAATGAGCTCTCTGTCGAATGCTGAGCCCATGGAAATATTTTGCCCTACTAAGGGATTTGGCAAGGGGATCCATTGTCGAGTTCCATTTTTATAACTTATGAGAACATTTCATACACTAAGGCCCTGTTCCATTTACCCACTTCAATTTACTTTATGAACTTTAATAAAAAATATCAACTTCAACCTATTTCAATCAACTTCAACTCACTTCAACCCGCTATTTTAACCAACTTCTACCCATGATATAAAAAATATACCAACTTCAACTTACTTCAACCTACTTCAACAACTTCAATCCATTTCAACAAAAAAAAAAAAAAAAACCTACTTTAACCCGCTTTGTCCAATTTCCAACCCTTATTTCCCAATGAAAAGAACAGGTCCTTAATTGATGAGAATGTGTTCTAATCCAAGTGTGTAGGGAAGACAAAAATAGCAAGCCTTTTGTTTGGTTATGATGTTGGTATGTTTGTTGGGGCTACCTCTGATCAAGCGAGAGTAATGAAGGATTGTCTTAATAGATTCTTTGGAGTTCAGGATTGAAGATCAGCAATTTAGAGTCAATTTTTTCCTCGGCCAAGACAAGTGTGATTATAACTTGTGAAATCAATGACATTCTATGTATGACGTCTACTGATGACTTGGGCAACTATCTTGGAGTTCTTACCTTTAGTGGTATGGTTGCTAAGGAACCAACCGCCAACTTGTCTTGTGGACAGAGTAAACAAAAGGCTTTCAAGTTAGAAGGCGAAATGCTGTCCATTGATATGATATTAATTTGATCCACCATATCTATGATTCCAGTGTACTCTATATATGTTAATCTCAAAACTGGCCCCTCTATAATTGTGGTGGGAACGATACGGAAATATAGCAATTCTGATGGGGAGGCACAGAGTCTAGACCACATCTTGCTTCATCGGATACAACCACAAAACCGAATGAGCTCGGTGGCATTGGTGAAAGATTTATGCATCAACTAAATTTAGTGTTTTGCACCAAACTCAATTGGAGAGTTACATGTGAACCCAAGTCACAATCGACCTGTGCCTTGAGGCACAAATTTACCTTGTCAACATGAAACAATTATGTTAGTTGCTAAAGCTAATTTATCGCACGTTTAGAAAGGTATTACATGGAATATAGTTTAGTGTCGGAAATGTTGTAATTGATGGGTGCTGGACATTCTTTTGGACTCATAACTGGATCGGCCTAGGCCAACGTTTGTGCCTTGCCATCAGTGCTATTGCTCACCAAGTAGATGCCACCACAATAGAAGAATGTTCCCAAAAAAATAAAAAAAAAAGAAAAAACTGGGGTTGGGTGAATTTTAATTACCTAATGGAAGACATTTTGAAGGAAATGACTTTCATGAAAATATCTGAAGATTTTGAACACATAAACCTTTTTCTTTTTTTTTTGGGGGGGGGGGGGGGGGAGGACTCTAGCATAGGTTCATTCGCTGCTAAGTTAGCAATATATCTTTTTTAAGGCAAGATGAGTCTAGTTGTGCAAGATGTCTGAAAAGCAATAAGTTTCTAGCTCTATAACAAGTAGGGGAGCTTTAGCTTATGCTAAAAGATAAGCTAATGAGTAACGTCAGCCAATGCAAAGATGGGCTCACCAAAGCTACCCTTTGTGAGTTGTTTGGAAACCAGGTGAAAAGTACACAAACTGTGGTGGCTTTTTACGGTGTATTATTGCAGCGTAGTCCTAGGCAAGTAAGTTAATTATAAAGATTATAAAACTTGGGTTTATGTAAGCATTAATGTTGCAAACTAGCTAAATTCCTGGTCATTCATGGATGAATTTAGAAATGCCATGATGCAGTGCACTTTGAGAAGTTTGAGCAAATTCCTAAGGATAAAAAAAAGCTTATGATTGATATTCAATGAAATCCTAAAAGCTCTTGATGCAAAAATGTGTGGTCGAATTTTAGAGTTTTTCATAAAGAGGAAATTTGTGGGTGTTGGAGAATTCCACCAAACGGAAGGGTTCTGTTAAATACATATGGGTGGCTATAGATAACCAAAGATAAGTGGGTGGTGAAGGTATCTTCAGGTACTAGAAAAAGGGCTGGTGCCATAACTTCGTTAAACATAAGGGTCATTGCTCCTTGCTAAACACCAGGTGAACCCAGTTTCCATGGCTTGACGTTGGCCATCGAAATAGGCCTTGGAAAGTTTAAATCCATATTAACTTAAACTATCATTGCTACAATGCTCAAAAGAGATAAGAAGATAAGTGCTGAGCATGAACCGGTTATGTCACAATTCAAAAGCTATTTAATCTTTACGACTGAGAAGTAATAATATCGCATTGTGTCAACAATATACAATTTTTGGAAAATTCATGGAAGAGAGGAGAACGAGAAAGAGGGAGAGAGAGAGAGCCAATCACTGTTTTATTGCTTGAATCAGAATTGTGTTATTCAAGTTATTACAAGGTCTATTTATACAGCTAGATGATTGGTTAACAAACTAACAGAAAGCTATTAATCATACCAATAGAAAGCTAACAACGTTTGTCCAGCTCGTCATGTGGGGCCTAGGCTATTCTTGCAATTTCTTGGATGGTCTTCATAACTTCCTTCATATATCTTGTCAGCCCCCCCCCCCCTCAAGCTAGAATGGAGAGAAGAAGGAACCATACCCAGCTTGCTGAGAAGAAGAGCTTGTTGTGGTGAAGGCAGTATTTTCATGAGAACATCTACTATCTGTTGACCTGTAGGTGTAAAAGAAAGCTGCAGTAGTCCTTCTATGACTTTGTTTCTGGTAAAATAGCAATCTGTCTCTATACGTTTGGTTCTTTTGTGGAAGACAAGGTTTTTTCCTATGTGAATGGTAGATTGATTATCACAATACAAGGTGACAGGCTTCAAATACTGAATTCCCAATTCTTCAAGTAGCCTAACAAGCCAAGTAATTTCTGCAGTAGCTCGGGACATAGCCCTGTATTCTGCCTCTAAGGAAGACTTGGAGACAGTGCATTGCTTCTTACTTTTCCAGCTAATAGGTGCAGAACCCAAATGAATACGATAACCTGTGATAGAATGTCTGGAGAAAGTGCATACTACCCAGTCAGAGTCAGAGTATGCTTTTAAAGATAGCTGATTAGTAGCTTTGAGGATGATGCCTTGACCAATAGTGCCTTGAATAATGCATCTAAAGGTGTGATGAAGGGCCAATAAGTGAGAAGTTCATGGTCTCTACATAAATTGGCTTAGTGTTTGTGCTGTAAAGCTCAAGTCTGGCCTCATATGGGTTAAGAAGTTAATTTTACCCACCATGGCCCTATAGCATGTGGGATCTAAAAGAAGGTCTCCCTGATTAGGATCTAGTTTGCAGTTTAATAGGAGTGGAGTGGAAGCAGGCCTAGAGCTAGATAACCCACTATCTTTGAGAAGATCAATGGTGAATTTCCTTTGTGAAAGGATAATGCCTTCATCAACATAGCTAACTTCTAAACCAAGAAAATAATGGAGATTTCCAAGATCTTTGATGCCAAAAAGAGTGTGTAAGTGTCTCTTTATATGATTTATTTCTGCTGGACTTGATCCAGTTATAAAGATATCATCCACATGAACTGCTACTATGGTTATATATGTTGAGGATTTATTGAGAAAGAGGAAATAGTCATTCTTGGACTGTTGATACCCCAATAAGAGTAGGGTGTTGCTCAGCTTGTTGAACTATTATCGACTGACCTGTTTTAAACCATATAATGACTTTTTAAGTCTACAAACTTTGTGACTGGGATTGGGGATGCCTTTAGGAACATCCATGTAAACATCTTCATCTAAATCACCATTGAGGAAGGCATTATTCACATCTAATTGAAACAATTCCCATCCCTTTGAATCTTCTAATGCAATGATACTTCCAATTGTTGCCATTTTAACAACAGGTGAAAACACCTATTGATAATCAATGCCATATTGTTAAGTGAAACCTCGAATAACTAACCTTGTTTTGAACCTTTCAAGGGAGCCATCGGATTTCAACTTGACTTTGTATACCCATTTGCTGGAAATTGCCTTCTTGCCAGGTGGTAAATCTACAAAATCCCATGTGTTGTTCATCATTAAGGCATCTATCTCTTTGTTCATTACCTCTATCCAGGCTGGATCAGTTGTAGCCTGCTCATAGGCCTTGGGTTCTGGAAACTGAGAAATAGCAGAAACTAAAGCATGATGTTCCAGAGGCAATGCGTCAGACTGTACAACCCTATAAAAGTAATCTTGTAAATATCTGGGTTGTTGCTGCTACCTTGTAGTTCTTCTAATGGTGGGTTGGTGGTGTGGTCTTATAACATCTTCAGACACAGTAGTATATGGAAGAGATGCAGTAGAAGGCTGGCCAGAGGATATGCCTTGTGCAAGAGTCTGAGTGATCAGATTAATTGTTGGACATCTGAAAGTCTGGAATGAAATCTGTGACTGCTGATAGAGGAACATTTCATTGATGTTCAATAAAGTGAAATGGAAAAACATTTTCATGGAACTTTACATCCCTGAAAGTAAAAACTCATTCACTTTGGAGGTCCATAAGTTTGTAAGCCTTCTAGCCATATGGATAGCCAAGGAATACACAAGGTTTTGCTCTTGGTTGCAATTTATCCCTGTTTTTTGTCAAGATAGATGCATAGCATAAACAACCAAAAGTTCTAAGGTGCTCATAAGATACTTTGGCTTGATAGAGAACCTCAAAAGGTGTCTTATTATACAGAATGAGAGCAGGCATTCTATTAATTAAGTAAGTTGCTGTAAGAAGAGGTTCTCCCTAAAAACTGGTAGGTAAATTTGACTGAAACAGTAATGCCCTAGAAACATTTAGCAAGTGTTGATGTTTTCACTCAACTACTCCATTTTGTTGGGGAGTATCCACACAGGAGGTCTAATGCATGATACCTTTCTCCTTGTAAATATCTAAGGTTAACTTCTCTTTAAATTCAAGGCTATTGTCTGTCCTTACTGTTTTAACAGTAGCATTAAATTGTGTCTCAACAAATATAACAAAAGTTCTTAGTAAAGGAAATGCATTACTTTTATGTGCCATCAAGTGAACCCAAGTGGCTCTTGAACAATCATCCATAATTGTTAAGAAAAACCTTGCTCCATCACAAGTGCTATGTGGATATGGCCCCCATATATCTACATGCAACAAATTAAAACAATTCTTTTGTCTTAAAACACTTAAGGAAAACTACTTGTATGCATTTTAGCCAAGGGACAGATTTAGCAGATACCATGCTGTTTGTTGTTATTACATGTCTTAGTGTCAGTATGGTGCATCTGTTCAAAAGGCAAGTGACCTAATCTAAAATGCCACAATTCTGCATCAGAAAAACAGACAAAAGGGGTTCTTTCTATCTTCTTTCACAGAGAAGTTTTAGTTGGCAGAGTGTTTCTTGCTGTGGAACAGTCTTGATGCAAAAAATGGTTACCAAGGGGTAGAAGCTTCTGCATAATGAGGTCCTGTAGCAAGCAAGTAGTCGGGGTAAAGACTATATTAGCAGCAAATTGCTTGGTAAGCTTACTAACAGACAAAAGGTTAAACTAAAACTCAGGTATATGCAGGACATCTTCCAGAACCAAACTAGAAGCCAAAACCATGGAACCAATATTTCTAATCTGTGCTTGTTTCCCATTAGGCATCGTGATGAAACAGGCTCTTTGAACTAGTCTGACATCTTGTAGCAATGATAGATTAGGTGTAATATGGTCACTAGCACCACTATTCATAACCCAGACTTTCTTAGTATTAGAAGTCAAGAAATAATATTTCTTACCTGCCATAAAACCTGCTGCACCTATGCTTTCACTTCCAGCAGCAGCATTGTTCATAGATGAGTGTTTGTTTAAGAGTTGTATGAGCTGAAAATACTGTTCTGAAGTTAGGGGTGGAACAACTGAAGTAGCTGGAGAAGACATATCTTGTACAGAACCAACACCCACTAACTCATTATGGACAGCAGCAGCTAGCTTTCTTCCTTTGTGAAGCTTATGGCTGGTGGATAACCATGAATTTTTTAACACCTTTGTATAGTGTGGCCTGTAACCTTACAATAATCACAAAAAAATTGTCTCCTATCTGGTTTTTGAACACCTTTAGAGTTATAGCTAGAATGATAACTGTTCTGACCAATATTGTAGTTATATCCAGGAGTGTAGCTTGGGTTAGAATTGTAAGACCTCTGCTAATGAGGTATTTGATTAGAATGAAATGCCTTCTACTGAGTTGCTAATGCTGCATGGTTATTAGGAAAAATAATTTCACCAGCATTAAAAGCTGCATTGGAATTAATTTGAGACATAGCAGAGAGTGATCTTTGCTTTTCTTCTTGAACAATCAATTGATTGGTCAATACTTGGCAATGGCTTTATCATCAATATACTTCCCCTTATTATTTTGTAGTCTTCATTAAGACCAACTAGAAACTGCATTAACTATTGATCTTGGATCATTTTGCTTGCAGCTATTAGACTTGCGCAAGCAACACCACAACTATAATTAGGAATCGAGATCATGCTATTATAATCATCCCACATCCTTTTGATTCATGTGAAATAGTCAGCCACAGACTGATTATTATATGAAACAACACACACAAACCGCTGCTCGAGTTGCAACCATACTTCCCTAGCAGTTGCAGAGAACAAAATACTTTGCCCTATGTCCTTAGCAACTGCATTTAACAACCAGGAAATGACCATTTTGTCACATCTATCCCACTGGCCAGCCAGTAGAGCCATTGGAGAGTTTGGGCCTGGTTTAGTGCAGGTTCCTAAAACAAAACCTAACTTGCTCTTGGAAATTAAAGCAATCTCCATGGCTTTCCTCCAATGCCCATAATTTTCCCCATTCAATAGTTCACTTACTAGCACATTATTTGGATTATGGATGCAAGAAAAGAATGTGAGTTGGGTTATTGGCATCCTGAACTATGCGAACTTGATCATTGACTATACTTTCAAGATTCTGATCTCCAGACATTGTTGTGTTACTAAAAAAAACATAGTATCATGCAAGATATTCTCAGAACAAGAGTCGAAATATCACCTGAGAATTTGAAACAATCAAGAAGTGAAATTGCTTGATCAGTCAATGATAGATACCTAAAGAAGAGCATGATTAAGAAGAACTAAACAATTTGTTCAGTAATCCAGAATTTGATGAAGAAGAACAAAGCTCTGATACCAAGTCAACAATATACAATTTCTAGAAAATTCATGGAGAGAGGAGAATGAGAAAGAGAGAGAGAGAGAGAGAGAGAGAGAGAGAGAGAGAGAGAGACCCAATCAGTATTTTATTGCTTGAATCAGAATTGTGTTATTTAAGTTATTACAAGGTTTATTTATATGACTAGATGATTGGTTAACAAACTAACAGAAAGCTATTAATCACACTAATAGAAAGCTAACAAACTTTGTCCAGCTCATCATGTGGTCCCTAGGCTATTCTTGCAATTTCTTGGATGGTCTTCATAACTTCTTTCATGTATCTTGTCACATTGTTTTATGAAGTGTAATAGTGTTGCAGATGCCCTAGCAAATATTGGACTTAAGATCAATGATAGCTTTGTTGTTTTAACACCCCCCCTAAAAAAAAGAATTATATGTAGAGGTTGCTTGGCCTTTTATGATTAGAAAGTAATAATAATGCCTTTTGGAGTGTAATCTTTCTTCTACATCAAAAGAACAATTTCAACATCCATTCATCTTCACAGGGTGCCCACTTGAGCTCATCTTTCAACCTTGCACTCGGTCACCAATTTTTATTATCATTTTTGTAGCTATTGAATTCATTATCATGTAATGCTAATATGACAACACCTAGGTTGAATCACATGCTAAGGAGATTCGCCCTGAATGGATGGTCATCTAATTGCTACAACTTAAAATACTTCATGTTTTTTTGTAGAAACTCTCTTAATAAAAGGCAAATAATCTACAATTTCATTTGTCATGCAACGATAATTCATAACATATACATTGGTATATATGCATGTAACATAAACCATGAACTCATATACCACCTATAATTTATAGATTCATGACTCATTAAGTATACTTTACATGGATTATAGCCTAAATGTTCATACATATGTCGTAAATAATATTTCAATTTGTCGTGCTATTAATCATAAGAATTTATTGAAGAGCATGTGAAGATTTCATGATATCAGTATACATTCATCCGGAAAGTATAATGGAAAAAAACATACAATTATACTCCTTAGTTTGTCAATAACATATATTATATATTTCATAAAAAACGTTGTCCTAATTGTAGGAATAGATTACATCATTGTCTTACAATCATTACCTAATTATACATTTTCAAAAAAAAAAAAAAGACATGCAGAATCAAGAATTGGCATTGGAATTAAATCTTGTACGTAATTGATTGCGCATATTAAAAAGAAAAAAGGATAAAGCTTTATATTTGGAACAAACGACTGAACAAAATGCCCCTTTTATTATTTGTGGTCTTAGAATTTTTTTTTTTTTTTTTGGGGAATGAAGGACTAACTTTTGGTGTAAGGAATTTATTACATGTACATATATGCACTTTTAACTCCATGCCTTCTAACTTAATTATTGTGCTTGTTAGGAGTATGGCCCAAAGTCCATGGGAATACATTATTTTGTTGGGCTAATACAAGATAAGAATAAATGGGGAAAAAATAGAGCAAGGCTTTCTCACTCGCGGCCCATTTCTAGTTCATGTCTTGACACAGTCTCGCAGCCCAACACTGTGTTCTGTATTTGCTGATGCAGGCCAGGATTCGTACGCGACCTAGTTGTTCCCAGGAATTGACCTGCATTAACTTTTTTCAATTCCAATGCTGGGCTCCAAAACCCATCGTGGGCAGTCTGTGGCCTAACCCATGGACAGTGGCAAGCCATGCCTTTTGGCCTGCTCATTTCTATTTCGTTTTTCTGCTAATTATTCCATGTTTAATGCATATTAATGGTGGATTACTGCAACTGTTACTGCTAAGGTGCTATAAATCAAGACAAGTCTTCATCATGTTTATCATCTTGATCAAGTCTTATCATCAAGATTCATCATCACCATCATTTTACCACACCAAAAGTTATTCCACTATTTTTCTAAAACTGTGAGAGTATTTTTAAGTGATTTTGTAATCACCTTATTAATCTCTTCATTAGGCATTTGCTTTGAGATCAGTCTTTGTACTCTCCCATCACATAGTAGATTTTACGATTATCGTCGTCCGTGGTTTTTTTTGATTTGGGTTTTCCAAGTAAATTCGGTGCCCTAGGCGTTGATTTATTTTTCTTGCCAAATTATCAATTTTGTGATTCTTGTGGCGTCCAATTAAAATTGTCGTCGATTCTAACAAGTGGTATTAGAGCTAGGATCAAGGATGTCATCCAACATGAAATTTGATATTCCTAAATTCGATGGCAAGATCAGCTTTAACATTTGAAAAGTCCAAATGATGGTCGTTATTACATAGAACGGATTGAAGAAAGCTCTTGGTGGTAAAACCAAGAGGCCTGCATCCATGACTGATGGACAATGAGAGGATCTTGACGAGAAGGCGCTCTAGACTATTCAACTATGCTTGCCGCCACCTGTCATTCATGAGGTCCTTAACAAGACCACAACGATAAATCTTTGGCTCACATTGGAGGCATTGTACATGACGAAAAGTCTCGCCAACAAAATCTATCTCAAAGAACGTTTGTACACATTCTCTATGGCCGAAGGTACTTCTATTCAAAATCATCTTGATGATTTCAACTCCATTCTTATTGATTTGGAAAGCATGGATGTTAAACTTGACAATGAAGACAAAGCTATTCTGTTGGTAGTCTCATGGCCCTATTCCTATAAATATTTCAAGGAAATCATTTTGTATAGCAACAATGAGACTTTATCTTTTAAGGACATAAAAGCTAGTTTATTGTCGAAAGAAAAATTTAACCTTGAAGTTCGCGCTGGAAAAGGTGAAGGCTTATTAGTGAGGGGTGAATCCCCTGATAAAAGGAACCCCACAAAATCAAGGTTTGAAAGACATAAATCCAACAAATTTTACCGTTATTGTAGAAAATCAGAACATGTAATTTCTGAGTGTTTCAAGTTGAAAAACATGAGGGAGAAAGATGAAGATAATTCACAGTCACACCCTCATGAACCTGCAAAGGCCACCTTGGTTGAATCTGATTCTGAGGGAGACGTTCCGTTTGCTGGCTCTACTAAAAAGGGAGCGTTTCTAATTGGATTCTTGATTCTAGGTATACGTATCATATGTGTCCTCATAAGGACTGGTTTTCAACATATGATCCAGTTGACTCATCTGTTGTTCACATGGACAATAATGCCCAATGTAATGTCACTAGAATTGGTACTATTAAAATCAAGACCCATGATGGTATTATCAGGATTTTATCAAATGTTCGTCATGTTCCTGACTTGAAGTATAACCTCATTTCTTTAGGCATCCTTGAATCCAAGGGGTACAAATATTCAGCTCAAGGTAGAATTCTTAAGGTTTCGAAGGGCACTCGGATTTTGTTAAAGGGTTTGAGGTGAGGAAGCCTCTATGTCCTACAAGGATCTACTATGACAGGTTCAGTTACAACCTCTCCTTCCTCTCCTAATGATATTTTCACTTATCTATGTCATATTTGGTCAGATTATATGAGGGAGAAAAATCCATGCAAGACACTTCCTAGTGCTAAGTTCAAGCATCCGTTGAACTCAACCGGCGTTCGGGTTGCTTAATTGGCCTCCGAGGCTTCGCCCTATAGGGCTCCACCCTTCGGGTTCATTCACGGTTTTCCTGGTGTCGGTGGATTTTGGTCCAAGGTGGAGATTGTTAGGAGTATGGCCCAAAATCCATGGGAATACATTATTTTGTTGGGCTAATACAAGACAAGAATAAAAGGGGAAAAAAAAAATTGACTAAACTCGAGCATCATATATGCAAAAACTTGACAAAGGATACATATACTCAAGAATATTAAAACAAGATCAAAAAGATAATAGTAGGCACAAGATCTTTTACGTGGAAACCTAAATTGGGAGAAAACCACAAGCAACAACAACAGTGTAAAGATCAACTATGATATAAGCGAGTACAACACAATCTCAGAAAGTGAGTCAAACGAAATTAATACAAAAGAGATATAAAGATTTCAAAGCGAACGCCTAAGGAAGAGACCTATTATAACGAAAATCTCTCGATGCTCTCACTCAAGAAATGTGGAGTAAAAGATGCTAGAAAGACTCATAAACACCTCATAAAATGGCCATGAGAGGGATATAACTAAAGGCACTCCCAAATGCCAAAACGCCTTAAACTGCCCACACTATGGTGGGACAATTGCTACATCAAATGCCTACTAGTGATGCCCAATATATAGGATGCCCAAATTGAAACTCCTATAGTAAAGGAGAAGGACGCCATATGTTGAAGCATTATTCACCAATAAAAGCTCATAAAATGGTGCATGAATGTTGAGTTTATCCTCTTGGAACATCCACATAAAAGCCCATAAAGGGTGCCGTGAGTTTATATAAAACCACCATAAGCAACTGAGAAGCCATGGCAAGAATTTTGGGCCACTTAACCTAACAATCTCCCCCTTGAATCAAAACTCCGGGAATGAGTTAACAAATTCACTATACAGATGAGAGCATAGGAATGATCTCAAAGTGATGTACCCAAGAACGATATAATCAAAGCAAGATTATAAAATCTCAAAAGATACTCCCTCACAATACTTGAAATATAGTGGATGAAAGTTGGTGTATGGATTAGATGAAAACCAACTCAACAGTCCTCTGGATACAACACATAACAGCCCAGCAAACATAGAATATTACTTATAAAAAATGAGAGACAATTGGAAGGCCATCTCCTGACATGACCTTCATAACAGCCCAGCAAACATAGAATATTTTAGAGTAACTTACTGTACTTTTTTAAAGCATGAAAATGGGAAAGCATAGGGGGTCCCGGGTTAATTGTACAAATTTACATACATCTCTCTCTAGCTTCTCCTAAATCTCTATTTGTAAATCAACCTAATCATAAGTTACATTAGAGATACAGGGAAGTTATGTCCCTTCATCCACCCATCTCGCAACTATGGCTTGTGCCTCTAGCTTGTGCCTATGTAGTTGAGCCGATGATTGTCAAACAATGGTTGACAAATGCAAGTTATATCGACAGCCCACGTGTAAAATATGTGATATATTACCAGTCCACAATCATTTATATAAGATCAATATATACAATGCGCAGCACTCGAACACAAGACGGTGAAAGCACTTGAACGCAAGAAGGTTGAGTCGGCCACTTGGTAGGACAATTGTTTATCGTGCACGACATTAGCGGTTCAATTCTCATTACCTAAATTTTTTTACATTTTTTTTTGCTCTTTTCTTTTTTTTTGCATGAAAATTATGTTCACTTTTACCCTTTCTTTTGTTGCATCAAAATACACAAAGCACTGGATTTATGTTATCATCGTTTTCTTCATAAATATTTTATAAATATCTTTTAAAGAAAATATGGCAAACATGGCACGACGTCATTTTCATACTAGAGATCCTCTGTTCTATGCACAAAAGGAAAAGAAGTAATGTGTATATGGTTATTAAATCGATGTCAAGAAAGCTTATCACCTTATGAAGGTAGGTATTGCACAAAAGATCCTCATAGAGATGAACATTCTCCTCATGCTTATAGAAATAATTATGTTGTAAATTTCTACCTATTGAATGGCGAGCCCATATAGATATTTTATCCAAGGGATTTGGCAAGGGGATCCATTGTCGAGTTCCGTTTTTATATCTTACATGGGTGTGTGTTTCATATACTGAAATTGATGAGGTTGTACCTACGAATCAATTTGTTCCGATCCAAGCATAAAGGGAATGACCAAAAATAGCAAGCCTTCTGTTAGCCAACGATGTTGTCATGTTTGTTGAGGCTAGCTCGGACCAAGCAAGAGTAATCAAGGATTGTCTTACTCGATTCTTTAGAGCTTTACGACTAAAGATTAGTAATTTAGAGTCTATTTTTTTCCTTGGCCAATATAAGTGAGATTATAGCTTGTGAAATTAGTGACATTCCAGGTATCGCTGCTGAGGATGGTGGTTTTGGCTTAGCATATTCTGTTATGCCAGCTCAGATCAAATGGTTACAGTTTGTTAGCTCAGCACATGCATCCATTAATTCAATTTTGGTAACCAGATATTTTAGCTAAGCTATTGCAGCTTGTATATAAGCCTATCTAGCTGTGCATATTCAGTTGAGAGAATCATATACAAATTCTTAGATTCTCCTCCATTGTTTTCTCTCTCTAGAACCTCAAGGTTCTCTAAACTTTTACATTATATCAGAGTAGGTGCTCGATCTTGATTTTTCACTATCTCTGTTTGATTAAAAATTGTGTACACATGTTGGGCCTTGTTAGTAGCCCACACGTAAAGGAGCATGTTGGGGTATGAAGTGATATTGTCCTACATTAATAAAATTCAAAGAATGTAATAGTGGGTGCTGTCCCATATAGATGAAATTAAAGGACTTAAGCATATATATAAGCTTGTGAGTTATTTCACCCATTGCCAATTTATTTTGGGTTGAAACTTCATTTGAGCTTATACGCATGACTCTTTATTAAACATCCAGTTGATATAAAAAAATTTAACATGGTATCAAAGCCGAAAGGCCAAGATCTTGGATCACAGAAACAACATCATTTGCTTCATCTTCTGATCAATTGATTTGATTCATCAGCTGATCATCCTCAATAAACTAAACACTTTTTTTCTACTTCGTCTAATTGACTTGATTCATCAATCAGGCAAGCTACATCATTGATTGATTCAGGCCTTTTCCCGCATTTAGTCTTTGATTCTATTACTTCAAATCCATAAATTTCAGTGAGGTGCAATCATGGAGTCATCCTATAATGATGATTATCTCTACCTTTAGGCCTTCGATCGTCCAGGACTACCATTGATTAACATCAAGCTGACTGGTCCAAATTTTCAAAGATGGAGTAAATCAGTGAAGATTGCTTTGACGACCAAAGGAAACCTTGGATTCCTTGATGGATCTTACAAAAAACCTGACGTAAACTCTCCTCAGTTTAATCAGTAGATTAGATTTGATAGCATGGTCTTGAGTTGCTTATTAAATTCATTGCTTTCTGAATTAGCTGAGGCATTCTTGTATGTGAATTACTCAGGAATTATGGTATGAGATCACTGAAAGATTTGGTGACAGTGACGGACCATTATTGTATCAGTTAGAAAAGGAAATATCAGAATTATACTAATGAAATGATAGTGTAGCAGTGTGCTACACCAAATTAAAGAAATTCTGGGATGACTCAAGTGATTTCTCTGAAATTCTTGAATGTAAATGTGCTGACACCTATCAAGCTATTAAGAAAATCTTAGCAAATGAACAAAGATAGAAGTTGATACATTTTTTGATGCATCTAAATGATGAACATGAATCTATTAGAGGACATATTTTACTTCTTGATCCATTGCCAAATGCGAACAAAGCATACTCAATGATTCAAAGAGTTGAGAAGCAGATGCAAGTCATAGGTGGTGTTAGTATGACGAGAAATGGCAGCCAATGTTCTTAGAAATGATAAACTTGGTAGTGTTGGAGATCCAGAACAATCATCTGGTTCTTTTACAAGAAATGCTAAGGAGGAGAGATGTGAAAGAAAGCAAGGTAGCAAGACATTGTCATCACTGTAAGAGAAAAGGACACAACACTGATAAGTGTTTCACGATGGTAGGTTATCCTAATTGGTACAAGGAACCAAGGGACACCGTCAAGTGTGGAATACCTATAAGGGTTGTAGCTAATGTCATTAGCCAAGGTTGTAGTGATACTCCTTTGGATGAGATTCCTAGTAACAAGAAAATATTACTATAGGCCAAATTTACTCCAGTATGGTTCAGGCACTTGTAGCTTAGGAGATGATGAAGTGGATGAAAGGCACGCACAGTATAGATCACCATTCAGATGGCACTGAGTCAGCCTTTGCAAATTTTGCAGGTATAAATCCATTAAGCTTTCACTGTAGTATTTGTTATTCTGTGTCTAAGATTTGCTCAAGTTCTTGGATAATTAACACATGAGCAAGTGATCATATGACATTTAATTAGAATTTGTTCTCCCGTACTACAATCCTTTCTAAACCTATCTTTGTCACCCTCCTTGAGGGGACTTCAAATCTATTTTGCAAACTGGTCATGTTATTTTGCCACCTAGCCTAGCACTACAAAAGGTCTTACATGTGCCATAATTTATATTCAACTTACTATTAGTAAGTCAGTTAGTGAGAACTCATAACCTATGTGTCATTTGCTTTCCTGACACATGTGTATTCTAGGATCTTACCACTAAAAGGATTGTAGCTGTGACACCTAAGCGAGGTGGCTTATACAAACTAGATCTCTTGGCTGTTGGCAAGACTACATACAACATTTATTCTATCTCAAACTCCAAACCAGTTGCAGTCTATTCCAGTAAATCTATGATCATTCTAAGTTCTATTTCCCTTCCTGAAAATAATACTGCATGTACATCTTCTCCTATTAATGTTTTATATGCTCGCTTAGGACATACTTCTCTATCTAAGATGAAACACATAGCTGAATGAAAGTCTCATGTTTCAAACAAATTTTTTTTTTTTTAGGGTGAAATATGTATACTTGCCAAGTCTCATAGACTTCTATTCAATAAAAGCTCAATCACTACTTAATCTCCTTTTCAACTAATTCATAGAAATCTCTGGGGTCCTTACAGGGTGGCTAATGTCACTAGAGCCCATTTCTTTCTCACACTTGTTGATGGTTATAGCAGAAGCACCTGGACTCAATTATTACACAGCCAAAATCAAGTTGCATCTACTCTTGTCCATTTTTACTAAATGATTGAAACATAATTTCAAACTAAAAGTCATATGTTTAGAACTGATAATGGAATTGAGTCTATTAACTCAACCTGCCTTGCTTTTTTTTTAAAGACCCATGTGTTTTGCTTCAAAGGGCCATAGTCAGGACCCCATAGTAGAATGGGGTAGTAGAGAGAAAGCACAGACATCTCTTGGACATAGCTCAAGCAAGTTTTCCAAAGAATTTTTGGGGAGAATGTGTGCCATCTACCACTCACATCATAAATATGCTTCCTATGGCTATTTTAAATTGGAAAAGTCTATATGAAGCACTTTATGGCAAGCAGCCAAAATTCGATGATTTAAGAACAATTGGTTGCTTATGCTTTGCTCATAGGATGGGGGAAACTGACAAACTTGCCCCTAGAGCCATTAAAAGTGTGCTTCTTGGTACACATTTGGCTTAAAGGGGTACAAATCATATGATCTTGAAAAGAAAAAAAAAATTTCATAGCAGGGATGTTATTTTTCAAGAGACATCTTTTCCTTCTAAAAGGCTTATAGTGCCACAAGCTGCTTCTAAATCTTAATAATTTATGTGATCCCTTGTTTCCAACCACTTCATTTTTTCGTACTTATGATATTACACCACTACAGACTAGAGATTCTCATTTCCCTTCCTTTCCTTCCTCACCTATGGTCTTAGACACATCTCATATTGATGAGAACAGTGATCATATGACTAGTGCTTCTCATCCTGATTCTCCACAAAGTTCTCACCAAGTCACAGGTATTGTCTTACCAATGCTCTCTCCTATCTCACCAACAGAGCAAGCTCTTTATGAGCCCATCCTTGGGAAATCCACTAGAGCTAAAGGTCCACCCTCTTAGCTCAAGGATTTTGTTTGTATGCCACATACTTCTAGGCAGCTTGCAGCCATAACTGCACCCCCTGATAGCCATTCTTCTCCTTCACATCACTTTCATATACAAACTCAACTTACATCTTGTCCTCTCTTCCATCTTTCTAATATAGAACCTTTTTCTTCTAATTATGCCGTATCACTTGCTAGTGTGTTACAAACACTAGAACTTAGCACTTATGCACAAGCACAATAGTACCCTGAATGGGTAACGGCCATGGAACAAGAGCTTACAACCCTTGAACAGAACCATACTTGGGTTTTAACTTCCTTATCTCATGGGAAGAAAGCTCTTACTTCCAAATGGGTTTATAAAATGAAGTTCAGGCCAGAAACCTTCCTTTATGGCTTCTTATGACTCAATTCATATAACAACATGCGGAACCTCACTATCAGGTAGCCTTACATGTACTTAGATACTTAAAAGGCATTCTTAATAAGGGCTTGTACTATCCAGCGGATTGTAACCTGCATTTGACCGCATACTGTGATACTGATTGGGGTATGTACAGATTGACAGCAAGGTCTCTTACAGGCTATTGCATTTTTTTGGGATCTTCCTTAGTGTCCTAGAAGACTAAGAAACAGAAGACTGTGGCAAAGTCCTCAGCAGAGGCTGAATACAGAGCTATGTCAGTCACAACATCAGAGTTAGAATGGCACTCTAATTTGATACAAGATTTCCATATACCCTCATCTACACCCATCACAATGTATTATGATAACAAAGAAGCTATGCATAGAGCTGAAATCCTAGTGTTCTATGAGGGAACCAAGCACTTAAGGATAGATTATCATTTTATAAGGGACAAGGTCCTGGAGGGATTCCTTCAGACTTCATATGTACCTTCCAAGGAACAGCTTGCTCATTTGATGACAAAGCCTCTAGGAGAAATGCAGCACAACCTTTTGTGTTCAAGGTTGAGCTTGATGGATTCTCTTCCAATCCCACCTTGAAGGGGGATGTTGAGGATGGTGGTTTGAGCTTAGCATATTCTGTTATGGCAGCTCAGCACAAAAGGCTGTAGTTTGTTAGCTCAGCACATGCATCCATTAATTCAGTTTTGGTAGCCAGATATTTTAGTTAAGCTTTCACAGCTTGTATATAAGCCCATCTAGTTGTACTTATTCAGTTGAGAGAATCATACATAAATTCTTAGATTCTCCTCCATTGTTTTCTTTCTCTAGAACCTCAAGGTTCTCTAAGCTTTTACAACTACACTTATTGATGACATAGCACAGCATTTAGGCATTCTTACCTTTAGTGATAGGGTTACTAAGAAAACAAACTAGCAATTTGTGTATGGAATAAATAGAAAGCTTTCAAGGTAGAAGACAGAACCCCAGTTATTGACAGTATATTTCAATCTAATCCTCCATATCTATCATTCCGGTGTACTCTGCAAATCTCAAAATTGGCTCCTTATGAGACAGATAAGAAAAAATGGCTATTCTTGTGGGAGGCAATGGTAAAGATTATAGACCACATCTTGTTTCATTGGATACATTCACAAAACCGAATGAGCTCAGTGGCATTGGTGTAAACTTTATGCATCAATTAAATTTATTGTTTTGAACAGACTAAGTTGAAGGGTTATCCATAAACCTATGTCATTATGTACCTATATCTTGTGTCACAAATATTACCCCAGTCAATGTGAAATAATTATATTTGTTGCTAAAGCTAATCTACCGCACCGGTCCGCACATTTGGAAAGGTATTATGGGGAATAAATAGTTTAGCATTAGGAATGCTGTAAGTAAAGGTTGCAAGACTTTCTTTTGGGCTCATAGCTGGGTAGGTCTAGGCCCCCTTTGTGCCTTGCCATAAGCATTATCACTCTCCAAGTTAATATTACCACAACAGAAGCATATTCGAATAAAAACAAAAGTTGGATGAATTTATTAATTACCTAAGGGAGGAAATTTTAATAGAAATTGCTCTTGTAACATATTCTTGGGAATGTCCTACGACGGCCTTTTATGGTAATATTTTCGTAGCCTAAGCATTGACAAATAATGGATGATGAACTCTACAAAAGTTTGATTCATTAAACATTGTTGCAAACTAGCTAATTAAATTCTTGATCATTCATGGTTGGATTTAGAGATGGGTGATGTAGTGTGCTTTAAGAAGTCTGAGCAAATTCA
This sequence comes from Carnegiea gigantea, assembly GCA_029747015.1. Classification (NCBI taxonomy): domain Eukaryota; kingdom Viridiplantae; phylum Streptophyta; class Magnoliopsida; order Caryophyllales; family Cactaceae; genus Carnegiea; species Carnegiea gigantea. The sequence continues at coordinate 56,426 of JAKOGI010001262.1, read as the reverse complement.
TAAGGATGAAACAAGCATTCAATGATCAATATTAAATAAAGTCCTAAAAGTTCTAGATGTAGAAAATGTGTGGTCAAATTTTAGAGTTTTTGATAAAGAGGAAGTCTATGGGAGTTGGAAAGTTCTACTAGAAGGGAGAATTATATTAAATACATATGTGTTGCTAAGGTTAACCAAAGATAATAAATGGGTGGTGAAGGTATCATCACGGATTAGAAAGGGGGTTGGTGCTATAAGTTAGTTAAACATGTGAGTCAAATACGAAGATGAAGCTAGTTTCCCATGGCTTAAGGCTGACTAGTGAAATGGGCCTTGGAAAGTTTAGGTCCATAGTAACTTAATGATCATTGCTAAAGTGCTTGAAAGAGAGAAGGAGGTTATTGTTGAGCATGAACTGGTTATGTAGCAATCTAGAAAGTAGCGTAATCTTTACAATTGGGTAGTATTAATATCACATGGTTTTTGGGAGCGTTATGGGGTTGTAGATGCCCCACCTAAAATTAGACTTAAGCTACATGAGAGAGTGTGTTTTTAAGCCCCCCTCCCCAACAGAAAAGAAACTAGAATGATATGTGAGCATTGCATGGCCTTTCATGATTAAGAAGTAATTATAGTTCCTTTTGGAGCGTAACCCCTCTTTTACTTTAAAACGGGATTTAGACAACTATTGATCATCATGTAGGGTAGATTTGAGATCAATTTTGAACCTTGCTCTTACTTACCAATTTTTATTATCTCTTTTATAGCCATTTAATTCGTCACCATGTAAGGCCAACATGAGTTCACAGAGTGAATCACTATTCATGATTCCTACTAGATAGATTGTCCTCTAATTGCTAGAACTTACATCCTTTAAGGTTTTCTGCAAAGACTCTCTTTACCAAGATAGATTTGTAAACACAAATTTCATATCAAAAATAAATTAGACAAGAATTTGGACACAAGATTGAATTTTTTTATTGATTTGAATGTGTGGGTGCAATCTCTATGAGTGCAATGTGTATGATCCTCTGGTTCTTCTCCTTTTGAATGGATTTTCCAACCTTTGAATCAAAGGGGTTACGGTCCTACTCATAGGAAAATTTTCCCTTCCCCCTTAAAAGTCAAGATGGGCTTTGACTTGAATTTTGGGCCTTTCAATCAAGTCTCATCCTAAATTGCTTTAACTTAAGAGTCATTTACTTTGACTTTGACTTTGACTTTGACTTTGATTTTGACTTGGGAGTCTCTCGAACCTGGGCGGGGCATTGATGTGAAAGTCACCCCAAACTTTGACCAGATCTTGACTTAAGAGTCATTTCGTGTTTGACTTAGGAGTCGATTTAGGCCTTAACCCTTTGACTTTGACTTTGACCAAGTTTTGACCGTGCCCTGACTTAAAAGTCATTTGGGTTTTAGGTCATGGTTTGACTTAGTAGTTATCTTGAGCCTCAATTTGGGCTTTGGCTTGAGTTTTAATTGAGTATTGACTTGGAAGTCATTTAGGCTTCGTCTTGGGCTTGACTTGAGAGTTTTTTGGACATGACTTGTGAGATTTTTGGGTCTGATTAAATTAATTAAAAGGGTTGACCGAGATAATTAATTTAATTTAATTTTAGTACAGCACGTATAATTTTTTTAGTGCCTATAAATTGCCCCCTCGAGACAAGGTCACGTACGAGACTTGTTGTTTGAACGTGACCGACGTCTCGATATTTGTATATCTGGCTTGTTATATTAATAGCCTTCTAGTGTCTCAAACAATGCCGACCAAGGATATACAACCTCTTGGATCGAGCATAATAGGCGGAGGGGCCAATGTTCAGTTTGTAGATGCGAATTAAAAGGAAACAAAAGTATAATATAAGGCCCAAGGTGTCAGGCTCCAACGGCAACCTAGTCTAGACTTGCCTTCCTTTTTGACTCAGCTTCTATTGGGCTCAGCCTACTTCTTCTCATTTAACGACTTGTTCTTTTTAGGCTGCCTATTTGTTTCTGTTTTCTTCACTTTTCGCTTGGGTTGAGCCCATTTTCCTTCCCTCTTCATTTTTTTTAGCAGGGCCTACTTCCCTCTGTTCTATTTCTTCTTCTTTTTATTTCGTGCGGGCTGGGCTGGTGTGGTTGCTGCCCTCTTCCTTCTTCTTTTTTTTCGTGTGCTGGGCCGGCTTGCTTCATTTTATTTAAGTGATCACACATGACTCACGTGACTAGGTTATCTGAGCCTCTTCCTCGTCTCCTTCCTTTGACATTTTAGTCCCCAGAAACCTAGAACTTGCTGCGCTCTTCACTGCTTGCTGTTACTGGTCTTCATAGTGGGTGCCTTCCCCCTCCAAGACTTGATCCTTGGACCACCATTTTCGGCAATTGTGATCATCAAAGGCATCAACTTTCTTATCATTTTCTCATCCAACTGCGCCTAGAAACCCAATGTGCTTTTGCTATTATTGCTGCTTACTGATTTTTGGTGGAAGCTCCCCCAAAATTTGATCTTGTACTGCCATCTTTGATCCTTGTGGCCATAAAAGGTATCAACTTTCTCACCGCTTTCTCACCTTTTTTTTTTTTTTTTTTTGGTTGGGGTACAACTCCATGCCTTTTTTTTGTAAAAGTGAAAGCTCCCTCTCTCTTTTTTTATGTTTTCCATGTGAAAGGGTCATGCTTTTTTGATGACATTAATGTGCATACGAGGAACTCCTCCTTTGCCTATCTTTTTTTGTTCCTTGAATAAAGCCCAAAAATGTGTAGGCTTATTTTTTTTTGAGTTGTTGGATTCATCTCCACTGTTGAGATGTCAAACTTTGGTTGAGCAAGATAAGTTGTTCACAGGTTTCCATTTCTCTGGCTTTTCAGTTTGGGAGGAACATAGTCAATTCTACCTAACCAGATAAGTGTTGAAGGCAAGATGTTTGTTCAAGCTCCCTAAGCTTGATTTTTTTTGGTTTCGGTTTGGGTGGTGAATAGATGATTCTAGATGACGAGATATAACGATATTAGGGGCTGGTGAGGGAGGATGAAAGGGAGAATGAAAAAGATTAAAGCTTGGCCTCCTTTTTTTTTTTTTTTTTTTTTTAATGCACCATCAACCATTAGGGCTCTATTTGCTTTTCTGGGTTAGCACCATGTAGACAGAGGAAATAAAGAAGGGCAAAAACACATCAACTCAAATTATGCATGTTTGTTTTTCTGGGTTAGTGCGATGGGACTCTGTTTGTTAGTGAAATATCAACCCAGAGTATTACAGCTGCAGGAGTAGGTCTTCATTGTGTGAGCAATAATCTGGGCAATATTTTCTAAACCAAGATAAAGTTGTTGGGCCTTCAAGGTAAACTTACGAGCTCCCACTAAATCCTTGTCTTGCATTTTGCTCTCAACAATAGCTTTGGGATAGGATTTAAGGCAAATTGCTCTAAGCTACCCATCTCTTCACTGTTTGCATGTTAGTATTCCTACTACTGTTTAGTGCTTTCATACTTTGGCCTTGATCCACTTCCTTCGAATGTGAAAGTCAAGTCCCCTTTTTTTGGTGGATTGAGTAACTTGAATAAATCAAAGTACTAATCTTTAGGAGTAAAGAATTTTTTTTTTTTTTAATGTGTGGCCAACTTATATATAAAATGAGGAAAACTTTTTTTATGCTCATTGAGTCCTGGGTTGCTTGTGACTTGGGCCTTTATTGACATTTGTGATGTTGTGTCTTGAAGGGCTTGTAATTTTTTTTTTTTTGGGGGACAACCATAAGCAATAAAGGTGATGAATTTGGCTTAAATGAGTCCAAAGGAAGCCACGTTGTTAGTTGGGAAAGTCTTCTTATGCTTGCTTGTGCTGTCATAACATCGGATTCATTTACTGTCGCATTTTCTCATTTCACAACGTCGTGCTTATTCGATGAACGACGGCCTTCTTTGTCAGTTGCCGCTATTTTTTTTGTATGCCAAGACCCTTTTTTTTTTATTGCATTTATATTGTTGCTTGTGCAGGTCGTGAAGCTATTTAAAGAACTACTTGCGAAATGGTTTGCTGTTAGGCCTTTGGTGCCAAGAACGGAAATCTATACGCCTGAAAGTGGTACGAAAACTTGAAGAACCACTTATGAAACGGTTGGCCGCTAGGCCTTCTGATGCCTAGAACGGATACCTACACGGATAAAAGTTGTATAAAGATTTGAAGAACTACTGACAAAATAGTTCGTTGCTAGGCCTTTTGGTGCCTAGAATGGATACCTATCCGCATGAAAGTGGTATGAAGACCTGAAGAACCACTTATGAAATGGTTCGTCGCAAGGCCTTTTGGGGCCTAGAACGGATATCTATATGCATGAAAGTGGTATGAGGACTTGAAGAACCACTTGCGAAATAGTTCACCTCTAGGCCTTTTGGTGCCTAGAATGGATACCTATATGCATGAAAGTGGTATGAATACCTAAAGAACTACTTTCGAAATGGTTCGCTGCTAGGCATTTGGTGCCTAGAACACAAACCTACACGCTTGAAAGTGGTACGAGTAGTGAAGAGCAGCTGGGTGGATGAAAATCAATATTTTGCTTGATTTTCCTTCATGCTCCTCCTCTTTTTTTTTTTTTTTTTTTAAGCATTAGTTTTGCCTAGACGCTGTTTTGTTTGCTGACTTGGTTCTTGAAAAAGAAACTAACTTTTTTCTCTCCTATTTTCAGGTGGCTCATAATGGTGCATCTTAAGGAATTTCAGCGTGACGGGAAACTTTTTCTTTTTGTCATGGATAAAAAGGATGATAAACCCCAGTCAGGGAGTTGCTTCTGGGTCTGCCGCTCTTTAAGGAGGCCAAAGGATAATCAGATGCCTATTATAGAGCCATCATCTTTTCCTCTTATGTTTTCCATCTGAGTGAAAAAAGGCACAAAGGATGATTCAGCTAGGTACTTCTTGCAGAGCATGTACCACGACAAGTCTAGCCTACTCATCGAATTTCTTATGCTCAGGCGCCACATTATATCTGGGCAATCCAGATGGGGGCCAAACGTGCTTCTTTATAGAGATTTTGGTTGCATTCCCGTATATTGGGAATGGACAGAGCACGTGCCTCTATTATTTTAAGGCGCGCCTGTGGAGATGTGCCTTATACCAGGCAGTGTATGCCTCGCTTTACGCCTACAACTGCGACATGCATATGTTGCACGCTATTTTGTAAGAGTTAGTGTCCTACCACCAATATTCTTCACACCATATCTGTAGAGATATCCATCTCCCTATGGGACTTACATAGACTTAGCGGGCTCCCAGTCAACGGCAAGATTTATGATGAGACTGTCCCTAGCATATAAGTTTTTGAGTATCCGGACAAGCAGAATTTGAAGACTATCCTGTCTTTTTACAAATTCCTGTTTGCTGCTTTGAAAAGCTTAGAGAAGATGCCTATCTATGAGAAGGGCATCAGCGCTAAAGCTTGCATTGATTTCTAGTGTAAGAAGAAGCTTATCCATAACCCGCCAACACAGTGTCGCCGGAGTAGCTCGACTCCCACGAGGAAGCAAAATCCCAGTGGGCAGGCCTCAAGATCTTTATTGGAGTTGTGATGAGTTGGACGTCTTCGAAAGCTTAGGGGTTCTTAAGGAGAAGAGGGAGAACACACATCTGTGTGCTTTTGTACTTCCTGAGATGGGGAGAAGTTCATTTGGCCCGAAACTTTTGAGGTCGCCAGCTTTATGGCATCTGGTACCACTTTCAGTCTGACAATCCCTATGCTAGCAAGCATTTACGGTGGCCATAATGGGATTGCTAAGGCTGCGAAGCCTTCTCATTCACAATTATTCTTTCCTACCACTACCTTCACAGATGGCTTGCTCACTATTTCAAGACTCACCATGTATTGCAGTCTCCCCCTCCAAGTCCTTTAATGGTGCATTACTCTGGGTCACAAATGATGCGCAATGACATTGAGGATGCTCGCGAGCTTATACATGAGGGAAGAGTCTCTGACCTAGGATGCCTAATGTTGGGAAGAAACTGATTGGAGATCCTTACCGATGATGGAGATTTGGATGAGGATAAGTCGAGCTACCTAATCTTTCTTCGAGATGGTTTCCTTTATATTTGCCGGGGTGCCACCTTCTATGTTAAACCCTACAGTCCGCATCGGTTCAGTAGGCAGTTTGGGTTCTACCAGGTGATTCCTATACTGCTTCTTAAGAATCCTCGCACCTGGGTAGTGTCATATGATGACGCCCTTCTATATTGGAAGCAGCTCCTATTCTTGGGGACTATGTCTTCGGGCATTCTTCCTTATCATTCCTTAACATTAAGTCAATATATCACCTTAGCTTATAAGATTTGTTGGTCTAAGGTGACCATTAATGACCTTCTATCCAATACTTCCATCCTGCAGAAGAGTACGGAAGCAAATTCATCTAAGCAAGAGAAGGATGCAGAGGCTAGCTCTTCGAAGAAGGCCAAGGGAAAGAACGGAAAGGATTATACGGTAGATTTAGATGCTGAGGGACCGGAGTCTAGTGATGACGCTCATAGGTCCCCGGGAGTTCACCTCATTGGTAAAAAGCGAGGTCTGACACAGGGTAGTGATAGCGAGCAAGAGTTTGAGGTGTACTTCAGACATGGGGGCACAAGAGGTGCGAGACTGTGATCTCCAGAGATGCTAGAGTCAACCTTGGGAGTTACTCTTTTGATAACATCCAGAGCTATTCAGGCGAGCCAGCCAATCTTAAAGATGTGTGCTCTCTCCCTTTACCTTTTTACTGTCATTTTCTTTTCCATTGTTTCTTTGATTTTTTTATTAGCACAGAATGATTCGATACTTATTTTGTTTAACCCTTCTTCTTTTTTAGATTAGGGAGTTCGCCCTAGCACTAGAGGCTACACCCATTGTCAACGAGCAGTTACTTGAGGATGTTAGCCGTGCAGCTAGATCATTGGCACCTAAGGCAGAACCAGGCATAGGCAAGGATATCACAATTATGAGGAGCCAAACATCACCTCCCAAGGTTAGTAGTTTAGCTTCCAGAGGAATAGAGGCCTTGCTGCTAATGTTGGCACTCCTAGGGGTTCGAAGGGAAGACCCTCTTTTGTTGTTGCTTCTTTCACTACTTTTTTTCTACCCTAGACCTGGCTCCCAAGGTATCTTCACCACCACTGTATGAGTGATGGGGTTCGAATACCTGATTAGCTTGAAGAATGCAAAATTTAATGAAGTAAAGGGAAGACTTCAGGGGGCCCCAGTGATTTGTAAGGGCATTGAGCGGCTTTGTGGAGACTCGACTCCCTTAAGGAATGAAGGTGGAGGATTATGGGAGTGTTGTATCGGCTTTCTTGTCATTAAAAAAAGCAACTTCCTTATGCCGCCACCCTAATGATGTGGCGAAGGAGAAGGCCTTGTGCACTGAGCAGGTCAATCTTGCGTGCTCACACTTTCCCATGGTCTGCGTAGATCTTGGTGCCTCAACGGAGAAACTTAAGGGAGTGGAGCAGAAGATTGTTGATTTGGAGAAAGCACTTCGCCTTGCTCGGGAAGAGGAGTGCCAGCTTAAAGGCGATGTTCAGGTCCAATCTTTCCTACTGGAGACTACCGAGAGGGAAGTTGATGTGAGATCCAAAGCTCTTGCTGACCTTAAGATCGTGCCCACTCTCTCGCCTAATGATGCAAAAGAGTTGGAGGGGTATGAGCAAGTTATGCTAGCACTACAATCTTCACTCAACCCTGACACTTGGATAGACACCAATTGATGTATCACTTAGTATGTTTTGTTCTCTCTCTCTCTCTCTCTCTCTCTCTCTCTCTCTCTCTCTCTCTCTCTCTCTCTCTTTGTAATGAACGCTTGTAATGAACTTTGTGTCATCCTTCATATGAAATTTGGTTGCCCCCTGCTATCCCTTTTTATTATGTTTGATTGTACTTGGTGAATTGTTTATCAAGCTGCCTACGTACTTATGGAAACATTACAATTTTCAATAAGATCAACTCATCACGTGATTCAACAAAGTAATTCTTTTTGTATATATATTTGTTTTGCTGTGCACAGTTTATACTCTGCTGGCCAGGAGTATTACAAAGATTTTTTTAAAGTTTGTCTTTTACCATTTACAGTTTATATTTTTGCAGGCCAAGAGTATTACAAGGGAACTTAACTTGAAAGAATGAGCAGTTTAGTCTCTTACTTAGGAGCTTCACAACATCCTATTTTAAGGATAATAGCACCTCAAGAAGTTGTCGTTTATGGGTTCGACCCGAACCCCTTGTCCATCTATTATCTTGCAGGCACCATTTGAGTATATCTCACAGACATCACAAGATCGTTCCCATTTCAGAGCGAATTTGCTTTTTGTCTTGTGAGTTATGATGATTGGCCTCTTCAGTGGAAGCATCTAATCCCCAACTTGGAACAAGCACGGTCGAACCTTTTTGTTGAACGCTCTTGCTAGATAAGCTTGTCTATTGTGCCTGAAGTCTTCTCTCATCAAGGGCCTGCAGCTTAGCTAAGTGAAGCCTGTGATTTTCGTCTTTCGTTAAAACTTCCTGTATGGCAAATGCAAAGCAATGGAATTTGGAGCTCTAATGATAGAACGACTTCAACTCCATACACCAGAGTGAAGGGGTCAACTGTGTTGGCATTTTGTACCTGGTTCGGTATGCCAATCCCTTTTAGACTTTGCAACAACTTTTTTGAGTAAGTTACAAAGTGTTTTATTAAAGACTTCTGCTAGGTCATTTGCAGGTGCATTATACAAGGAAGACTTATGTTGGGCAAACTTAAACTTCTCGCACAGGCTAGTCACCAGGCTGTTGACGAAGGTTTTACCATTACCGGTGATAAAGTACCACGGCACACCATATCGATAGATAATGTGTGTCCTTATGAAGTCGACCACATTTTTTTGACCTCCCTTAGTGGAATTGCTTCTGCCCATTTAGAAAAGTGATTAGTGGTAGCCAAGAAGTTGGAGTGACCAGCAAATGATTTAGGTGTGATTGGTCCAACGATATCAAGTCCTCGTGTCTAAAAGGGCCAAGATGCAACCTTGGGTGGAGAGGTTCTGGAGGTTGATGTATGAAGTTGGCATGGAACTGGAAAGCATCACACCTCTTTGCATAATTTTTGCAATCTTGCACCATAATGGGACAGTAGTAACCCATCCTCTTAATGTGATCGTGTAGCCTAGACCTTGATTGGTGTGCTCTACACACACCTGAATGAACTTCCACCATTGGTTGCTTTGCTTCTTCCATATCCAAGCATCGTAATCAAAGGCCAAGAAAAGAACGTCGATAGAGCATTCCATTGTATTAAAGAAAGCTTGGACCTCTCCGCTGTATTTCCATCTTATGCCTTGGGTCCATAGAAAGTTTTCCATGATGCCAGTCTTCTGCATCGATTTCAAAAACACAGATCATGTGACACCTTCCCTTGAGTCTTCATCATTGGGCAGAACAACCCAGTGGCTACATACTGGAATAGTCATTTCTTCTTCGCCCCCCAACGCTAAAGTGGCTGCGAGGCTTGCAAGTGTGTCAGCCATCTTGTTGGTACTCCTTAGCACGTGCTTTAACTTGACTATGGCCAACTTGTTTAGCAGTCATAATGCTTGCTTCTGACACGGGATAAGGCCTTATTTCTTAACCTCATACTCATCAAGTAGTTGATTAATGACTAACTGTGAGTCACCATATATGTTGAGGTCTCTAATCCCCATCTCAATAGCCATTTGAAGACCTAAGCTGAGCAATTGGTACTCTGCCGTATTGCTAGAACATAACTGAGTAAGTACAGATGGATACGAGAGAATATGCTTTTCGGGGGAGACAAAAACCACTCTTGCACCAGCGCCATCTCGCCTAGCTGCTCCATCGAAATACTTTTCCAAGGGAGGGAGGATATCAATGTAGAACACTTCTTCCCCTAGCAAATCATCATTTAGTTCTCAATCATTAAGATTTAGATGATCTACTAAGAAATTTGCCAATGCTTGCCCCTTAGCTGCTCTTTGTGGTGCATAGACAAGGTTGTAAGGCTTTAAGATTACACAGCCCATTTTACCAATCACCCTTTTAAGATTGATCTAGACAAGATGTACTTGATGGGATCAGCTTTGGAGGCCAATTGCACTGTATAGGCCTCCATGTAATATCTGAGTTTCTGAATGGCAAAGATGAGCGACAAGCACATCTTTTTAATGGGGGAGTACTTCAATTCAGTGCCAACCAATGTACAACTTAAGTAGTATAGGGCAACTTCTTTTCCTTCCTCATTGTCCTGTACACATAATACTCCTAAGGAATTTTCATAAGCTGTAATGTACAGTTTGAGAGGCTTACTAGGGATGGGTGCCCCCAACACTAGGGGATGGAACAAATACTCCTTTATTTTCTTGAAAGTTGTATGACACAATTCATCCCACTCAAACGGTGCACCTTTTTTCATAAGATGGATAAAGGGATGGCAACGTCCTACATGATTTGAGATGAATCTTCGGATATATGCCAAGCGACCTTGAAATCCACGAAGCTCCCTGAGATTCTTAGGCTCGAGCATCTCTTAGATTGCCTTGATCTTTGACTGGTCGATCTCAATCCCCCTATGATAAATGATGAAACCCAAGAATTTTCCAGAGGTGACACTAATGAGCACTTTAGTGGATTCGTCTTCAATTCACATCTCTGTAATCATTCAAAGATCATCCGAAGATCTTGTATATGGTCCACCCTCTTTTTGGACTTGACCACCAAATCATTGACATAGCACTCGACTGTTTTGTGGAGCATATCATTAAAAATTGTTTGCATTACCCTTTGATAAGTTGCTCCTACATTCTTAAGGCCGAAGGGCATCCCCTTATAGCAAAAAATGCCTTTAGGTGTGCGAAAAGCTGTGGCCTTTTGATCTTCTGACGCCATCAGAATCTGGTTGTATCCTGTGGTATAATCCATGAATGTCAACGCTTCATGCGCTGTAGTTGAGCCGATCATGAGTTCCGTGATAGACAGTGAGAAATCATCTTTTGGACAAGCATCGTTGAGATCACCGAAGTCTACACAAATATAAAGTTGCCCATTTTTCTACGTGACAGGCATGATGTTTGCGATCCATGTCACGTACTTGACCTTACGAATGAAACCTGCCTTTATGAGTTTGTTGACCTCTTTTTCAATTTCCAGTACCAACTCCGGGCGAAAACGTCGCGGAGGTTGCTTCTTAGGCAAAATACCCCTTTTGATAGAGAAGCAGTGGACTGTGACCTTTAGGTCCAACTCGGGCATTTCTTTATAATTCTAGGCAAGCACATCCTTGTACTCGGTCAGGAGTTTCAAGTACTGCTTTTCCTCATTGGGTGTATGTAATGAGCTTACGCAGATAGGACGAGGCTCTTCATTGGTTCTAAGATTCATGTAGCCAAAAACTTGTTGCGAGAAAAACAGAGTTTTAATATTTATAAACCCCAAGTGCAAGGTGTATCGTTGAGTACTTGGGGTGTCGTCCGCAGGGAATTGGGTTTTCAACTACCAGAGTTCACTAGAGCGTCTCAAGCTAGGCAGGATCGAAGGGTGAGAAGGGGAAACTAAACTACGCTACAAATACAGAAACAAGCGACTTGGAGTTGTGATTTTACCAATGGATGAACCAACTAACCAAGACGAGTCCTAACCTACCTGAACCACACTATAAACAAGAGATGGTCGGTTGCACCATCAAAGACCACCCAAGCCCTCTCTCAAGGGTCATGAGCTAGTCTAACTCGCGTAACCACCTACTTTCGTGGGGTTAGTCGAATTAGACCATAAAACTAGCAACCCCAGACCTATCTCGATTCGGATACTACTTTCGTGTCCCGAACTCGGCCATTCCCTCTCCCACACTAGCCAATTGACCTCACCTCTCAGCATAAGGCAATCGCCCAAAAATATGGATGAAAACCCTCTCAGGCATTTCATCGAACACTTGGCGGGCGTGAAGGAAAACTCTAGGTTCTAGGCATAGATTGGGTATGGCTAGGCCTAGTACAAGATCAATTAGCCATCAAGAGGCTAATCACAATCCAAGCCAACACAATCTACCAACAAATCATGAAAAACGCATGAAAACCTAGACTAACAAACAAGAACATAAACTTGAAGAACAAAGCGAAGGAAATGAAATCAAACGAATTTAAACAAGTAAATAGCATATATTAACAACAAAAACTAAACATATAAACTTAAGCAAAACAAATACAAGAATTAAAACTAACACAACATAAACAAGAACAATGAAATAAATAGAGAAAAGGAAGAGGGAAACTTATACTTGAATCGATTGAAGAACTTGAAATCCACAAGCTTGAATCCCAAAATACAAACTACAATCCTAATCTAATCCTCCTATTGAGGTTTTTATTGGCTAAAAACCTAACCTAAACTACTCTAGGAATCGCCCAGAGAAAACCCCGAACGAACTCCCCCATGAACGCCCGAAAAAGGGGCTTTTATCGCGAACCCAGGCCCGACGCACGGCCGTGCGGGGACGCACGGCCGACCGTGCGCCACCACGCACGGCCGTACGGCCGTACGCCTGGCCGTGCGTGGCTTCTGCCGCCAGTGCACGGTCGTGCCTCCCTGCAGGTCGGCCGTGCACTGTCCTTCTCTGCTGTGTTTTGCCCGTTTTCGCTGATTTTCATCGTTTTGTCCCATCTTTGTCCCTTTCTGTGACGTTTGCTCGATTTAGAGTTATTTCCTACAAAACATAAATAAAACGAGTAAAAATTCTAAAGATTAAGTTATTATACGAGCGAAAAGTAGGTGAAAGAGGCACGTAAAATAGGTAAATTTACCGTTCAACACACCCCCACACCTATCTTTTGCTCGTCTCGAGCAAAATAAAAGAAAAACTGAAGTAAACAACTAACTCACTTTCGTAGGAATCACGGTTGCATTTAGCGTATGCAACAAGCCCTTTAAACCCCTTGGTTACCCCAAGTGGACGAGTAAGGTCTCGTGAGGGTTTGCAGAAGATATACCCACAAAATCTCAAAAAAGGAAAAACAAAGAAAAGAGAAACAAAAATCGAAAAATGAAAATGACAAAACAAAATATATACATCAGGGTGAACTGTACACGTTCGGATCAACCAAAACCCCCTAGTAACTCAAGTATCAGTCTGTACACAAGCATTATATGCATTTCAGGACACATCATCCCAAAGAATTGCATTCAGACATCAGCTTTTCACCCCACGACGCATGAAAATAATGAATCCATCCTTGTGCCTGTGTGCAAGTGTATCATCACCCTGAAACTAAGCCCACCAAAATCAAACTCAATCCCACGCAGCTGACACAAGCTACCTTTTCGAATGGCTAGCCTGGAAAGCAAGTTTCCCCAGTAGCAGTATTGCCTCAAAGGGTAACACCCAGTAGCGCATGCCTCAAAGGGGTACTTGTCATTTCTAACTCTTTTCTTCCCCACTTTCTTTCTTTCCATTATTATTTTTTTTCAATACAAACTCATGTCACGCCTCAAAGGGATACACCCAGTGGCGCTTGAATTTGTTTTGTTTTTTTTTTTTCTTTGGAAAAAGGGGGGTGCCAGCGCATATAAAGGGAACTGTGCAGTAGACAGTGGGAGAGTCGATTGTGGAAGACTAAGAATGAAGGATGATGACAATACATGAATTCAGGACCGGATTGCAAAATTACGATGGACTGTTGGGGTTAGAACTGAGGTCTAAAACGACAGATTGGGGATGAATATCTATCATACACATTATACTTATATACGAGCTAATAGTCAAGGTATCAGGGATCAAGACTGATCAAAATAGTACAAAACTTCCTTAAATGCAAAAAGAAAAGAAAAGTTCAAACAAAAAGGAGAAAAATTGAAAAAATTTCACAAAAATAAAAAGACAAAGGGGAGATGACCCCACCACCACACCTAAATCTCACAATGTCCTCATTGGGAGCCGTGAGTCATCACCAACACACAAAGATAAAGAAAACAAAAATCAAACACAAAACATACAAAATCGACACATATATACACAAGCTAACACATTCTCCCAAAAACACAATGGTACCCAAACAAAGACAAGATCACACATATATACAAACTAACACCACCAATCACAACACAATAAAAATCCACAAAAATACAAAAATGGTGATCATAGCCAACAACGGCTCAACAACATCCACATTTCACCACAAGATGATCACCAACCAAAAACACAATCCTAATATTCACAACTAAACGAAAACAAAAAGAAAGAAAAGAAAAATAAAAAGAAGGGGGGAGAGAGTGAGAACGAGTATACCAGGTCGGGTACTGAATGTACCCGAACTATGCCATGACGACTTAAGGAGCATCAGCCACTCCTTGCCGCTCAAGATGCGAGTCGTCAGCTCGGAAGCAGTCAAAGCTCGCAGGAGCTTATCATGCATAGCTGCATGTAGCTCAGAATGGTGTGAGTAAGAGAACACTGGTAAAGATGAAGCAAACAAAGTTAGTGCCCTCTTAAACTCACCAAATACCTGTGAGAAATCAGCAGAAAAATCAAATGCAATAGTCAATGCGATTTCTCCAGGCATGCCCTCTAGGTACGGACGAGAAGGATCAAGGAGGGGGTCATACCCTCTAAAAGTACCTAGAGACTTATGGCAGGCAGCCTCATTCCCCTCAAGTATCACAAGAGAATCGATAAGTGACAAATCACAACACTTGGGGGAATGGGAGGGTGGTGAACATGAATAGGAAGCATGGGATGTATCAAGAGAGGTGGGGGATATATTATCAATAAAATCAGGACTAGTTGGCCCTGCAACCACAACATCCATGCATGAAGTCCCTGTGGGAGTCCCATAAAAAGTATGCACCTCAATAGCAACATGGTCGGAACCAGACCAAGTATCATCCTCCTCAATACTAGCGCTAACGCCAAAGGTCTCACCTACCTCGAACTCCGTCGACTGAGCTAAAGGGGAAGGTGTATCAGGAAAGGTCATGATAAGCGCAGTGCTGTCCCAAAGGGTATTAGGAAAGGATGAAGCAACAGTGAGTGAAGGGATCAAGGGAGGGTCGAGTACGTCCTCTAGTCCGGACTCTAGAGAAGGAAAAGACGCACCATCATCACACAGGTTGACATCAAGTCTAGGAGCACTAGAACTAGGGTCAATCTCGGGTGATAGGTCATACTCCCTCAGTTTATTAACAAACTCAGCAAATTCAACTTGTTGCTTATTCATTGTCTCTATCATATTGCTAAGTCTAGCAAAGCCTTCATTAGAAATATGATAGGGACAAGAAGTACTGGCGTGGTCAGAACAATGGCAAATTTCGCACACAGGAGGGGCATAATCAGGGATGCAAGGGGGTGGGGTACAAGAATCAGAACAACTAGTTTCAAATTCATAAGTATCCCAAGCCAACCACTCAAGTAATTCCCAAGCTTCATCAACATTTCGAGCATAGAAATCCCAATGCTCCAAAAGAACACGGGTCTCACAATTCACACCCTCATCAACAACATGCAATATTTCCCATTTCCCATATAAACATCCACAAGAACACATTGAGCAAGATAAGCATGTAAACGATCCCAATAACGGTAAAATAATTCTTGCTCACATTGGGGAAAATGGAAAATTGCCATTGAAATTTTTTTTTTTGTAATTTTTTTTTTTTTTTGGATTTTCAAAAGGCCTAGCCTCGAATGCTAAAGTAAACCCCAATATTGAAAAACGCCAATTCCCCGGCAACGGCGCCAAAAACTTGTTAGCAGAAAAAACAGAGTTTTAATATTTATAAACCCCAAGTGCAAGGTGTATCGTTGAGTACTTGGGGTGTCGTCCGCAGGGAATTGGGTTTTCAACTACCAGAGTTCACTAGAGCGTCTCAATCTAGGCGAGATCAAAGAGTGAAAAGGGGAAACTAAACTACGCTACAAACACAAAAACAAGTGACTTGGAGTTATGATTTTACCAATGGATGAACTAACTAACCAAGATAAGTCCTAACCTACCCAAACCATACTATGAACAAGAGATGGTCGGTTGCACCATCAAAGACCACCCAAGCCCTCTCTCAAGGGTCATGAGCTAGTCTAACTCGTGTAACCACCTACTTTCGTGGGGTTAGGTGAATTAGACCATAAAACTAGCAACCCCGGACCCAGCTCGATTCGGATACTATTTTCATGTCCCGAACTCGGCTATTCCCTCTCCCACACTAGCTAATTGACCTCACCTCTCAGCATAAGTCAATCGCCCAATAATATGGATGAAAGCCCTCTCAGGCATTTCATCGAACACTTGGCGGGCGTGAAGGAAATCTCTAGGTTCTAGGCATAGATTGGGTATGGCTATGCCTAGTACAAGATCAATTAGCCATCAAGAGGCTAATCACAATCCAAGCCAACACAATCTACCAACAAATCATGAAAAACGCATGAAAACCTAAACTAACAAACAAGAACATAAACTTGAAGAACAAAGCGAAGGAAATGAAATCAAACGAATTTAAACAAGTAAATAACATATATTAACAACAAAAACTAAACATATAAACTTAAGCAAAACAAATACAAGAATTAAAACTAACAAAACATAAACAAGAACAATGAAATAAATAGAGAAAAGGAAGAGGGAAACTTATGCTTGAATCGATTGAAGAACTTGAGATCCACAAGCTTGAATCCCAAAATAAAAACTACAATCCTAATCTAATCCTCCTATTGAGGTTTTTATTGGATAAACCTAACCTAAACTACCCTAAGAATCGCCCAAGGAGAAACCCCGAACGAACTCCCCCATGAACGCCCGAAAAAGGAGCTTTTATCGCGAACCCAGGCCTGACGCACGGCCGTGCGTCACCACGCACGGCCGTGCGCCTGGCCGTGTGCGTGGCTTCTGCCGCCAGTGCACGGTCGTGCCTCCCTGCAAGTCGACCGTGCACTGTCCTTCTCTGCTGTGTTTTGCCCGTTTTCGCTGATTTTCATCGTTTTGTCCTATCTTTGTCCATTTCCGCGACGTTTGCTCGATTTAGAGTTATTTCCTACAAAACATAAATAAAACGAGTAAAAATTCTAAAGATTAAGTTATTATACGAGCGAAAAGTAGGTGAAAGAGGCACGTAAAATAGGTAAATTTACCGTTCAACACATGTCACGTACTTGACCTTACGAATGAAACCTGCCTTTATGAGTTTGTTGACCTCTTTTTCAATTTCCAGTACCAACTCCGGGCGAAAACGTCGCGGAGGTTGCTTCTTAGGCAAAATACCCCTTTTGATAGAGAAGCAGTGGACTGTGACCTTTAGGTCCAACTCGGGCATTTCTTTATAATTCTAGGCAAGCACATCCTTGTACTCGGTCAGGAGTTTCAAGTACTGCTTTTCCTCATTGGGTGTATGTAATGAGCTTACGCAGATAGGACGAGGCTCTTCATTGGTTCTAAGATTCATGTAACGCCCCCTAATCAAGCATGTTTCACTGTTTGCAATTACTATTCTGATTTCCTCAATTACAACTGATAAACCCGATTATCGAGGCATTACCGCCGTCCCAAAAGGACAAGGCCTGCGGTAGGTGTACTAGAGATGACATAGTTAAGCATAACTTCAACCATATGCATACACTAATTAACCAACATAAGGTTTATACACTATAGTAAAGCAATTCACCACAGAGCTTACACCTCCATATACTAAAGATTACAAAATATGGCTCCAGTGTATACATGGTCTACATCACTATTGATTCATCTAAGTTTCCCTTGCTTACTTATTCTCTTCGGCTGACTCACTAGCATGCTTTTTGGCTGACTTGCCAGCATGAGCGCAATTGACTTAGCGTTTTCCCAAAACAAAACATGAAAATATTTCGAACTGTGCGCCAAAGCTCAGTACATGCATTCCTGTATTTTTAAATGATCGGTGCACAAATTGGTTGAGCGCCCACTTTACAATTCATTTTAAGTCAAAACAGTGAATGCGATGAATGTAAACTGCCATTGCTAGTTATTATCTGATAGTGAACCCCCTTAATACCGCTATGATCTATGGATAAGTGTACACTTGCCAAGCCGATAGGGGGACTTGGCCTGAAACCGCGCTGGTAACTGAACGGCAATGCTCTATAAGTGATAACTGATGGGGTCACTAATTATGTGACAAATCATTAATTAAACTAATTCCTTGATGAACTTACCAAAACACTATAATTTTAATAAATACGTGTTGATTTCTAAAGATATAAGCAATGAATGTACCTGAAGTTTTTAAAATGCAATCTCACTTGATAATACTCATGTACAATAGAAAACAATAGACTAGGCCCCGATTTCTATTTAAGAAATATGATTATAGGTATATGTAATTAATAAACAACGTTGACTTTCATAATTTGTTATTGTAATCGAAATTCATTAAACGGCATCCATAACTCAAATAATTCAGTAGAAGATAAGTTCTACTAATATGATTTGAAAACTAAATAAATTAGGGTAATTTAACTCAAAGTGAAATAATGTTGGAGTAAAACTAATCAAGGTAGAATAATTGAGATCACAAAAGAAAGACTTTGATGGTTATAATTGATCACAGATTTTTGATATTTTTGAGATGGGTAACAAAGGTTTGAGGGCAATTAGAGTGGTGGTAGGTTTAAAAAAACTTTAAACACACCAGTTTGGAACAACAAACACTGATTCTGAGTTATCAATCTCCTGACTTCTTCAATATCATTGCACATACCATATAGCTTAGTTTTCCAAACCAAATAAGCTTCTAAGTACAATCAAAGCTACTATCGATTCAAGGTCCATTTTAGGGAATTCATAACTTTCACCCCAGACCTCCAATGAGCTATAAAACCCCAATCTAAAAAGATCAAGAAGTTCTGCAACACTTTCATTCACAGTGCAGAACCCAACTACCACAATACGATCCTTAAAATTGGGCTTAATCACAACTGTGCACAGCTCAGGTATATCCTGCGCAGTCATAGAAAAATACCCATAACGTTTTCCACATAACTCACAATGAGGTGATTCAAAAGGCATTTTAAATATAACGCATTGATCTATCTTGTCACCAAAAATCATAAATTTCTGACTGCCCAAACAGTACTAGTTTGCTCATAAACAGACCCCTAAATTTGGTCTATCTATAGCCTATTGCCCATGCTTTCACCCCTTGTTTTCTGCATGATTTCCCTCTGAAATCAGTCCTTAAGATCAACAAACCTTACTTGGTTCTTCTTATCATCTTATATAACCATTTTACCTTAAAATACTCCATAATTATCTTTACGTATGTCCTTCAATTCCTCTCTTTACAAAATCACTCCAAACACACCCATAATCACTTTTGCTTGCATAAATAAGCAAATGAACCGCTTTTAAATCAATTAGGGAAATTTCCATAATTCACCCCTTTATGCAAAAATCACACCAAATCATTTTTTTCAAGTCAAAGAACACATCAAAGATTTATTTTGCATCAAAATATAATCAAAGAACGTGCTTGATGCCAAAATATTTCAAACCATGCATTAGTCGCCAAAACCATAGCTTGTAACCAACTTACTTCCTCTTCATCTCATCCAAAATCACCAAAAACACCCTCATAAACATTATTAGAGATTGAAATCACTAAATCAAACACAAACAATCTAAGAAAACTGTACTTCCAATATTAAGCTTGTATGATCATGAATAACCTAAAGCCTAGCATGCTCCAAACTTAATCAACATTTAAAAATATCAAAATAACTCTTATTTCCATTTAAAGAACATGATCCAAACTCAAATCACATAAACAAAACTCAAAATGTAGAAGATCCAAAGAGACAAAGTTTAGGTTACTTGAGCTTAAAAAACAAAGAGAAAGAAGAGAGATATGTGTATGTGTTTTGCTTGGTTAGAAATGAACCAAAATCACTTGGCTAGCTTTTAACCTCCCATAAAGTAGCTTTTTGCTAGTCAAATTTCAGTGCAAATGATGGTGATTAACTTAATTTAATTGCACTAAAAGTTTTGGGCCAATTTGAGCCCAAAATGAATCCGGCCGAAATCCGAGCCCAAATGAAATAGGCTAAACTAAATGAATTTGGGTCCAAATTTTGCATGGTTAAAAATTAAATCTTGATGACGTTATGAAAGATAATTTATCACCAAATCATATTTACCGGGGCCTAATATCGATTCACCCGGAATTGTTACGTAACTGAAACTTTAATTGCAAAGTGGGGGCCGAAATGAATTCTCCCAATTGGGATGATTAAATGAGATAAATAAATATGAAAAATTAATAACTTCGCTTAATTAAATAAATAAATATGATTTAGGGTCGGGTTATTACAGCCTTTTCCCCTTAAAGAGTTTCGTCCTCGAAAAGAGCGTTGCCAAACACATGCAAGTTTATCTTAAATAGGTGTGGGTACTTGGCTTGCATCTCATATTCGGTTTCCCTAACTGGATTCTGAGGAGGTATGATTTGCCAATGTACTTTGATTAAAGTTATCTAGTTGATGCGTAGCTACTTATTCTTATAATTTAATATTTGAACTAAGTGCTCTTCAAACGCGAGACCCTCAGCGACCATAATAGGTCTAGTTAAGAGAGCATGGTCAAGATCTGAAATGTGCTGCCTAAGTTATGAGGTAAGAAACATGTTATGCACGTGTTTGAGTTATATAGGTAGGCCTGGTCAACAAGCTATGGGATTAAAGGTGTCTGCGGATTGTATAACTGCTTAATCCCATATTTCAGTAGTAGATCTGAATACTTCTCATACACTAGCTTCAATGAACTCGATTACTTGGGTTCAAAACTGATATTCTCTTTGAAAGAAGAGAACCTTGTTACTAGTGAGGAGGTGCTCACTACTAGTTTATCACTTTTATCCACTAATGAAAACTATTGTAAACCCTGATAAGTACTCTGATACTATTTTGAGTTATAAAACACATTAAATATGTGTCCGGGTTCAACACGTAGGTGTAGTCAACAAGCTATAGGATTTAACCTTTCAATAAATCATGAGGCCTAATGTTACTAGTCCCTAATTGTCCTTAGACAGTCGGTCTCTTACTACCTTTAACTAGAATAGCCTTTTGAAATGCTCTATAACCCATTTAAGACTTTCATTGTTTTCTTGTTTTACCAGCACAACTCTTTTGTCGACCTTGTATCACCTTAACATGTAATTGAATTTTTTCCTCTTAAGGCTTGCTTGGGTTAGCTCTGACCTTATACTCAATGTTTCTTCTAGCTCACTCCAATATAATTAGACAGTGCTTAAGACTATGCCCTTATCAAAAAATCCTCATCTGATATTCTTAATGCATCACATGATCACCTGTTGCTTTCTAGAGTACACAACCACAAGAGGGGGGTGAATTGTGGTGTCCGATTTTCACAATATGCTGGCAAACAGTCTTAGACCCTGTTCGTGCAGGCTGTTCCTGAGATATGCAGAACCGAAAATCCAACAAAATTGAATGCGGAAATAATGGACACAAGATTTTTACATGGAAAACACCTCTAGCCCAACTGAGGTGAAAAACCACGACCTATCTCGTGTAGGATTTACACACTTCACTAAACGGGCTAATCACGTTACAATAGTAACACACCTTGTTACAAATTGCAACCTACATAACCGTCTTCCCTAAGACAGGTTACCCCACGTCCAAAATCCCCTTGATTTGGACACACACTCAACTCACTTTTGTGAAAGAAGAATATAAAGAAAAACACCCTATTACAATGCTTCTCAACTAAGCTAATATAGGGTACAATGAAGTCCTAGTATGCCAACTTTGAAAGCTCAAATAACTCACTCACTAGACACGGTTTTCTTTTGAAACTTTTAAGCTCATGAACACTGAATTTTTGCCTTTGAAAACCGATGCTTCTGAGTTGTAAGAAGCGACTTTATATAGTGCTTGGTAAAAACAATTCTTCAAATTTTTGGAAACCAAAATTTCTAAAGGAGATAGAGTCCTTTAACCCCAAGGGGTGAGGCAACATGAGCTGGTAAGAATTCCTTAATTGCTTAAAGCGGTGATTCTTCAGCAACACGGTTTCATCCTTTGGCCCATGATTTTCTCAACAACCTTATCCACTTGCCAAAAGTTGAAGATTCTTTTTATTCAAAAAGATTTTGCAAATCCCCTTAGATTTTGATAACCGTTTTAGGGTAAGGGGTAAGATACTACATAAAAAAATCTTGCTTGCAAATCTTGGAGAAGCTGCCCAAAATCAGAGAGAGAAAAATCGTGTGAAATCATTTTTTCGCAGCTTAATCTGGAAACACCCTGACCACCCTGTTTCCAGGATTGTTTTGAAAGGTGATCCGAAATATTTTCCAAAAAGCAAAACCGTTTCAAGTAAGTGGTAAATTAAGACTTTCTAATTGGCATATTAACAAGAGTCTAAAAATATAAAATCTAAATCAAATCAAGACATCTTGTTGTAACGATCAGTCATCTTGTAAAGAGACGAATTTGCTGCTTCAAACACTTCACAGGCACTGTTTCTCACGGATGCACTTATATCACTGACTTGAGTGCCTGTTCTTAGTCAACCATTAGTCAAGCAAGTTTAAGACATTGAGAACAGCAGTAAGAACCAGTTTGGAGAGCCTGTTTGGAACAACAACAACACTTGGATTTGTTATCATCAAAATCTTATACATCATAACAATTTCCCCCTTTTTGATGATGACAAACCAAGTGACCATATTGACTTTCAAGGACAAATAAAGTGTTAGTGCCAATCATTCATAGAACCGACAATTCACATGAAGCATCTAGTATCGAAAAATTGTAAATTGTAAGAGAATCAACGCGTCCATGGCAAAACTAAAACAATATTGGTCATCTTATCTTCCCCCTTTTGGCATCATTAAAAAGGAAGGGCAAACAGTCAAACAGAGAGTGTTTGCTATCACCACCACTTGGGTAATGAAGGAAAGTCAACATTCGATACACTCAAGTGTTTTGATACGGTAATGAGATTGGCCATCCTAGTCACACACAAGCAATTCTCAACAAAAAGCAAGTAAGGCAAAGCCAATCAAAACAAGATAACCTGTCATTCGCCAAAAGAGTGCAACATAGAGGACAAACTAGCAAGAGAGGACAACCAAGAGAAGTGAGAACAGGCTATGAGAGCAGCGTATGGGGGGGATCAGGGAGCAGGAGGGGAAAATTTTGCTGAAAGGGAAGAGAGAAGGGCGAGGAGATCTTCATGACGCTTGGCATTTAGAGCTTTTACCTCGTCCAGGGCAGCCTTCACCACAGTAAGCTCAGCATTC
This sequence comes from Carnegiea gigantea, assembly GCA_029747015.1. Taxonomy (NCBI): domain Eukaryota; kingdom Viridiplantae; phylum Streptophyta; class Magnoliopsida; order Caryophyllales; family Cactaceae; genus Carnegiea; species Carnegiea gigantea. The sequence goes on along the minus strand of JAKOGI010001262.1, from coordinate 33,179 downwards.
AGGCGAGAGTTTTCCTCCAGAGCAGCCTCAACTTGGACTGAGGAACTGCCAGGAACAGGAGGACGAGGTGTTTTGATCCCCTGTTCAGAGGCAGATCCCTCAACCAAGGTATATCCACACCCCACTACTCCCGATCTCATCAATGAACTGAGCTCCCACCTTCTTCTCCAGTGTCACCCCAAAGTGCTCAAAAACACTAGTCAGGAAGAAACCATACCCAAGGTCATGTTCCCTGGAGGTGTTTGCAATTCTTGCAATACGTCGAACCATGATAGCAGGAAGGTTGATTTGCTCTTCCCTGTCCATCAGATCCATAAGACACTGATCCATGGCATCAGCAAGATTTCGACCCTGGCCGCCGGGGATGACATTTTTGATAATAAACCAAAATATCAATTGATGAAGAGATGTCATGTCCCCTTTCTTCACTGACTGGGGTGTTTGCAGGCTTGGTTGCTGGCTGAATTTCTAGGAAAGCTCCAGCAACCGGACTGTCCCAAGAACAGTCTTATCTTCCCTCACATATACATCAAAGCTCGTGGAGGGAATCCCCAAAATTTCCCCTAATATCTTCGCATCAAAGCGAAGCTGCTTCCCATTAGCAGTACTTGTCACCACTCCTTTGGTGACAGTGCAGTTGGCATAAAACTGTGCCAACTTGTGGACAGAACACCCCAGCTGGGTGTTTGTAAACAGTTCAAACCACCCCTGTGCATGCAGCTTGTGCAGAAACACCCCAAGACCCTGTTCCTCAAAATACTTGACCTTGATGATTTTGCCCCTGACTACCCGTCTCTGAAGTAGTTGGGTCAGTTTGGTTGAAATTGTAGACAGGGTTGACTTCTTGGCTCTCTTAGGCTGGGGCTCAGTAGGGGTGTCTTGTGTGGAGGCGTGTTTGAGAGAGGCTTTTCGCTTGGGGGTTTTTGTGGGTGATGATTTGGAGGGTTCAGTGGAGGCTGGTTTGGGTGCAGGCAGAGGCTTGTCCTCTGAGGACTCTGAGAACACGAGAGTGCCCTGTTTGAAGGAGGTGTTCTCAGTGTCACTATCAGAGGAAGGCTCAGAAGAGGAATCAATTTCCTCAAAAATAGGAGAAGGCTGTTTGGCAGGACGAGACGTGGATTGAAAAGCAATTCGGGCTGATTTTCTGGTTGGCCTGGTAGTGGGTTTGGCCGGAGAGAAAATTTGTGGTTTTGGTTTGACAGGGGTTTCAGTCTTTGGGGGTTCTTCAGTTTGGCCGCTTTTAGGCCTTGATGGTGGTCTTGTTCTTGGCATTCTAGTGCGCCTAGCCACAATTTTATACCTTTTGCGTTTCTCACCGGTTTATGGTACCGGCGTGGCTTGTTCAGTCTCGACAGGAGACTCCTCCAGTTGACCACTACTTCCCCCTACTTCTTTTGACAAATCTTCTCCTAGGTCACCCTAAAAATCTTAGGCCCTGTTTCAGCCCCTGTTTCCTGCTCTGGAAACAGCCCGAAAGAATTGATGTCATCCAGGCTATGTTCAAACAAAAAGAGTTCATCTGTAGCCCCAATTTCTCTACCAGATGCCCCAAAAGGTTCTTGGGGTTCTCCAAACTTCTGACATACACTCGATTTTCCAAACAGAGCTAAATCCCACCCAAATTTATAGGGAATGTCTTCCAATGTTAGACCTACTGTTCTGAGGTCTATGCTTGTCAGAAATCCAAAAGGTTTGTAAAGAATGGGGCGAGATGGTTCAGCAGATTTACCTTTCATGAAAGCCGCCAGAAATTACGTGGGAGCAAACAGGGCTATGGCTGTTTGCAATGCTGTGCTTGGTGACTGGTTGCCCTGGGTCAAGGACACAAAACTCGTGGTGCTGATGGGGGACGCCATTTTTCAGAGGGAGGAGGGAGATTAGGGTTTCTCGAACGGAATTTCAAAGCAAGAAGAATTGTGGTGGAGGTGAGAGAATGAAGTAAGTTTGAAGAAAGCTTTAAAGAGGAGAGGCGTGCAAGATCTTTTAAAGATTTTGCCTGTTTTGCAACGGGCTTTATCATTAAATTCGGCCGCGCATGCCTTGGGAAGATGTGAAGCAAATCTCAGCTAGTTGCACACATTTGACAAACAAGAGGCGTACCTGTTTCTGGTGCTTGTTCTTGAGGTTACTTGCTCGGTAACATGGGATAATAAGGGCAATCTCATTAGACCTCAACGAGTGTCAGCAGGTTGCAAACCTCACATATGCTAGACATAGCACAGAAATTGATGGCAAACAAAATATTGTAACATATTGAACCCGTAGCTTTTGAATATTACCAACAGGGAGAGAGAACAAGATGGTCAAGTTGTTCTAATTAAACCTAGTTTGAGTCTATTCCTTTCAAATTGTTCTCTGCTTAGTGCCTTGGTGAATATATCAGCAATTTGATTTTTAGTGGCACAAAAATGCATTGAGATCACTCCTTTTTCAACATTGTCTCTTAAAAAATGATGACAAATGTCAATATGTTTTGTTCTTTTGTGTTGACATGGATTTTTGGCAATGTTAATTGCACTTGTATTGTCACAATAAATAGGAATGCATCCTATGTCAACCCAAAAATCCTTGAGTTGTTGCCTTATCCATAATAACTGAGTACAACAGGATGCAGCTGCCACATATTCAGCTTCTGCTGTGGACAAGGCAACAGAGAATTGTTTCTTGGTTGCCCAAGATACCAAACAAGGTCCAAGAAAGTGAGCCATACCTGAGGTGCTTTTTCTATCAACCAAGAAACCTGCATAATCAGCATCAGCATACCCAACAAGATCAAAGTTGCAACCTCTAGGATACCACAAGGCTAGATCAGGTGTATGTTTTAAATATCTTAAAATCCATTTAACACCTTTAGATGAGTTTCTTTAGGGTTAGACTGAAAACGTGCACATAGACCAACACTGAAAACAATGTCAGGTCTACTAGCGGTTAGGTATAGGAGTGACCCTATCATGCCCCTATAGGATTTCTCCTCAACTGAGGGACTACCATCATCTATTACCAACCTAGTTGAAGGAGAGATGGGAGTATCAATGGACTTGGCTGACTCCATCCCAAAACGCTTAAGTAACTCCTTGATATACTTTTGTTGATGGATCATGGTGCCGTTTGAAGTTTGCTTGATTTGCAAGCCTAAAAAGAAATTAAGCTCACCCATCATGCTCATTTCAAACTCACTCCTCATCATTTTTGAAAATTCGTTGCACAAATCATGATGAGTTGCACCAAATATGATGTCATCGACATATACTTGGACAATCAACAAATGTTTCCCCTTAGATTTTAGAAACAACGTATTATCTACCTTACCTCTTTTAAAATCATTTTCCAATAAGAAACTTGACAACCGCTCATACCAGGCTCTAGGAGCTTGTTTTAAACCATAAAGTGCTTTGTTAAGTTTGAAAACATGGTTAGGAAACTCATCACTTTCAAAACCGGGGGGTTGTTTGATATACACTTCTTCTTTAAGGTATCTATTTAGAAACGCACTTTTGACATCCACTTGATACAACTTGATCTCCATGTGGGCTGCAAAGGCTATCAAGATTCGAATGGCCTCCATCCTTGCAACAGGTGCAAAGGTCTCTTCATAATCAATTCCCTCTTCTTGGTTGTAGTCTTGAACCACCAGCCGGGCCTTGTTCCTAGTGACTGTTCCGCACTCATCAAGCTTGTTACGGAATACCCACTTGGTTCCAATGATTGTTCTATCCTCTGGTTGTGGCACAAGGTGCCATACCTTGTTCCTTTCAAACTGATAGAGTTCTTCTTGCATGGCTGTGACCCAATCTGAATTTGCAAGAGCGTCATTAATATTCTTTGGCTCAATTTTTGAGAGAAAAGCATAGAAAGCACAGAAATTTTTGAGCCTAGATCTAGTTTGAACTCCTGCATTAATATTAGACAAAATTTGATCAAGAGGATGTGAACTTTGGTATTTCCATGATCGTGGTGAAAGTGGGTTCACAGACACGCTCTCCATCCTAGCTGGAATACTCGGTGAAACAGGTTCAGAACCTGTTCTCGAGCCTGTTTAGGAACTTGTTCCTGAATTTATCCCTGAAGGACTCGGCTGATGTTGTCCCGAACAGGGTTCCACCCTGTTTCCCCCTGTTTGGTTCACACCTTGCTTACCTTCCTTAAGAACAGCTTCAGACCTTGATCCCTCAGTGGCTTCCTTACCTTGTTCATCTTGGAGCAGCAAATCTTTTCTAACAAGACCTAGTTCAAGGTCTTCCTCTTGTGCATCATTCTCACTTAGAGAGTTAGTTTCATCAAAAAGCACATGCACACTTTCCTCAACACACAAGGTTCTCTTATTAAACACTTTGTATGCCTTACTATGTGAGGAGTAACCAAGGAATATTGCTTCATCACTCCTTGGATCAAATTTCCCTAAGGCATCCTTTCCATTATTATGCACAAAACATTTATAACCAAAAACGCTCAAATGCAAAATATTAGGTTTTCTTCCTTTGAGGAGCTCATAAGGAGTTTTGTTAAGAAGAGGTCTAATCATGCATCTATTTATAATGTAACATGATGTGTTTAAGGCTTCAGCCCAAAAATTTCTAGGAAGACCACTAGCAACGAGCATTGTTCTAGTCATGTCCTCTAGAGTACGATTTTTGCGTTCTACCACCCTGTTCTATTGGGGTGTTCTTGGGGCTGAAAAATTATGATCAACACCATGCTCTTTACAATAGTCAATAAAGCTCAAATTTTCAAATTCTGTACCATGATCAGACCTTAGGCACACCAAAGAGTATCCTACCCTCTTTTCAGTCTTTTTAATGAAAGCAAGAAATTTTTCAAAAGCTTCATCTTTAGAAGCTAAAAACAAGGTCCAAGTGAAACGAGAGTAGTCATCCACTATCACAAGCACATACCTCTTACCATCTCTGCTCATGATCCTCATTGAACCACATAGATCTATATGTATCAATTCAAGAGGTCGAGTAGTGCTTACACACCTTTTAGATTTAAATGAATTTCTGACTTGTTTGCCTTTGGCACATGCATCACATACTTTGTCATCATTGAATTTGATGGAAGGTAAGCCAGCCATTAAGTCTTTGGTTACAAGTTTCTTCAAAAGCGAGTAACTTACATGACCTAGTCTTTTGTGCCAAAGCATAACATCATCATTTAAAGCACTCAAACAAGTCAAATTATTTTGGGTAAGAGTAGAAATACACACTTTATAAATATTTTTGTGTCGCTTCCCCCTCAACACAACATCTCCTGTGTTCATATTTACAACCAAGCAACGTGTTGGAGAGAACACTACTAGGTTGTCTTTGTCACACAGTTGGGACACACTTAGCAAGTTGTGTTTTAATCCATCCACAAAATAAACATTGTCAATTGAATGGGAGAGTGACTCACCTATCTTACCTATACTGACGATTGTCCCGGATTTGCCATTTCCAAATGCCACACTCCCTCCTTCTAATGCTGTAAGTGAGAGAAAATTGGATTTTTCACCAGTCATATGCCTCGAACACCCACTGTCAACATACCACAGCTGCTTGTTCCCTAGATTGTTCCCTGCGCTGTTTGTTGGGTTATTTGCTGGGTGATTTTCTCTCACTTCAGCCTACAAAACAGGTCATAGGTTAGTTTTAGGAACCCAGATCCACTTGGGTCCCATTCCTTTAGACGTATAAATCTCATCTTTCCTAACCCATATTTGTTTTACATAAGCTGTGTTCCTTTTAATGGCATACTTTCTCGAGGGACAAGTATAACGATAATGACCCGTTTTACCACAGTGATAACATACAATGTTCTCAGATAATCCTATGTATTTTCTATTCACTGGGTAGGTCATCTTAGGCGCAAAACCTAGTCCTCTTCTATTTTGACTATGATGTGTGTTTAACCATTCAAGCGCCCTTGAGAACCTGTTCCAGAGCTTGTTTGTGACAAGGTCTAATTCCATTTGTTTTATTTTCTCAAGCAAGTTTTTGTTTTCTTCCAGCAAAGTTTTGAGCTTTCCTTTTAAGTTAAGAGATTCCTTTTCCAGCTCAGTCAGATTAATGGAAGAAGTCTCTTCTTTCATGAGTAGAGTCTCTTTAAGCACATTAATGTTTTCATGCAAGGCAAGTGTCTCTTTGTCAACTTCAAGTTTTTCCAATTTAAGAGTTTCATTTTCAAGTTCTAGGTCATGAACATCCCTTTTTAATTTAGCACATATATCCATTATAGTGTACACTAATTCCTCAAAAGTTGATTTATTTAGATCACGTACCTTGTTCTTGAGTTGAGTCAGACTATCTGTTGATCCATCATCTGAATCAGTGTCACTTCTTGCCATGAGTGCTACATCAGCTTCCTCAGCTTCAGACCTTCCCTCATCCTCGCTTGAATCACCCAAGTCGCGAGCGTAGCTTTTGAGAATCGTTTCACTGAGCTGCTTACACCCTGTTTCCTCCCCTGTTTTCTAGGGTGTTCGGGTTCTTGTTCCTCCTTGTGTAGTGGGCAGTTTCTCACAATGTGGTCTAGCTTGCCACACTTGAAGCATCCAGAGAACTGTTCCCGAGAGGTGTTCCTGCCCTTGCCGAAGTCCTTCCTTTTGCTGTTTTCTTTAACTTTCTTGAAGAACTTCTTAAATTTTTGAGTTATCATGGCAATCTCCTCCTCATCAGAATCAGAATCATCTTCTAAGGCCTTTAGAGCAAGACCTCGATCTCTCTTTGTCTCATCTTTCTGCTGGAGAATTTTTTCTAAGTTCATACGTTTGGAGATTTCCAATCAGCTCATCTAGGGTGATCTTGTTCATGTCCTTAGCTTCTTGGATGGCCGTTACTTTCGCTACCCAAGAATGAGGTGAAATTCTTAGGATTTTCCTCACCAATTCTTCAGTGGTGAAGGATTTTCCCAGGGATTTTAACTCATTCGTTATGTGAGTGAAGCGAGTGTACATGTCCATCACACTTTCACGATCACCCATCTCAAACAGCTCATATTTTCTCATAAGCAATTCAATCCGGGATTGCTTTACCTGATTGGTCCCTTCGTGAGCTACTTGCAAAGCATCCCAAATCTCCTCGGCCGACTCACATTCAGATATGCGAGTATATCCATCAGGACCTAGGCCAAAATATAGAAGTTTCTTGGCTTTGGCATTCTTCTCCATCATTTGGTAATCTTCAGTATTGAATTCTTTAGGCTCCTTGGGGATTGACTTTCCATCTTTAGTTGTTTTCTTAGGGATGAGTGGTCCATTCTTGATGAGCATCCACAACTCATAGTCCTCGGCTTGGATGTAGTTTTCCATCCTATTCTTCCACCAACCATAGTGTTGGCCATTGAAGTATGGTGGTCGAGTTATGGATTGACCTTCAAGCATGCCTTGTGGGGTACTCATCTTCAAGGATCTCTCAAGGTGTTAGCCTTTCAAAGGAGAACCTACTCTGATACCACTTGTTGCTTTCGAGAGTACACAACCACAAGAGGGGGGTGAATTGTGGTGTCCGATTTTCGCAATATGCTGGCAAACAGTCTTAGACCCTGCTCGCGCAGGCTATTCCTGAGATATGCGGAACCGAACATCCAACAAAATTGAATGCAGAAATAATGGACACAGGATTTTTACGTGGAAAACACCTCTAGCCCAACTGAGGTGAACAACCACGAGCTACCTCGTGTAGGATTTACACACTTCACTAAATGGGCTAATCACGTTACAATAGTAACACACCTTGTTACAAATTGCAACCCACGTAACCGTCTTCCCTAAGACAGGTTACCCCACGTCCAAAATCCCCTTGATTTGGACACACACTCAACTCACTTTTGTGAAAGAAGAATATAAAGAAAAACACCCTATTACAATGCTTCTCAACTAAGCTAATATAGGGTACAATAAAGTCCTAGTATGCCAACTTTGAAAGCTCAAATAACTCACTCACTAGACGCGGTTTTCTTTTGAAACTTTTAAGCTCATGAACACTGAATTTTTGCCTTTGAAAACCGATGCTTCTGAGTTGTAAGAAGCGACTTTATATAGTGCTTGGTAAAAACATTTCCTCAAATTTTTGGAAACCAAATTTCCTAAAGGAGATAGAGTCCTTTAACCGCAATGGGTGAGGTAACATGAGCTCGTAAGAATTCCTTAATTGCTTAAGGCGGTGATTCTTCAGCAACACGGTTTCATCCTTTAGCCCATGATTTTCTCAACAACCTTATCCACTTGCCAAAAGTTGAAGATTCTTTTTATTCAAAAAGATTTTGCAAATCCCCTTAGATTTTGATAACCGTTTTAGGGTAAGGGGTAAGATACTACATAAAAAATCTTGCTTGCAAATCTTGGAGAAGCTGCCCAAAATCAGAGAGAGAAAAATCGTGTGAAATCATTTTTTCGCAGCTTAATCTGGAAACACCCTGACCACCCTGTTTCCAGGATTGTTTTGAAAGGTGATCCGAAATATTTTCCAAAAAGCAAAACCGTTTCAAGTAAGTGGTAAATTAAGACTTTCTAATTGGCATATTAACAAGAGTCTAAAAATATAAAATCTAAATCAAATCAAGACATCTTGTTGTAACGACCAGTCATCTTATAGAGAGACGAATTTGCTGCTTCAAACACTTCACAGGCCCTGTTCCTCATGGCTGCACTTATATTGCTGACTTGAGTGCCTGTTCTTAGTCAACCATTAGTCAAGCAAGTTTAAGACATTAAGAACAGTAGTAAGAACCAGTTTGGAGAGCCTGTTTGGAACAACAACAACACTTGGATTTGTTATCATCAAAATCTTATACTCAATGTTTCTTTTAGCTCACTCCAATATAATTAGACAGTGCTTAAGACTATGCCCTTATCAAAAAGTTCTCATATGATATTCTTAATGCATCACATGATCATCCCTCATCAAACTACTCAGGGATCTGCACTTGGTCGATAATGGGTGATGAAATGAACATGATTAGGGATGAGAGCGATGGAATTATTAGCCAAGCGAATCATTGCATATAAAAGAAATGAACAATGAGACTAGAAAAGGCTAATGAAGCAGAGATTAGCATGGGGTGGTTAGAATAAAGATAGTCATAAGTGTATCTAGAATTCTGAACCATAATAACACAAAATCATGGTTTATAAATATTGATTATAAAGGATCCAATACATAGTTATCCAAGAAGACAGATGGCATAGTAGTTGATGATTTAAAAACAAGATGGTCGGCAACGGAGTTGCAACAGGGTAACTTTCTAGATACCATTGACAGGATAAATGCAATCAAGAGAGTGGCCAAACAAAATACAATAAATTGAGAAATAGATTAGATAAACAAGGTACAATGGATAAATAAATAGCTTAAACAAGCAAGGTCTAATGAATAGATAAATGAATTGAATAGGCTGTACTGGGAACATCCCTTTGCTCATATGGAGCCAAGTCAATTACGACAATAAGATTAAATAAGGATTATTGAAGTTTACTTATGAGGATATAAAATACAGGTGTGAGAATTGCAAGCGTAATAAATGGATCAATAGATTGGACCGGTAAAGTGCAATGGATAGATAAATAGATTAGCCGAGTAAAGTACCAATGGATAAATAAATAGATTGAACAAGTGACATTAGAAATGTGCCTTTGGTCATATGAAACCAATTCAAGTCTAGCAATAAGATTGAACAAAAAAGCTGGAGTTTACTTATGAGCATGTAAGATACATGTGTGGGAGTTGAAGTTCAAAATAAGAAGAGTAAGAGGATTATAACAGTCACCCACAACAATGAGAGATGGATCACCTTATGAATTCAGAGCAAGTTATACAAGCGTATCATTATGCGTAAATGGATTATAATGTATATGCATGAACATGCTCCCAACACTAAATGAATGAAATATAGGGATTCAGCAATGAATAAAAGAGATATAAGATACATGCGTGAGTACACTCCCTGGAGAACGAATAAAAGGTGATAACAGTCAATAGTATCGGAATATTGACAACCATTTAGAATTGAACAAAAAACTGTATTCCAGACTTAACAATGAGTTTGTAAGAACATGAGAGATCATGATAGAAAAAAAAAGTACATGCCCTTTTAGGGCTTGGAATGGAGAGAGAAATTAAACTAGGTAAAAGCAGATCTTTGAGTAAAGGAAAGAGCCATTACAAGAAATACTATATGAAAAAGCATTCTTGCAAAAGGCAAGTGATACTTGGCATGGTTTAGATGTCAGATGAGGCCCTTAAAGCAAATTGTCTAGACAAACAACTACTATAGAACAAGTGAGTGCTATGAGCCATGAAATGATACCTTGAACAATCCAAGGGCTAAGGCAAGGGTAAGTCAATAACTAGATGTAATAGGAGCATTGCCAAAGTAAGGGCTTAGTAACAAAAACAGATGTTCCCTTTGCATGACAACTTGTCACACCAAATACAACCCATATAATATTGAGTAACATACCATAAGCTACTAAACTGTCCTCAACAAACAAAATCACTCATTGTAATGTCCACCGCATATTGATTCAACCCATAGCCCTGCAAGGCATTTTCTCTATCTATAGGGGTACATCCAACTTGACAGTATAATAATCTCTTAGGAAGGTGCAAAAGGCATCCCCATAGTGGTTTTTAAACATCACTGTATTCAACATCAAATATGGAAAAGGCCTCAATGAAACCTTAAATGCTGGGATAAAATGGACAGAGTTCCGCCCACAACTGACCAAATCCAAGTTCAAGCGTTACAATAGATACTTGAAATGGAAAGAAATATTTTCAATAGCTCAACGGCTACACGCCGGAGTCCATAACTCAACAGTCTATACACCCGGAGTACATAATTACAAGGTTTAAACAAATGACAGAAATGAACATATAATACAACTCCTAAATAAATGAAAACATGCACCCATACATATTAACTTATAGTGAACGGCTCATTTAACTAGTCCTGCATAGCTCATAAACACATTATAGCTTACAATGGCCCTTAAATCTTTAGCTTTGTTGAACTCTATTGACGTCATAAGATAGGAGACTTTATAAACAATAAGTGAATAGGAATAAGGAGTTAAAGTATGCGATAATGAAATATAAACACAGTAATGACTGAACTGTAAGCAGAGAGGATCAAATATTCTTGGGAGAATCGCGATTTATACAGGCATGCACACTAGGGATCATTATAGGATCCATTATATAACCAACGAGGTAAATAATCATGATTGTTTGGGTTTGAGTTGCTTATAAGAAAAGTTACCCAAGTGTTGGGCTAAACTGGAACCTCATGTGATCCACTCGTTCTACAACTCTACTGCCACATCATAAGTTGAGCTAAACTGGCACCTTCTAAACAAAGCAATCTCATCCCATATTCTCTCTAGATGGTCTCTGTATCATTGTTTTTTTACAGAGAATGATAGAGCAAAAGTTGGGAAGTGAACATGGCTAAGGATAAAAGATTCAAGTAATAAAAGATATGGCCTGCTATACTTCTCTGATTCTTTGCCTCACCTAATACTGGCTCATTGAATAACTCACAACTAAAGTACATACTACATCTCTAAAAATCCCTTAAGAGTATGATGTGCATACTAGCAAAGTGAACTTAACAGGTGTGCATACATATCACTTCTTCATGTCCTTTCCCTTACATCCTAGATACCCCCATGGGAACTCTTGTTAAAATGAATACTCTAGAAGTTACTTTCATTGCTCTTAATATTGGAATAATTCCACCACCTTAGCATCTCACTTACTTACCAACTGGTTTCCTAATAATGTTGCTATGCTCTCTACATTAGTTACATGTAATCAATGATATGCTTGCTAAAACATAATAACATGGAGTCTCCCACTCTTGTTAGCTTGATAACCCATGGCCAAGTGCTCATACATATTCACTATGGTAAAGTCTAGTTCACATAACTCTCTGTCCTGATGTGGCCCTCATCAAACCCTTTCTTTGTCCGAGGAAGGTACACATAATCCAATATTGGAACAATCAAACTAAGATTATACACAAGAGTTCGTCTCTTATACCGTATGATACCCCAATGTTAAGTATGCTCATATATCTTAGGAGGATTTCCCATAGATTATCACGATCTAGATAAACCTTATTGCAATGCGCCCATTAGGGCTATGAACTCTATAATGTTAATAATGAACTCCAAGGGGCAACTTTAGGTACTAACCACAACTGTCTATTAAGGTATGGACCACATCTGTGGCTAGGAAACTCGTAATAGAGGCCATACAAGTGCATTAGCATGCTAGCATGTAGTAAAGAGATGCAAATGGCCATAAAAGTACATGACTTCACATTCACTGCATATGGATCCATCTAACAAGGAGGAATATAAGTGAAGAACATGGGAGAGATAAACAGGCATTTCTACTATCATAAATCTCTACTGTCATAAATCTCTAATGATATATTAATAACCTTCACTAAATAACCTTCTCACCCTCCAATCTCTGCTCTCCATACTCCATATGCCATCAAAGAAATCAACCTGGCTCTAATATCAAAACTGTAACGGCCCTAATTAAGCATGTTTCACTGTTTGCAATTACTATTCTGATTCTATTAATTACAATTAATAAACCCAATAAGCGGGCCATTACCGCTGTCACAAACGGACAAGGCTTACTATAAGTGTCCTAGAGATAATATAGTTAGGCATAACTTCAACCATATGCATTTATTAATTAAAAAACATAAGGTTTATACACTATAGCAAAGCAATTCACCATAAAGCTTACACCTCCATACACTGAAGGTTATAAAATACAGCTCTAAAGTATGCATGGTCTATGTCACTGTTAATTCATCTAAGTTTTTCTTACTTACTTATCCTCTTTGGCTGACTTGCTAGCATACTTTTTGGCTGACTTGCTAGCATGAGGGCAATTCATTGAGCGTTTGTCTAAAAGAAAATATGAAAATATTTCGAACTGTGAGCTGAATCGCAGTACATGCAGTCCTGTATTGTTAAATGATCAGTGCACAAATTGGTTGGGCACCCGATTTACAATTCATTTTAAGCCAAAACAATGAATGGGATGAATGTAAACTGCAATTGCTAGTTATTATCTGATAATAAACCCCCTTAATACTGTTACGATCTATGGATAGGTGTACACCTGCCAAAGATGCCGCACGGGTAACTGAAGGGCAACGCCCTGTAATTGATAACTGATGGGGTCACTAATTATGTGATAAATCACTTATTAAGCTGATGTATTCAAGAATTAGCTAATCTTTTCATTGTTTTGTATTTGTTAGCTCAGTCACGCTGACAGCACGCTGAGTACAATAGAACCTGTCGAGGAACACATGCTCCACTTGTTCCTAACTGTCGATAGACTCAGACTCTAAGTCGGTATACCAGTCGAAGGCAATATCTTTTAATGTCCTAAGGAACTGCTTCACGATAAGGTCGCCGCCAGTTCTAACATTGTTGCATGTCTCAATGAAATGTGCGACATGCTGTTTTGGGTTACCTTTCCCATCACATTGTTGAAATTTAGGGGGCTGGTAACCGTGGGGCATGCGGAGAGCATTAATCCCCTTGGTTTAAGGCTTGGTGTACAGGTGAGTTCTGCGCGAACTTTCACCTAGCTACGCCTTAACAGCATTTGCTATCAAGTCTTAAATTTGCTCAATAGTCATTGATCCAAAGGACTTAATGTTTTTAGACGTAACCCCTTTCTTTGGTTGCTTCTCATTGTCAGAAGTATCAGTGTGAACTAACACTTTTCCAGACTCCTCACTCTCAGAGTCCTAAGAAGATTGAACTGACCGCTTTTCTAACTTCCTATTCAACTTAGCAATCTTTTTTTCTTAAAGCTTGATGTGCACATCCTTTTATGCGCCCTCCCTACTGAGTTTTGTTAGGATGGCCTTCATGTTAGCCATCGCCTCTTACCTGTCATCATGGCTGGCATGACAACAGTTTTAGAGGACTCAGCTTCAGTCTCTGACATGTGTGCCCCCTTTGGTGAGGGCGAAGAAGAGTTACTGCTTTAGTAGTCTTCAACCTCACAGACTGGAGATTGAAGCTGGAGGTTTTGAGTTTCATCCATCCAAGATGATGCCTTTTATCACATCTTCAAGTCTTGGAGTTTGGACGGGAGCGGCGCAATTTGCCTAGCAGCGGTCGACGCAGCAGCTTGTGACATACTTCGAATCTTCATTGTATGAGCGCTCCTGCTAGAAGTGACGCTCGCCTCACATGATCTATAAGGGAGGGATCCCGTGTTCTTCTTCTTCGAAACTTGCTCAACAACATTCTTCATGGCCATGTCTTCTTTGAAGATGAAGCTTTTGAGACTTAAAAGTCTTGGTCTTTTTGGAGAAAGAGATGAGAGGTAGAGAGGTCCCACCGAGAGTGCCAAATTGGTAAATACAAATTTCAAGTCTAAAATAAATTAGATAGGAATTTTGATACATATTGAATTTTTGTATTGATTTGAATGTGTGGGTATAATATCTATGAATACAATGTGTATGATCCTCTGATTCTTCTTCTTTTGGATGGATTTTCCAACCTTTGTATTAAAGGTGGGTACAGTCCTATTTATAGGAAAGCTTTCCTTTCCCCCTTGAAAGTCAAGATAGGCCTTGACTTGGGTTTTGGGCCTTTCAATCAGGCCTTATCTTAGATTCCTTTGACTTAACAGTCGCTTGGTTTGACCTTGATTTTGACTTTGACTTCTACTTTCACTTGAGATTCTCTCGGATTTCGGCCAGGCATTGACATGAAAGTCAGCTCGAACTTTAACCAAATGTTGACTTGAGAGTTATTTGACGTTTGACTTGGGAGTCGATTTAGACTTGTCCTTTGACTTTGACTTTCACCTGTTTTGGACTGCGCCCTGACTTAGAAGTCGTTCAGCCTTTAGGTCGTGGTTTGACTTGTTAGTCATTTTGAGCCTCGATTTGGGGTTTGACTTGAGTTTTAACTGAGTCTTGACTTGAAAGTCATTTGGGCTTGATCTTGGGCTTGAGTTAAGAGTCTTTTGAACTTGACTTGTGAGTCTTTTGGATCTAATTAAATTAATGAAAAGGGTTGGTCCATGTAATTAATTTAATTCAATTTTGGTACAGCACGTATAATCTTTTTGGTGCCTACAAGATTATCTATAATATCATATATCACGCAACAACAATTTATAACATATACATTGATATGTTTTTTATGACACAAAGCATTAATTCAAATACAACTGTGCAACCTATTACTTACAGGTGCATGACTTGGGAGGTATCTGCTACGTAACTTACAACCTGGATGTTCATATATATGTCATACAAATATTTAAGTTCGTAACGCTATTAATCATGAAGTTTTATTGAAGAAAACGTGAAGATTTCAGGACATGAGTATTCATTTGTCTGCAAAATATAATAGATGAGACATGTAATTATACCGTTTTATTTGTTGATAGTGCATATTATATATTTCATGAAAAAGAATCATTAACATAAATGCAAAACATCTGTATAAAGATTGCTTCATTGCCTTATAATTATTATCTTATCATATACTTAAAAAAGAAAAAAGGAGAGATGCAAAATCAAAAATCTGCATTAGAATTCAATCATTTGTGTAATCAATTGTGCACAGTTTAGTTTTTCAATAAAGGATTGAACAAAATTCCCCGTTAATTAATTTTGGTATTAGAATTGTTTTTTTTTTCAAATAAAGGACGAAACTTTATATTTTCGAACTGAGAAAAAAGAATTTATTTATTTTTTCTGCACCAAAAAAAAATAATTTATTACCTGTACATATATATGCTCTTAAGTCAACAGTACATTTGTATGACTTTGTTGTGTTTTTTTTTTTTTTTTTTTGAGGATAGTAACTTATTGTAGTTATTTAGGCTCTTTGAAAAAATTCATATATTCATGTAATATATAATTTGGACTACTATAACAGATAAATCTTTTCAACCAGTGGACTATACATACAAATGTCCTTGTTAATGGTTGCATTATGAAGTAGTAGTTGAGAAGAAGATGAATATTTAGAAAAAATTCAATTAGTGTTCTCCATCAAATGTCTTATTTTGTTATTTTAGTTTCAAATTTATTTAAGTGTGATACTTATTGTAGACATCGTATGACCTCAAACCAATAATTACATTCATTACTTTCACGAGGAAAGGAAAAAAAAACTAACATCTAGTTTCTTGCTAAAGGTTGAAGGAGAAGGAAGTTCAAGTTTCTAAACTTCAAGGAAGCCTTGGGATCACTCCTAAAAATTTCAATAGACACTTTTGCAATAGAGGAGCGAAACCCACCCCTCATTTCTCTAATAAATACCCTTTCATTCATTCATCACCCAACCACAAACTACTATTTCAAAATGTGCAAAATTATGAGTCCCATGAGCTACTTGATTGGGTTATATTTGTTCATCGTGACAATTAATCAAAAAGCTCAAACTAAGTTCATATTCAGGTTCACATGATCCCATGTCACAGTAAATAATGGACTGGATTTCAGGGCAGATGTTTGATGCCTATTATTGTGTGCATTTTATTATGTACAGCTGGGTGGACATTTCATTTGTTCACCTGGTCCCACCACCAGCCATTTTCAATCAGCAACTATCCTTTAAAAAAAATGCATACTTCTCAGTTTTTAAAAATTTGTCGTTTTCATTCTTTTTCATTCTCAAGCTGATCTATGCTCGGTACTTCAATTGCTTTAGCATTCAGCAATTACTGAATGGCTGGGTTTGATCGTAACGTTGCTATTGATGTTGAATCTTCATCAAACGCGAATTCGTGGTCAGGTTTGATAGCGTTTTTTGGATCTCTATTTTTGTTTTTGTATTTTGAAGTTATATGCATGGGTTTTGAAAAGTTAATTTTGAGTTATTTGAATTGGTTTGCATTCATTGTTATGTTGTCGTATTCTAAAATTATAATGCAATTGTTGGTTTCAATATATGGGTTGTATTTTTGCGATTTGTTGTTCTGCATTTTGGCAGAATGCTTGATTGGTGTTTTGAGTTATATGTTGTGTTAATTCCGATTAAGATACAAGTGTACAATGATTTTTTGGTTTAATTCTGAAATATTATGTGAATTTTGGTTGGTGACATGTGAGAAATGATAGCATACCAATATGAGTTGTGCGCTCACTAAATATAGTCGTTGACTCACCAATGGTGTATATTTAGCTTACTATAAAGCATATGTTCCTTCTACTACAGAGCAATTTTTTGTTCACTAAAAGAAAAGTTTGGCTCAGTAGGATTGAACTCCCTGGTCATCAATCTTGCATTATAAGTCACCACAAATGTTATGATTGTTTTTCCAGATGATATTTTTATTGTTGCTATTTACATATGAGAAACAACAGCTCACCAATATGAGTTTTGTGCTCACTAAATATAGTCATTGGCTTACGAAAGAAATACATTTAGCTCACTAGGATCCAAATTGTATTCATAAATCATTTATCAGGTTTTGTGCTCACCAAATCTAATCACTATATTCAATCTTGTGGCTATCATAGAAGAGAATCTATTACCTTTGACTACACTACATAGCATTTTCTACTCACTAACACAAGCGTTTGGCTCACTAGAATGAAGATTATGGTCTCCAATTTTACATTATAGCTCACCATAAAAATCATGTTGTTTTTGTAGATGATACATCATTTTTCATGTCTACATTAGATCGTTGTCTTGATGAGGCAATTGATGTTGATGATTATTTTAGAATTTGTGTAATCCTACTGGTGGTTCAAAAGGCAAATGTGTGGCTTCTGATAATGGTAATGTTGTTAGTAGTGTATCTAATTATGTTGTGATTGATAAGGAGAAATGTGTAGATAGTGATGAATGTGTTGTTGAAGTGAAGGAATCTGATGAATCAGAGCTGATTGGTAAAAGGGTCAGTTCTCTAGATGCTACATTTGACGTATACAATGAGTATGCCTTTCGTAAGGGGGTTTCATTAGGTGTGACAAGTTGTGAAGGAGAGAGGGTTCACAAGAGGCTCGTTCAAGGGAGTTTTATTGGAGCAAGTAAGGTCTTAGAAGGTGTCCCGAGAAAAAAGACACAACATTTACAAAACAGAGACGGAGGTGTAATTGTAAAGCTAGAGCTATATTTTACATTGAACCTAATGGGAATGGGTTTGCAAGAAGCATGAAATGATTCATAATTATGAATAGCTTTTGGAAGATGAGATGCATAAGTTGAGGTCGTATAAAAAAGTCGAGAAAGATCATGTGGACTTTTTCCAAAAGATGAGAAGAAATGGTACGAAAGTTTCGTATACGTATCGGCTTCTAAGAAATGAGGTGGGTTCACCATCACTTGGTTTTAGTGAAAGAGATGCATACAATAGTGTTGTAAATGAAGTCAAGAAAATTTTAGATAAGGGTGATGCCCGTCATTTGATGTGTGTTTTGGAATCTAGGTGTGGTAATGAGTAAGATTTTTTTTTATAAGTTTAAATTGGATGACGACGATTGTTTGATGTGCTTCTTTTGGAGAGATCCAGAAATGAAATGTGATTACTTATTTTTTGGTGAGCTCCTTGTATTTGACGCGACATATACGCGTTATGAGATGATATACGCACCTTTGTTTGTATGAATCATCATGCGAATAATGTTATGGTGGGATGTGGGTTTTTGATGAATGAGAAAATTGAGAGCTTTGTGTGGTTATTTGAAACATTTTTGAAAGCTATGGATAATGTGCAACCGAAAACTATGATGATGGACCAAGCATTTTCTATGGCAAATGCTATTGAAAAGGTCTTCCCCTTGGCAAAGCATAGGTTGTGTACTTGGCACATCTTGAAGAATTTAAAAAAGAATATTGGTCATCTTAGAGTGTTAGGTGGATTTGTTGATACGTTTGACCATGTTTTGATGGGATGTGATACAGAAGCGGAGTTTAACTCTTGCTGGCAGAGGTGAGCTTTGTCTCTGTTTGCTGTTTCTTAATGTGCTCACCAAGTTATCACTTTATGCTCACTATTTTTTCGTGTCTGCTCACCAAGGTTATATATGTCTGCTCACTAGATTACACCTTCTACTCATAATGGTTACATTTTTCTGCTCACTAATTTATTATTTTGTGCTAACTGGTTTTGTTTGTTAAGCTGGTTGAAGAGTATAATTGTGCTGAAATGCTTGGTTGGCTAGCTTGTTTCGATTGAAAGAAAAATGGTGTCCAACTTTTTACGAGGATGTTTTCTCTGGTGGCATTTTATCGTCACAAGGAAGTGAGTCGACTAATACTTCTTTGTCAATGAGAGTCAACGCCACTTGTGGTTTGTTTAATTTTTACAATATATTCTGTAACGTTGTTACTGAGTCGATGATTAAGGAGAAGGACGAGAATGTCAAAAATAAGGATGGATTTCCCAAGATGTACTTGCCATATGTTAGCATTTTGCAGCATGCTTCAAAGATCTATCCGAACAACTTGTACAAAGTGTTTGAGAATGAATACATTAGAGGAGAAGGGTGCTGTCAAGATCTTCTTAGCTCAAGTGAAACCCCCTATGCTGCAGAGCATACACATGTTATGTATGAGAATTGCCTTTCGAAGAAGTTTAGATTTGTGGTTAGGTTTAATCTACCAGACCATAATATTGTTTGTGATTGTAGAAAGTACAGTGATAGTAGTATTCTTTGCTGCCACTGCTTGCGTATTTTCAATGTTTATTATGTGCCCAAAGTCCCTATTCAATATTTTTTGAAACGATGGACTAGGCTAGCAAGACCCCCACGGGGTGTGGAAGAAGCTATAAGTGGTAATGCATTTAGTGTTCCCGGTTCTATATGGAGGTTCGGATGCATAGGCAATTTGAGGCTTTGCTTCTCATAAGTGTGTCAAATAGTCAAGCAAGAAAGCTATGTGAAGACGTCTTTGCCAAGTTAAAGGCTGATGTTGGTGTTGTTGTGGGTTCTGTTCATGTTTATGACACTAAAAATGATCAACAGCCTAGTACTGGTAACAAAATCATTGGTAACCCTAAAGGCTCGAGGAAGAAAGGTAAAAGGAATGTAAGGAGGAAGAGTACGTTGGAGAAGATATCAAACATTATTAGATTAAGGAAGGTAAGGTTTTCTTCAAGGAATGGAGGAGATATATGTCAACATTAGGTAAAATTCTATTGACAATATAATTGAATAAGCTATATTTCTTATAGTAATATCTTTTTGGAGTTTGCTGAGTTTGTTGCTAAGACCAGTAGAATTATTCTGTGTTTTTAGCTCGCTAAATGTTTTAATACGTTCACTAATATAGGGTTTGTGCTCACTAGAAGTTCGTATTGGCTTACTACATGTTTCAGCTCTCACACTATTAGCCTTATAAGTTGCACTCACTATATTTATATGTTGGCTCACTAACTAACTAACTAACTATACATACATACATACATATATATATATATATATATATATATATATATATATATATATATATATATATATATATATATATATATTTATATATACATATATATATATATGTATATATGTGTGTGTATATATATATATATATATATACACACACACACACACACACACACAAACTACAAACACGTTTTTGCTGTGATGGTTTAGGTTGTTGCTGCAGGTTCATCTAATGCACCAGTTACATCAAATCCATCGCTAGATTTCAATGAAATGTATAGGATTTTTAGCTTGATTTTTGATGAAAGGCTGAGGCAATCAAATGGGGATACGATTCCTAATAATCAGTTAAATCCTGCTTCTAAAGCTGCTAGCATTCAAGGGTAATATGCTCACCAATATGGCGTGTCTGCTTACTTAAAATATCTATTGGTGCACTAATATAGTGGTCACCACATTTAGACTTTCGTTCAGTAAAGTTATGTATATGATTTGTTATTTTTTAAGACTGGTTACGTGGAAATCAAGCATGAAATTTTGCTATGGTGATAGAGGGCATTGGCTTCTAACATTAACAAATTTTTTTCAGCTAAGCCATTCAATAGTTTGATTTGAACAAATATTTAAATGTAAATTTGTATCTTGAGTAAAAGACCTCAAACGTGTATTCATATTCATTATGATGTTTTAATGTTTTTGTGATTGAGAACTGTTTTTTTATTTAAAGTTTAAGTAAGTGATGCTGAATAATTTTGAAGGTTATAATAGGGTGAATACTTTTGACACGCATAATATGTTGCTCACTGCTAAATATTTGTTGCTCACTAGTTTCATCTATTAGCTCACTATTTTCTACAAAACTGTTGTCATATGTTTGATGACTTCATATTATAAAAGCATAGCATTCTATGACAGTGACATATTGAACACTTTAATATTTGACTTAACATTATAAAAAAAATCATTCTAGTTTGATTTTGCATTCATTTATAGAATTGAGCATAGTAAAAGATATAGCTCACTGGGTTTGGCTGTTAGCTCACTAAATTTGTCTTCTAGCTCACTAGAATTAAACATAGGGATATCCAATAGTGAATTAGTCTAACTTAAAATTACAGTGAATTTGTCTTCTAGGTCACTGAATTTGCCTTCTAGCTCACTGGAATTAAACATAGTAATATCCAATAGTGAATTAAACATAGCAATATCCAATAATGAATTTGTCTTCCAGCTCACTAGAATTTGGCTGTGAACTCACTGATATAAAATATCCAATAGTGAATGCTATTTACTAGTACTTCACCATGATTAAAGGTAAGCATATTAATGGTCTAACTTAAAATTAGTCTAACTTAAAATTACACTATGGTGTACTTAAGTTCCTAAAATTAGTCTAACTTAAAGCAAGGTTGATTAGTCATGCTGTTGGCACTTGAAGTTGGGCTGATTTTGCATTTAATTCTGCTTATAGTTTGTTATGGAACTCCTTTACGAGCCTCTTCACTCTATTCCTATATATATTTTCTTCACTGTTGAATATTTCACAGCAGTACCGTGCTCGTACTACATCAAGCAAATTTTTGTCGTGCAAAAAAAAAGAAAAAAGGAAACAAACCATTAATATGTGTTGTATTTATTTGAAGATATTTTTATAGAGAACATATTTTTGGTAAACTTAATTTATTTTTCTTGAAACCACAATCCCATTTATCTGCTTGTCCAAAGTAAGACTCCATGTGCCTCATGTAAAAAATTCCATAGTCTGGGACATTATCTGTTGTCCTCCATGAAATCCTCATTCGCACTGATTTCATCTTCTTCACAATTTCATGTTTGGGGTGGCCAACACTCTTTTGAAGAAATATGCCAAAAGCTCTTGCCTGTGTATAATAAATAACTTTGTTTAGCTCACTGGAATCAGGTAATAGCTCACCAAATATGTGCGTTAGCTCACCAAGAATATGTGTTGGCTCACCAAATATGTGTGTTAGCTCACCAAATATGTGCGTTAGCTCACCAAGAATATGTGTCTTAGCTCACCAAGAATATGTGTTGGCTCAGCACACTACATATGTCTCTGAGCTCAGTACATATACCTATGAGCTCGCCAAATATGTGTGGTAGGTCACCGATTGTATGTGTTAGCTCACCAAATTTGCAAGCTTACTAGATATTTTGTGTTAATGTATTGTAAAGTAAATGAATAAGTGAGCATTTGAACGTACCACTAACAAATGTGTTTCTCCATATGTTATTTTGTCTAAAGTGGTTATATGCATATTGCCCATGATATTAAGCCTTTCCTCCTTTAAATCAACGTAGAAGATGAAGAAGTGCTTCTTGTGACATACTGAGAAGAATACCTTGAAATTGGAGAATGATTAATATTATATAATGTGGTGTTTTAATATATAATTAAAATGTACTAGATTAATGCTTACCAGATGCAATAGTTTTCCTGATATCCATTTGTTATATCTTTGGAATTCTTTTTGAAAAATTGTTTCGAAATCAATGTACCTTCCCTCGCCTGATTTTGCTGTATTTATTGAGGGGTCCAAAGTTGACTGTGTTTTTGCAACAGTATAATAAGGTGTTTGATTATTTGTATTTATGAAAATAAAAAATAAGTATATATTTACTATTGCATCAACTGGTGTAAAAAATCTTTTTGGAGATGCTTCACTTCTCTTTCTCTCCAAGTTATTAAGGATAGCAGCCCAGACACTGATCACATATGCATCAATGTATTCTCATAGACGCATGGTTAACATGTAATACCAATTTGAAACAAGTGTTTTGATATCAAATATTTCTTCACTGGTTTAGTAAGAAAAGAAAAAAAAAATGGTAAGTATATATTCATTATAATTTAAGTGTTTGTAAGTGTGTTATGTGTAATGGTTATGTGCTCACTTTGAATCAAGGTCCTGTGATGGATGGAATACATATTCAGCAACGATCTTTTCCAAGGCTAATAAATCCACTGCAATCTTGGTTATTCTCTACACAAGAGGAGAGCAGAGGGGCTCTATTATTGGGCCTTTCTCTCTCCTCGATTGATGTCTTACCTTCTTATTGTGCTCTTCTCCTGCATACATAACATGTGTAAGCGCTCACTAAAGTAGTTATTACACTAAATATGCTCACTAACATATCTGTTCTTTTAAGTCACACATGTGTCCCGCTCACTAACATATGTGTTCTGCTCACCAAGTTATACTTGATGCTTATTAAAATATAACTTCTGCTCATTAACATATGTGTTCTGCTCACCAAGTTATACTTTGTGCTCATTAAAATATGTGTTATGCTCACCAGCTCACTATAAAGTATGTTCTGATCAGTGAAAGTGAGAGCCTGCTCACCGAAAGTAAGTGCACGGTCAATAAAAATCCTTACCAGCTTTTTTCTCTTTTTACTCCTTTCTATCTTCTCTGCCAGGAGATTTTTGCTCTCCTTCAGTTATTTTCTACCTTTCTTTCTGCTCTATTTGTGCTTCTGGAATTGTTGGTGCTGGTGGTGTTTGAGATGGTTCATGTGGTGGTTGTGTCTCAAGAGTTTGTGATGGGTGTTGTGTGGGGAGGGTGGTGGTGTCTATAGTGTTTGTGTGGGGGGTAGGGTGGTGGTGTCTGAAGCGTCTATACAGGGGAAAAGGTGGTCGTTTCAGATGTGTTTCTACCGGGGGGGAGGGTGGTGGTGCTTAAACTACTTTTGCAGGGGGGAGGAAGGCGGTGTGTGAAGTGATACTAGTGCTGGTGGTGTTGCAGGAGCGGTGCTTTGACTATCATCAATCAACTTAAAACTTGGTATGTCATTGCCCCCTTACCTTGATGTAGAAGCTTCGCTATTAGTGCTGTTGGAATATTGTTACCTTACAAAGTATTCTCCAATTCAATTATGGCCTCAAGTAAAGTAACTCTGTTCCACCATTCATCATCCTGACTGAATGATGGTATCTTAGCACTTTTATCCCCTTTTTCTTGTTGTATCATTGGTGGGAATTTTGAGATTTGAGCCTTACAGTAGGAAGAGAACATGCTTATGCCCTTATCTCTTATTTTTTTGAGTGCTTCATTATTTTAGTACCTTTTTGACAAGTAGTCCATGAATGTTCTATACCTCTTGAATGCACTTGCTGTAACGCCCCCAAATTAAACATGTTTCACTGCTTGAATTTTCCTTAATAAATCCCTTAATTATAATCTAGACAACCCTATGATAGGGGCATTACCGCCGTCTAAAAGGACAAGGCTTGAAACATGAGTGTTATAAATAACACAGTAAGCATAGCTTCAATCATACACATGCACACCTGATCAATCCATATATAGTCAACTGTTAACCAACTTAAGGTTTTTACACTATAGTAAAAACAATTCGCCATATAATCCACATCTCCATCCACTGAAGATTTCAATATACAGCTCTAAAAATATGCATACACTATATTAGTGTTGATCCATCCAGATTCCCTTACTCAACCTATTCTCTTCCGCTGGTTTACTAGCATGAAGACGATTCTGTGAGCATTTACCTAAAACAAAGCATGAAAAACATTTGGAACTATGAGTCGAAGCTCAGTACATGCATTCCTGTACTGTTAAATGATCATTAAAGCACTGGTTGGGCCCACCTTGCAATTCATTTAAGATCAAAACAGGGAATAAGATGAATATAAAACTGCATTACTAATTATTATCTGATAATGAACCCCTTGATACTGTTATGATC
Source organism: Carnegiea gigantea (assembly GCA_029747015.1). NCBI lineage: Eukaryota > Viridiplantae > Streptophyta > Magnoliopsida > Caryophyllales > Cactaceae > Carnegiea > Carnegiea gigantea. The sequence goes on along the minus strand of JAKOGI010001262.1, from coordinate 8,060 downwards.
TATAAATAGGTGTACATCTTCCAAGCCGATCGGGGGACCTAACCTGAAGTCACGTGGGTAACTGAAGGGCGAATGTCCTATAGATGATAACTGATGGGGTCACTCATTAAGTGATAAATCACTGTATCAACTGATTCATTGATGTACTTACCAAAACATGATAACGTTGATAAATACACTTTGATTTCTAAAGATATAGGCCATGGACGTACCTGAAGTCTTTAAAATGCAATTTCACTTGGTAATACGTATGCATAATCGAAAATGATAGACTAGGCCCCACTTCTGTTTAAGAAATATAATTATAGATAAATGTAGTTAGTAAACCATGTTCATTGGCATAATTTATAACTTTAATAGAAATTGATCAATTAAGAGGCTTCTACAAATCCAACGATTCAATATAAGATAAGTTACAACAAAATGATTTGTAAAATAAATCAATTAAGGTTATTGAACTTGAAATACAATAAACTGAAACAAAATAGATTAAATTGGAATGATTGAGGTGATAATGAAAAGATTTTAATTGATATAAATGAAATATGGGTTTCTGATATTTCCGAAATGGATAATGAAAAGTGTAATACTTCTAAAATGGATAATAGAATGCTTAACGTCAGGAGAGGTGTTGTGAGGTTCATAAAAGCTCAAATAACCCCAGCTGAGTCCAATAGACACTGATTTGAGTCATTACTCTGCCCACTTCTCAAATTTCATTTTCATGCTTATTTAACTCGGTTTTCCAACCCAAATAAGCTTCCATACACTAATCAAATTTGTTGAACTCACTAAACCTTGTAATTTCCTTGCAGTACTCATAAATATATAGAAACTTCTGATAATATTTCCAAATATCACGATTTCTTTCTTCCGCCGTATTACTGTTTGATGGTCTACTTTAGAAAATCCATATCTTTTACTCCCGACATCCAATTGAGATTTAAAACCCAATATGAAAAGCTCACAAAGTCCTCTAAAACTTTCATTGAGGACACAAAAGATGGTTCACATAGTGAGGACCTAAAACTAGGCTAGAATACAACCGTGCACAACTTCAGTCCAATCTGCACAGTCGTAGCAAAACGACCATAACGTTTTCCACAGAACTTGGATTAAGGTGATTCAAAAGGAATTTGAAAGATAACTCATTGATCTATCCACATACCAAAAATCACAATTTTTTTAATGACCCAATCAATACCAGTTTTTCCGTAAAGTCCCCTGTTCACAAATGCTCCCAGTTTCGTTGTATTCTACGCAGCCTTCAGTAAATTGGTCATAAATTTGTCCACATAGCTCAAAATTGAGTAATTATAGCACCTATTGAAAGCTAAATCATCAAGATATCACTACACCAAAATTCATGAATTTTTGATGTGCCAATTAATACCAGTTTTCTCCCGAAGTGACCCCTATTTTAGGTCTGTTTACTGCTCAATAATCGCATTTTTCAACCTTTTCTTCACATAACCACCTGCTAAAATCACTCTTTAACTTATATAAATCAGCATAAATATCTTAATATTCATTACCAATGTCAAAGATCACAAAATGTCATTTAAAACAATCAAAATCCATCATCACACCCTAAACTTGCATGAACATGAGCAACTTCAATCATTACTTGCTTTCAAGCATAATCAACAACCAAAACATCAAAATAATACTTGTTTATATCAAGGTAACATGATCCAAAATCAATCCAACATAAAAACCCAAATTTAAACATGATTAGACTAGGATTTACCCCACTTTGATGCTTAAAAAAGGGAATATAAGTGAGGTTAGATGTTTGTCGGAGTGAGGGTGGTGACTAGGGAGGTTGTTGGTGGCTATGGTGGTGGAGCTGGTGGCTATGGTTGTGGCTAGTGGCCAAGGCTGCCATGGAGGAGAGGGAAGAGAGAGAAATGAGAGCTTTGATAATCGAGTTTGCTTACTTGGATGAAATGAGCCAAAGTTTGTTTACTTCATTGAGAATCAAGCAAATATACTTGGCTGCAAATTGACCTCAAAATCTACTTTTACTAATGGTCATCAGGCCTAATTAATGTTAATTAGCTAAACAAATAAGGTAAAGACTTGTTGGGCTGAAATTGGCCTCAAATGAGCTCGGGTTCGGAAAGAAAATTAAACCAAGTGCAATTAATTTAATTTTAATTTTCTGAAGCTCGAAATCAAAATTTTGAAATGTTATGAAAAATGATTTAATCTCTTAAACCATAATTATCGAGACCCACTATCAATTTTTCCGAAATTGTTACGGTAAATGAAACTCGAATTGCAAAGTGGGGCCCAAAATTGAATTATCGCAACCGGGATGATTAAATGAGGTAAACAAATGTGAAAAATTAATAACATGGCTTAATTAGATAAATAAACATGATTTAGGATTGGGCTATTACACTTGCTAAAGCCTTTGTTACTTCAGCCACTTCTTCCATATCTTTCTGCAATGTGAACACCATTCAAGTATTGTAAGATGTTAGATAGATATTTGTTTAAATTATTTCACTCTAACTGAATGATATAAATGAAATAAATGATACCTCTAACTCTAATGGTTCATCATTTTCTGATAAGATCTTTGGATGTTCTTCCTTTTGTAGCTGAGGCTCCTTTTGCAGAGGTGGTTCAGCATGCACTTCCTTGGTTATTTGTATTGGAGGCTCCATTCTTCCCTTTCCAAAGCCTTTTGGCCCTTTTGGCCTTTCTCTCTTCTTTGACTCTTTCCCTTAGCCTTTCTGTTGTCTACCATTTGATCGTTGGGAATTGCCTCCGAACTATCCTTCTTGTCAGGGGAACCCTATCAAGATATAGCATCTGCAAGTGAAATGTTCTTTGTAATTAGTCTATATAGCTCACTAAAAATGAATCCATACTCACTAAAATACAGCCCCTGCTCACCAAAAGTGTATACTAGTTTACTAACATTAAGTAATGTTGTGTAAGAATAATTCTTATTAGGCTCACTAAATTTGTGAATAGAGATCACTGTAACAGACAATTGTCATCTATGAACAAGTCAATTATAGCTCACCAAAGGTGAACTGCTGCTCACTAAAAGACATGTTTTGCTCACTAGGTTCTATTGTCTGCTCACTAAAAATAGTTCTCTGCTCACTAAACATTTTCATATGCTCATTAAAATGTATTGTAGCTCACTAACATTAACTAATATTGTGCAACAATGATTCTTATATGTATGTGGGGTACGTGATGCGTGCTCACTAAAATGCTCATTATAGATCAATGTAATAGATAATTTTCACACATGATCAAGTTTTCCATAGCTCACCAAAAGTTTTGGTGTGCTCACTAAAATACACCTTTTGCTTACTACAATGTATGTTCCGCTCCTTAAAGTAAATGGCCTACTCACCATGACATATGTTAAGTTTTGGTGTGCTCACTAAAATACACATTCTGCTCACTATAATGTGTGTTCCGCTCACAAAAGTAAATGACATGCTCACCATGATATATGTTAAACTCACTGAAAATAATGTTCTGCTCACTCTATATATATGTTCAGCTCACTGAATTTGGCGTTGTGCTAACCGAAAACATGATATTTTGATAGAGTATAAAGAACTTACCATCAAGAAGAGAATAGGGCCATTGAAGTTTGAAGCCCTCTTTTTGACATATTTACATAATCTGTCAATGGTGTACTGACACCAACCAATTGTTGCCATATCTTTAACATTAGCAACATTCTTGGCAAAATAAGGGTGTGCAATGTACACTCTTTGAACCGCTAAGAAGCACGATGCCATGTGCAGCACAAAGTTTCTCTTGAAACTTTCCCTGCATTAATCTGGGTGAGTATGCATTGTGGCATTTGGCTCAACTTAGGGGTCCCATCTTGTAGATTCTAGTCTTTTCTCTATGCATCAAGGAATTAATTGCATTTGGCATCTTTTGGATTTTTTCTATAAAACTCCTCAGCCTTCTTTCCACCAATGGGGAGTGGCAATGTGATATGCACATCCTTTAGTCTAATCTCAATCCTTTTGTTTGGTGATATGTACAAGGTGACTGAGTATGGGTCAAATCTGTCTACTAGCCATTTGCATAAATCCTTAAGCAATTCAGTGACTTATAAGTGGAGGAATCCTCCAAGCTCCACATCTTGTATTACTTTTCCTTATGCCTCATTGAAATTATCAATCATGCCAACAAACCCTGACGGTGACATTCTTGTTTGGAATATCTTTTTGGGTTTTGTGTCTCCCTTTGTAGGGTTTGGCGCAAATTACATAGACTTAGGGTCTGCAACACGGATGATAGCACTTGTCTCCTTTTTTAGGGATTTATGTTCTTTTTGATGCTTGAAACTGAGAGCTGTGTACTCTTCACAGGAGGTTTAGGACTCTTTTGGACATCCTGCTTCTTCTTCTTAGGTTGTGCCTTACTACACTGTTTTGACCACACTTGCATTTTCTTTGGCCTAGACTTTGTTGCTTGTTTTATCTTCTTCATTCTCTTCCCCAACACTTCATCATCAGACTCAAACTCATCACCATGCCCAGGGGGAGGCATTTTGTAAGTTGTGTCCTCCACTGTGTCATCTATTTCCTCTAAAGGTTGTTGATGAACGTCAGTGGTTGTCTTTTTAGAGCTTTCTTGGGTAGTGCTTTTGGAAACATTGGGGAAGTTTCTGCTGTGTATTAGTCTCTCCCTCATTTGTTGTTCTGTGTTGCTAATTTTCTGATATGCATCAGTCTTCTTTGGCTCATTTTTCCTTTTTTGCAACACCACCTTTAGTTTTTGCCCAGCTGTTAGAGTGCATTATTGAGGTGGGTTTGCTATTTTTTATTGCTCTTGTCCTCCCTGTCCCTGTTGAGTAGGCTGTGAGTTTTGCACAGCATGCATACTTTGTGGTTTTTCCAACACCACCTTTTGTTTCTCCCCTACTATAAGAGCGTGGAGTTGTTCATCTTCTAAACTAGTTGGACTATTGCAAATATTTCTATTCTCCCTAGCTTCTTGTTTCAGCCTTCTCTTAGTTGAGTAATACTTGTTGAGCTGGTTCTGCCTTCAGAAATTTTGTCCCTTACTGTGGATAGGTTTTCCTGATGCTTTGGTTAGGGCTCCTTGGTTGCTTCTTCTGCATCTGTATATGGTACTTTGTATGAGTGAACAAGATGTATAACTAAATAGATGTGTAATATTTGATGTAATCTGGGTTCAGCTCACTAAAATATACTGCCTGCTCACCAGAATTATAGATCAGCTCACTAAACATAGCTGTCTGCTCACTACAATCATAGGTCAGCTCACTAAACATAGTTATCTACTCACTACAATTATAGGTCAGCTCACTAAACATAGTTGCCTGCTCACTACAATTACAGGTTGGCTCGCTAAATATAATTGTAGATGTATAGTTTTACTAGTTATTTAAAATATAAGATTATAAACTCAATACATATAGGAACTATTAGAGCAAATTGCATTGAAATGTTTAACTGCACATGGTGCACCACCAAAATATGATAGTAGTTATTACTCTCTAGACATTTGTAATTACTCACCAAACCATATGTCATGGCTCACTAACTGACAGGTATTAATATAGAATATAATGCAGAGGTGCTTTGAATACAATTTCCCCTTCTCACTACATAAGGAATTCAGATGATTACATATAAGCTTACATAATGTAGGCATACCTTGGTCTGAATTGTGAGTAATATCATCTTGCATTCCTTGATTTGTTTCATTTGTTTTATTTTTTTCATCTAGGCTTCAATAAAAAAGGAAAAGATAATGTTAGTACAGTAGACTATATTATATGTGTTTTTCATATATTTGAAATGGTAGTTACCTAATGTTCACTTGCTCAGAAGAGATATCTCTGACAACCTCCATAATCATGTCTTGAGGGCTTATGATTGATCCTTCTATCTTTGATCTATCAAATAGTATTAAATATAATATTAATATTATAGGAAATATGATAACACACTAGAATAAAAGGTACAGCTCGCTATAAATATATCATGGCTCACTATAATATAAGATACAACTCACTATATATTTGAAACAGTATATGAAAAGTGATTGGAGTTCTAGACTGCACACTTGAATGTATGGTACCACTTTCTAAAATTAAGGTATGGCACACTAGGACGTAAAGTACCGCTCACTATATTATAAGACACAAGTTACTATAGGATGCATATGTTGACAGGAACTAGCATATTATTCACAGCGCACTACAGTTTTGTCATGGCTTATTATATTCAAGCCATAGCTCACTAAAATATAGGGCATAACTCACTCGAGCATGCATATGTTGACAGCCACTAGCATATAATTTACAACTCACTAGATTTTTGTCATGGCTCACTACATACAAGCCTTAGCTCACTACGTTATAAGACACAACTCACTGTGACATTCATATGTTGACAGGAACAAGCACGTAATTCACAGCTCACTAAAATGAAGATAATGGCTCACCACAATATAAGGTACAACTCACTATGCAGCAAAATCAGAAGAGTTAAGGTAAAAGTGTCTTGTATGTATTAGACAACATCAAGGTAAACGTGTTTATCGTGAATTTGCTGACAAAATCAGGTATAAGCAGATACTGCTCACTAATGATGTTCGCTTGCTCACTAATATTGGGTTTAAGAAGGTTTCAGGTTTTCACAATACCTTTTTTGAGCAGTGTTTGAAGTATCACTAGTAGATCCCTTCTTCGCTGCTAATGAATGTTGAGCTTCCATTTGCAAATATTTGAAAAACGAGATTATGTGTGAGAGATTTTGTTAAAACCTAGAATGAATGAATTTATCATTTTGTTTCAAACATGCAAATAAATTTCGTATCTGTTAAAACTTACATCAAATTTGTTTACTTCAAGCTTCAGTGGTGATTTTTCGAAGATTTCTTGCTAGAATCGATGAGCAAACGTAGCAAAATTTTGCCAAATCAAGCACGAATTTGAGTGGTTTTGGGAGAGGAAAAGTGAGCAGAAGTTTTTGGGTCGTCGTGATTTGACATTGCAGTTATGAGCGCTTTTGGGTTTTATAATTTTTTTTAGGCGGCGGTTTCTTCACTTTATGAGACATCACGCTCCAGTTCGACAATTGGTAGGCTCGGTTGTACAAAATACAATTATACAAACAGGCGGACGATATAGGAACTGATTGTTGTGCACCGATCACCTTTTTATTCACTTTTTATTTTTTATTTATTTTACTAGATTAATGAAAGAGTTTCTTACTTCAGCCCACTTTTGCACTGGCCAAACCATGTTAGAATTGGTCAACATCAATAAACAAACACACAGATCGAACCAAGTCTAATATTATTTTCATAACAAATATAAGATGAGATGAGGTGGCGAAAAAAGGGCTTATATGATGATGATCATCCAAATCGTCAGGCCGCCTGTTTTCCCTACAGTAAGGCACTTCTCAAGTTTAGGTCCAATGGACACCTCTCTGACGTCAAGTTAGAGTCTTTTGGGGAAAGAAGAAAGACAGAAAAGTTAAGAAGAGTCAGGAAAGATGATGCGAATTATCAGAGCACAAGAATCTGTGCCCAGAATTCATTACCTTTCTCAGGGGTAGGCAGATATTTATAGTGCACAGTACCTAGGGGCCACCTAGTAATTTAACAGTGTCATCCTTGCCCCATTGGCCTAGAAAGGAATGGGTTGTATTTGGGTATATCAGGGGGCCTATAAAAAAAGCCGCCCTAGTGGGTCCGTTGGTGCGGCTAATGACGTAGCCTTGCTAGTGGGGTTTTTTCTTGATCATTTAGCACCCTAAATTTTACATGTGCGAAGTATCTCGAGACTTAAAAAGTGAAATGTGTAGCACTATAGGCAACATTTACAACTCAGTATTCGTGTCGCCAGTGTGAGAACAACTGAAATCTAGAACAACATTGGCTATATATATCTATGTACATGTATACATACATACATATACACACACACACACACACACACACATACATGTAGATATATATATAAATATATATATATATATATATATATATATATATATATGTATATAAATATGTATATACATATA